>BSYO01000037.1:5557154-6157154 GCA_033239525.1 Nepenthes gracilis
CTGTCAAACTCCTTTCAGGTCGACGGCGACTACTCACCGCACCGATCTGGCCGCACCGCCGCCGCCGCCTCACTCCTTCCACCTCGCATGGATTCCTCTCTCTCCTCCTTTCTCCCCTCTTTTCCTTCTCTCTCTTCCCGAAACCCTGCTAAGTCCTATTCATCCGTTTTTTTCTTTTTCTTGTTTTTTCTTTGAATATTATATATATATATATATATATATAATTTTCTATTTTAGTTTTTCTTTTTTTTCTCAAAATCTAAACCGATATTCGGACGATAATATGAGCGCACATTGTGTGCCAGCCCGACTGATCCAAATATCCTCTAAAATATTTCAATATTAAATTAATTTTTTACTACATACAAATTATCCAAAATCATAATTGATATTAAATTAATCTGAATAAAATCTGGGATATTAGAATGAGCCATTTTCTGAGCAAGAATATTGCATTACAATAATGACTAGGAGAATTTAAAGGCATTATTAAAACATAATTTGTAACAATACAGAGCAGATGGTATTGCCTACTGACAATTTACATAGACCTAACTTTCTAAATAACAAGATAAATCAAATAACTCCCCTCAAAGGTGTTGCATAAAAAGAATAAAATGAATAAATGCACATTTATAAAAGCTACTTTTATCGTTCATAAATTCTTCTAGCACATTTTTTTTTTGGTAAGTAAGAATTTTGGATTAATGGGAGAAAAAATAGTACTTTTTTTAGCACATTATCATTTTGAGCAACAAGAATTCATTTCAATAGCTTGATTTCACTATAAATCAAAAGGATGTGAAAAATGCTGACGAGCAATGAGAACAATAAGCTTGTTTATCTACATAAACAAAGGAGCGTTGCATGCCAATCATAGATATCAATATTGACCAATATGTATCGGTATCGGAATGACAATATCCGCAATATATTTTATATTGGTATTATATTAACATATATGAGCCAATATTTAAAATATTATCTGATATACTAAATATTTAACTAATATATCAGTTAATATGACCCTATTAATTTATAATTTTTTAAAAGTTTTTAATATATCTATATTAATACATATTATGCAATATAACTATCATTAATATGTATTATTTAATACCAATACCAATATTTTCATTCATGATACTAATCAAACAACACAATAAAATTTGAAAAGATATCCTAGCTCAATATTGATCACACTGCCACTAACTTTGACATAGTAAAAAAATATAATTTCTTTAACCTCTTTTTCTTACGTATATTTTTGAGTAGGAAGATTCACACTTTGCATCCTTTTAATGGACTGTTATTTATGTTAATGATAGTGCACTATAATAAATAGGATCAGAATCCTTACAAAAGAAGGAAAAAGAACAAAAAACAAAGCCAAGCGTGCTCTCCCCCCTCCCTCTCTATTCCGAACACACACACACACATAGGCCTAGACGCATGCACAGGTTTGGAAGAGAGAGTGTGTGCATCAATAGTGACAAAGACCACATCCAAGAACAAGGACTTTAATAATCATATAGGAAAACTTCCTTAGGTATTTGTAAGAACACAAACTACAAGTCCCAGCATCTTCTGAAGCAATTTTTATTCAATTCCACGTACACAAGCTGAGCATTATACTTTGACATAATCACTCTAATGGAACGATATTGCTTAAAGAAATTTCTAAATCCAATATCACACAATTATATCCGTAAAGTATCATACCATCCCAATAATATTGTATTGATACAAGAGGCACAAGATCTCAATCATGGATAATAAAAACAGGAAGCACAGTCACCAGAACCATGAAGATGATCCGGACAATATATCTTTGGTATGTAGGCTCCGTGTAATTCATAAGATGTCCATATATGTGAAATATTGCTAGAGCAATCGCTCCGATAGAGCATGTCAATGCAATTATGACATAGTAAATTGGTACCATTGTTCCTTTGATAACAACTGATCAACACAACTCGATTTACAAAGAAAAACAAGCAGATCAAAATTCATGATCTACAAAATAGAAAAAAAAAAAAGATAAGCGGAATAAAGGTGTTTACCCATTCCAATACAAATATAGTAATATTCGAAGCTAAACATCTTTAGCTTCGCTATGTTAATAATTGGATCTGGAAGCTACACCTCCAGACAACTGACTCAAATTAATTCATCTTTGAATCGTAACCCTGCCACAAGAAAATTAATAGTCATTACTCGGTAGAAAAATTTTAAATTGATTTATCAATTTTAAAATTTTCTTGGAGATAAAAAAACTAGAAGGCAAATTAGAAAACCGCCATACCAAATTCCTAGATTAATTCAAACACACAAAAAAAATATAAAAATAAAATAAGAAAATAAACCAACTATATGGTGGAAAATAAAGAAAAGTAAGACAATAATTAATTTAAATAGATATAATTTCAAAAGAAATAATGATAGCCAAGTAGAACCAGCAAATTCTCAACGTATATCAAAACTTAGAGATTATTTTTTTAAAAAAAATCTACTTCGAATGTGAGACAAAAAATAAACTGAAAAGAAAAGATGCTAACCTCGAGGAGATCAACAATCAGAGATAGAGGTACAGGGAAGGACGCAGAAAGAATGAAATCTCCCAGCTAATAGAAGAAGGAAAGCTAACAATGGTAGCATATAGACACTCTCACTGTATGCAGAAAAAGAGAGAGAGAGAGATTACGAAGAGGAGATGAGCATATATCAACGATCAAAGGAGAAGAATTGTTACATCCACCTTCCAGTCATCGGTTAAGAAATTTTCTTTCTAGTTTTTTAAGTGATATTATTTCACTTGGCAAAGGTTAATGTAGTGATGTATTTTGAAGGGCAAACCATATGCCTTTTTCGGCCAATGACTCTTATTTTAACTTAAAGACCTTTTTCTAGTGACCAATTCCAAAACTTGTTCTAATTTGACTAATAAGATTAGATGCAATTAGATATATACTACTAATTTCTTTTACCTATTTGTGGTGGTGGAGGAGAGGTGATGCCTTAAGGAAGAAAATTCAAATGATAGACCAATCAGAAGGCACTTAGATATTATTCTCTATTCTATAATCGATACAGTTATGTTTTTACTAAGGAGTCATTTGTTAGTGTTGAAGACTAAATACCAACATTATCTATCTTAAGTATTAAAATACCTAGCCACTAATATAAAAGATAAATTATTGTTGCAACCCAACTATAGATTTTCCAAACATATATGAAAGCCTTAATTAATCACTTAATTAAATAGCCCCCTTCTCCTACTCTTTATAGACTTGTTTTATGAATACACTTCTACATGCATATGTCATTAAATCTTCTAGTCTCCCATTCTCATTCATATTTCTTGTCCGTCAAATCAATGATTGCTCTCTGATAATAGTGATTTAGAGATCAAGAGTCCAAACTCCCAGGAAGATTGTCTAGGTTTGACTGATTTTTCAGTTAATGTTCAATCTAAAACTCAAAAGATATATGATTTTGGATGGGTTGGGTCTAAATCATTCAACGACTGCCGCAATTAGAAGAATACGGGCATGATGGTATATGATGGAAATAACGGCGACAAGCAATGGCACAATACAGCTAGGATAGGATGAGACATGAGGTTGATAGCAAAATAAACGAATAGATCACTAGATAGCGAATAAGATATAAAATCAATGTTTTTTTTTTTGGTAAGTAATTGAATTTCATTAATGAAAGGGAAAAAAAATACAAATCCAATGTTTAAATGTCAAATGTTTTGCCCACTTAGGACTTGGACAAAGACGCTGGGATAATCCCCAATCACCATGAAACATATCATGAAACCTATTTTTTTTTTTTTTAAGGAAAACTATGAAAAACATAAAAACCAATGGAACAAACTTTTTTTTTTTCAAGGAAACAATCAGGGGAATATCCTCCAAAAGCCGACAGAAAGAATGACAGTAGCAAATCAGCACACTAAACTAGCCATAGATATAAAAACAATGTCTAAAATAAACTTGCGATGGAATTTCGAAAAATGTGATCAATAGATCACTAGCAGCTCGGGCACACGGCGGGCGCAGAATAGGGTTCGAGTGATTTCGTGCATGGTGCTCAAGCGCACCTCTGACGCTCATCGAGCGCCCCGGTTCTGGAAAACACGCCTAAGTGGTGCATCGGTAGCTCATCGAGTGCCCGGTTCTAGAAAACGCGCCTAGGTGGTGCCTCGGGTGCTCATTGAACCCCCAATTTTGGAAACCATGGCTAGGTGGCACCACGGGCGCTTATCGAGCACTCGGTTTTGAGAAGTATGCCTAGTTGGTGCCTCAGGCACCCATCGGGCGCAACTCTCGGGGAGGGGTAGAACGGAGGATAGGGAGGCGTGAATGTTGAGGATGTGACGCGTACGACCTTCAGGTAGGAGACTAATGAAGCTCTACCAGTCAAAATGATGTCGCAGATATCGAATGCTCCCACGCAGTTACGGAATATGCCAATACACATGACGACTAACAATAACTTCCTTTGGCAATTCCGTGACAAAAACCCATAAAAAATAAGAAATGAAAATACATGATAAGTAAAAGTTTAGATACCACCGAGATAGAACCCATGTATATCAAAATTAACACGAAGATACAATCGATACATAATATAACATAATAAAGAATCTAAGACACTACCGAACTTCTGTGGGCTAAAAGAAAGCTGCTGTGCTTGCAACCATGGTTAGTATAGAAATAAAGCAGAATATGCGTAGATACATGAAATAGCAGTGACCAAGGAACCAACAACACTCAGAAACAACAATAACAAAAACAGTGATAAGCATATATGTAAATGGAACATATAAGGTAATGGAACATATAAGAAACTGGAACATATTAAAAAATCCCCTCACAGAAAGAAACTCTCCCTCACAGGAGTAGCCATCTCATAGAAAGAAACTCCCTCTCACAGTACTACTGCCCCTTTTTATCACGAATGTCGAAGGGGCGTCGCTTAGAGAGATCGCTAAAGAGATCGCCGAGAAGAAGACGAATGAGGAGCCACTGTCGCAGAAGAAAAGAACCAATCCTCCGGCGTAGGAAGCCGAGAGTTAAGATGCTTAAGGACCTCAAACCGAAACTGAGCCTGAGTCTCCGCCACATGCTGAATTCAGGACACCAATTGCTCATGGGAGGTGGACAGGCACGATAGCTGCAGAGAGATGCGGGAGAGAAAGCCCAGAGCACACGATGAGGTAGAGGTAGCAGAGTGGGAGAGACACAAGGGGCCTAGAGCAGATGACCCAGCTGTGTTTGGAAAGGAGGGAGCCACAGGATGAGAATTATCTAGGAAATCATTGGAGGAGGGGGAAGGTTGACGAGCATAAGAGCAACTCTGCTCGAAAGTGGAACGAATAATAGGCTAACCAAGTGATGTGCGGGGAAGGTCTTGACACTGAACGCCTAAGGCAATAAGGAGATGTTGAATGAGACAACCATGTGGGAGGTTGTCATCCTTCTTGGAGTGGAAGTGGGCGAGCATGTGGATGCATAAGTGGGACAGAAGGTCAATCGACCGCCTACTGAGAAGAGCGAAAATAAATTAAGCTTTATTGAAGGGAATAGAGGAGAAATGAGAAACCAAAAACATATTTGTCAACATAATTTGGCTCACAACCAAACGCTGAGGACTAAGTAGCTTGGTTTTGAAAGCATGCCCATTTCAGGAGATGGTGGATCCATGAAAGAAGGAGGCAACATCATTAGGTCGATGTAGGGCCTGACCTTGAAAGGGATAGTCAGATGAGCAACACAAGGGATGCCCAAAGTGGCGGCGAGCATGTCCGGAGTAATCCGGAGGTGTCTTTCCCTTACAAAGGTAGAAAAGGTGTCAAAAGAAATATCATGAATATTAGAGTAAAATTCTTGAATGAGGAGGGTAATAAGAGCAATCAAATTAGTGAGGACGGGCTTCCAGTGTCAGTCAATGAACAACGATGAGATGGTGGGGTCAAGGTGAGCGAGGACAACTTCATGCTAAAGGGCAAGTTGCCGCCGGGACATCTGAGAGAAAAATAGTGACGCAGCGGCATCACTAAGAAAGTGGTTGGGATCAAATTGGTCGCTCAGATGGGAGTGCTTACTAGGAGGTTTCTTGAAAAGGGAATTTCGTGGGGCCGACATCTAAAGAGGCACAAGCAAGAAAACAGAACACATTGGTATAGGAAATACAAGCCGATGCGGGATACAAAGACACGAGCTGCTGCGGTAGCCAGCCTTGTGGCACAATGCCGCGCAGCCACACACGGGCGGATAGCGAGGTAGCAAGTCGGCAAGCCCAGGCACGGCCCGGTGCGGTTGACAAGCGAGATGTGCCGCCACGCCGGAGGCTGGCCCTAGCGGTAAGCCCAGAATCAGAATGGGGGACTCGGGCGGTAGACCCTGGTACTTTTTTGTGACTCATGGGCTCACGAGCCAACAAAGCAGGCAGAGACCAAAAAGAGGATCAGGCAGGATGCCGACAAACTAGTCGTTAGACAATGAGGTCACTGGTGAACACCATTAACGGTGAGACGAAGAGCAAAATAGGAAACAGGGAGATAAGAGAAATTACTTGGAATGCGGCCCAGAGCGGCAAGAGAGAAGGCTAATTTGCTTGATGGCAAGACGGAAAGGGGGTCAAAGAGAGGAAAATGTCGAGCGGCGTGAAAAATTGCGTTGGACGTGGAAGACAACAAGAGAGGGAGAAAACCCGTGTCTGATGTGGGGTTTTTTTTTGAACAAAAGGAAGTTATGTCATTTCGCGGGAGGTGCACCAACACCGAATGGTTGTTCTCAAGTATTCAAAACGCACACTATCTAGGGGTTTAGTGAGGATATCAGCCAGTTGGTTTTCAGTTGTGATATTAGCAAGGAGATGACATTAGTTTTAGTGAGCTCATGAATGAAATGATGTCGAATGTCAATATGTTTAGTTCATGAGTGTTGAAAAGAATTTTTAGAAATATTGATAGTGTCGGTATTTTCACAATAAATGGCATAGTGTCCTAAACAATACCGTAATCGAGAAGTATTTGTTTCATCCACAGGAGCTGTGTGCATCAGCTGCCTCCAGCAATATACTCGGATTCTGCAGTAAACAAAGAAATGAAATTTTGTTTCTTACTTAGCCAAGCAACTAGATTGAAGCTGACATAGAAACATCCACCGAATGTACTTTTTCGATCCTTAATATTTCTAGCCCAATTAGCATCAAAATAACCCGCCAAGGCAAAATTTGAGTCTTTGGAGAAGAAAATTCCATGACCGGAAGTCCCATGGACATATCAAATTATACGCTTAATGACACTTAGATGAGATTCTTTCGGATCGGATTGAAACTGAGCACAGACGCCAACACTAAATGCAATGTTGGGTCTGCTAGTGGTCAAGTACAGGAGACTATTGATTATACTCCTGTAGAGAGTTTGATCGATGCTCTTTCCAGTAGGATCACGATCTAGTTTCACAGAAGTGCCCATGGGTGATCGAGTATGTTTGGAGTTAACAAGATTGAAACGTTTTGAAAGATCCTTGGCATACTTAGCTTGAGAGATGAAGATACCGTGAGAGAGTTGCCGAATTTGCCGGCCAAGAAAATTTGATAGTTCTTCTACCATACTTATTTCGAATTCCGTAGCCATGGAGTCGGAAAACGAATGATCATGAGAGTCAATGGTGGCACCAAAGATAATGTCATCAACATAAACTTGGGCTACCAGCATACTCTTTCTGCTTATGTTCACAAATAGGGTTTTATCGATACTCCCCCGAGCAAAACTATGTTCACTGAGGTACGAGGTGAGATGCTTGTACCAGGCTCTAGGAGCTTGCTTATGACCGTATGAAGCCTCTTTTAGTTTATACATATGATCTGGGAAAGCGGGATTCACGAAGCCCTTTGGTTGCTGAACATAAACTTCTTCTTGAATAATACCATTTAGGAAGGCACTTTTAATGTCTATTTGATAAAGTTCAAAGCCCATGGTACAAGCAATAGATAACAAGATACGATAAATTCAAGATGAGCTACAAGAGCAAAAGTCTCATCGTTATTGATGCCCTCCACTTGTGTATATCCTTGAGCTACAAGGAGAGCTTTATTTCAAGTGATGTTTCCATTTTTGTGAGTTTTATTTTTAAAAATCCATTTGGTTGTAATGACATTAGTGTGTTTAGGGAAAGGAACCAAGGGCCAAACATCATTCCTAACGAATTGATTTAATTTTTCGTGCATGCCATTTGTCCAGCATTCATTAGTTAGTGCTTCTTCGACCTTTTTCATTTCTAAGTGAGATATATAACAAGTATAGGCAATCAGGTTGAGAACCTGATGCCGCAATCTCATACCCTCATCTAGATCACTAAGGATAAACTCTTTTGGATGATTTAGTTTGACTCTGACTGAAGGTTTCTTACTAGGAATGGCTACTTGGGTATCATTAAGAATATCAGCCGAGTCTGAATCAAATGAAGGCTCAGATTGATCACCTTCTTCATTAGGGCAATTGCTGGCATTAGGAAACTCGTTAGGAGTATCATTGACAACAACATTGATGGACTCCATAATTGTCTATGTACGAAAATTGTATACATGATAGGCTCTACTATTAAGAGAATATCCTAAGAACATTCCTAGATTCTCTATCGCGTAGGATGAAGCATTTGCTTTCATAATGTGAAAATATTTCAGGTTTGGTTTCTTCCTTTTATAGAGTTCGTAGGGTGTCTTTTCCATTCCGGGTCTTAGGTATACCCTGTCGATTATGTGGCTGGTTGTGCTAACGGCTTCCCCCCAAAAGTGCACAACAACATTTTTGCTTTCCATCATGGTTCTTGCCGTTTCTTGAATGACACAATTTTTATGTTCTACAATCCTATTTTGTTGTGGAGTGATAGGAGCAAATAACTCATGTTCCTTCTTCACCACAAAAATTGTCAAAGTTAGAATTTTCAAACTCCTTTTCGTGATCACTACGTATTCTCACAATAGACGACCCTTTTTCCTTTTGGAGTTTCTTGCATAGAATCTTCAGGTGATCAAAGGTGTCAGATTTTTCACGAATGAGGTTAATCTAAGAGTATCTAGAAAAATCATCTACAATCACAAGAATATATTTTTTATCCCCTAGGCTCTTGATTCTAGAAGGTCCCATAAGATTCATATGGATCAGAAAGGGGACGAGAGGTTAGAATGTCGCCAAAAGAGGGATGGTTGGTTCTAATTTGTTTACGGGTTGGACAAGGGACACACACGTGGTGTTTGACATTAAATAATTTTGGAAGGCCCTTAATATAGTTTTTTTTAGATATTTTGGCCAAAAGTATAAAGTTCAAATGGCCAAGCCATTAATGCCACAATTTAACATAGTCAACTTTAGCAGTTTGACATTCTAAGACTGGACCAGGCTCTATCCCGTAGAGATTATTGGGGGTTCTCCTGCCTTCCAGCACGATAGAACCCTTGATATCATAAATACAACATTTTTCTTGAAGGAATCTTACTTCAAAGTTCTCATCACATAGTTGGCTAATATTCAAGAGGTTCGATTTAAGACCGGAGACATACAGGACATCACATGGTTTTGAGAGCCCAGAAATATTAATCAACCCTTTTCCAAGGATTGGAGCTTTTGCTCCATCACCAAATACGACCGTCCCATCGGGATGGTCAACCAGAGAGGAAAACATGGCTTTATTGCTACACATGTGTCTTGAACGTCCATTATCTAGATACTGCAGTGAATGATTTTGAGCTTTAGGGCAATATGTGTAACTTTGCAGGGATAAAGTTTCGAGACTTGTTTTAGATCATTCATCTTTACCCATATTTTCCTTTCTAAATTAACCTTTTGATCTAATCTTTTAACTTAATTATTTAACTGTTGAATATGATTAACCAAGTTTATTTTTTTTGCCCCTTTCCTTTGATTATATCGTAGATTTATGGTGTGACAACGGGAACAAATGTGCCCAATTTGTCCACACGTGTGGCATGTAGGCATAAATTTAGGGATGATGTTTGATTTTCTGTATTCTTGTCGAAAATAAGTATTATATCCAAGTGTTTGTAAGGATCTTGTGGGTTGATTCACAACCGTTTTATTCTCGGGTTTAGGCATGGATTTAGAGCTAATTTGATTTTTAGCACTTTTAGGCATGGTTTTTGAAATTTTTGGGGTACTCAAGTTTTTGTGGGGAGGTTTTATAGTCGGAACAAAGATAGGTTTTGAATGTTCACCAAATTTAGATGTGTTCTCAATATAGCCCAAGCCCTTTTTATTTCCTGCAAGCTTTCCCAATCCCAACATGTGATCAAACTTTTAAGTTCCGTTTGAGAATTTTGTAATATCATTTTTAGTATTTTCAAGTTCTGATTCCAAAGACACATCTTAGTACGTAAAGACTTATTTGCCATTTCTAGTTTGCGATATTCAACAGTGAACCATTCCATTTTTGTCGTGAGTTTTGCTTTGTCATTTTCTGTCTCGATTAATTTCTTCGGGATTTATTGAGCTTCTTGACTTTTAAGCACTCTCGAAACAATTTCTATATAAGTACTTATTATTTAGTTGATACAAGATATACAAAGTGTAATGGATTTTTGGTACCTTTTAAGGGCCATAGGTACCACTCAAATGTTTAGTGTCAAGGACAGCAATCGAGAACAGCTTATAAATTCTTCAATATAAAACATGTCGCTACTCATAATATTATTGAGAAGTATTTTTGATTGCTTAAAATATATTGGGGGATTCTCAAAAGTCCATTTTACCCCATCTAAATACATAATTGAGTTAGTATTACTTGTTACTTGCTACATAATTTTACTAGAAATGAAATGGCTTATAATCCTACTAAGGATGAGTATAATGACATGGATTATAAGGATGTTGATGAAGAAGTGGATACGATAACACAACTTGATCCCACTAATAGTTGGAATAAATTGAGGGATAATTTGGCCAATGTAATGTTCAACGAAAGAGGATGTCATTGAATACTACATTTTGAGTGCCATTTTCACGTCATTTGACTATGTGTTGTATTTCAAATGTAATGTTATTTGATGATATGCCATTTTCATTGAACACTAGACTAATGTATTGGACGAAATTTTGCAAACTGGACAAGAAAAACCCCTTGAGGTCTTAAATTGTGCAAAAAGAAGTATCCATTGGTAGTTTGGACCTTCAATAGTTTCCACCTCCTAAAGTGGATGGCAACATTGTTGAAATCTCCCCTCCTAGTGTTGTTATATAGCAGGGCAAAGCTATTTGGGAGGACACCTTAGTAGGATATTTTTATGACAAACCCCTTAATTTCTATGTAGTGAATTTCATTGCTCGAAAGATTTGGGCTACATTTGGTCTTCTGCATGTGGCTAGTAATGATAAAGGTTTCTTCTTCTTTTGATTTCCCAATGAGGATATGTTGAGGAAATGTGAGGTTTATATGGTCCATAGGAATTTGCAGGATTCACTCTATTTCTTAAGTGTTGGAAACCTAGTATGACCCTGTCTAAAGATGGCCATAAGACCTTCCCGATATAGATTAATATGTTTAATGTACCGGTGGAGTTCTAGACTCCATTGGGTCTTAGTTGGATTATAAGTGCAATTGGGAAGCCAATTCAATTGGATGAAAATACAGCTAAGATGGAGCGATGCAATTCGCTAGAGTGTGTGTGGAGGTTAAAGCCTCAGCTACACTTCCTAATAAAATTAGGCTGAATATTGGAAAAACCTCAATGGAAGGGATGAAGCAAGTAGTGGAAGTAGTCATTGACTATCAATAGAAGCCCATTCGTTGTGATGCATGTCAAAAAAATGGTCATACCAAAGATCATTGCAAAGCAATTATGACTTATCGACCTACGGGTCGAATACTTCTTGATACCCACTCCAAGTAGAGTAAAGTGGTGAGGGAGAACAAACAAAGGGGCGATGCTGTCCTTTGCCCCCTTTCTAGGGTCTTATTGTGCCTTCATCTAATACATTTGTAGCTCTCCAAGAGGATGAGCCTAGCCCCTTAGATGGAATGTTCGTAGATGATGCAGCCACAATTCCTTCTAGTTGTGTTTTATATCAGTTGACTCATGAGAATGCGGGTACTCAACATCAAAGCATTGCTGATGTGTAGAATGTTAATGCTTCCTGTGCAGTCATTTACGATGAAGAAGCAGTGATTTTCATGAACGGCACTACAGCAGCTATATGAATTCAAATCAATGGCGACTAAGCATATTCCTTGAAGGGTTCACTAGTTGATATTTCAAATAGGCAAGCTCCAGTGAAGGGAAGGAGAAAATCTATCCATTTTTCATATGATGTGGAGGCTGCTACTATGGAGAAAGGGCAGGTTGTAGGACATGGTACGCAGCTTGCCGTAATACCACTGTCCCCAATTCAAGATAAACAGGATCCTCCATCTTCACAAGAAGTTGTAGTGTTGAAAGAACACTATACTGCAGATGATGCTACAAGTCAGCAGATTACTATGGCCAACATATTCACCAGTATAGCAGATTATGATGATGATGCTGATGTTGCTGTTAGGCATCCGATGGGGCTGTGTTTTTGAGGCATTTGCATTGATGTAGCTTTCTGGGGGTGTTGATGCTGATTTCATTTTTTCGACTGTGTGTTGGATTTTTTTTGAGTGATGCGCTAATGTATTGTGAACACTGCTTATGGATTCTTTGTCGTGAAGGCTGGATGGCATGGTTCAATAAACTGGGCTTGGGGGGAATGTTTTGCTTGGTTTACTGATGTACAAATGTTGCATCTGATGCTACTCAGTCTAGTATGTGGCCATGCTTGGGGCTGGATGGTTTTGCCACATTTATGATGCTTTTCTGGCATTCTCTTGGTGGAGTGTTGGGATTGAATTTAGTTGCTAATGATGTTCGAATCTCCCTTGCTGCCATCGGTATTTGGTGATGCAGATGTTTGATGCTGGTTGACGGAAGAAGCTTGTATTGCTGGTTCAGGCTATCATTGTTGGTGTGGAGTGGGAAGTGATGTTGAAACATATTGAGTTGGCTTGTTTGCTACCTTGAAGCTTGGATTGTACTGCCCATGGTATTTAGCATGATCAACATTGCAGTGGAGATATGATGCGGGTGTATGATGCTGATGCCTTTACAGTTTTGCGGTGTCTTTGCGTCTTTGAAGAAAGGTGAACTTCTGTCTGTGGGATACCATGGCTGCCATGATGACACGATTGTGTTGATATTGATCCACGATGCCTACGATTGCGGCTGGAGAATTTATTCTTTGTTAGGGGGTTTTGGGTCTTTGCGGTTGGAGATGTCTCGGTGTTCTTTGAAGTGCAGGTTTGTATCCATCGAACCGTCTTGGTGTTGTGAGTTTGACCCCTTGCTTGGTTTCCTCAATGCTGGTTCGGATGTTGGATGTGCGGGAATTTGAAGATGGGCAGCCTGATGCGATACTAGATGCTTCATTAAGATGAAGCCTTAGTATTCTTTGTCTTAGGGCTTTTTCATTGGGCGGATGAGGACTTTTTGTGATGCACAATTTCACGGCGGATGTGAGAATGCCTATACATGAGTCTTTTTGCTCTTCGCTTGATTGTTTTGTTGCGGCCGATTTGGATTTAAGTTACGGCTGTCCTTTGCTTTATTAGTCTTGGAGGGGGGTTCATCGTCTTGAAGAAGTTGGAGGCTGGATGCTACTGGCCATTTATGCACTGTATTCTTTACCAACTGTGGATTAATTGAGATGCAGCCCTGTTCCTGATACCGGTTCTGTTGAAGCTTCTATTTTACTCTCGCTGCTTTATTAATCGGGTTCCACGCATTTTGGCGTGGAATGCTGGCTGCCTTGCTTCAATCCGGCCGTTTGCGGCCTTGAGGTTGGAGCTGTTGATTTCGCCCTTGATGTTGTTCCTTGGCTGACGGGTCTCGATTTCCAAGCTGTTGGACTTTCCTTGCTCTCTGTATACTCTTAATGCTTCTTGCCAATTTCCTGCCTCAGGGATGATGGATTTGAGTTGATGGATTTGTTTCTTCGGGCCTTGCTGCTGCTCGTTGGACTGGTGAGCCCATGGTTATATGCTGGATGCGAGATGTAGTTGTCTGATGTATATGACACTGCATTTCCAGTTACTCTTTTGGATTGAGCTGATGTTTGTTAGGTTGATCTAGACTACTGATCTTGTGCCTAATTTTTTTGGATAGATCTTAATTTCTGTTGAGTCTGTCGTTAGTTGTCCTCATTGAGATCTTTTGTATTCTCTGATGTACCACTTGCTCGGGGCATGCCCTAGCGTTTATGTTTTTATCTTCAATTCAAAACACTTGGAGATAAAATATAGATTTTGTAATTTTTCTCCCTTTAATCCAAAATACTTATTTACAAAAAAAAAAAAAATCAGTCTACTGCCCATATGGAGTCCTGTGGCCCTTCTCAACCTTTAGCCAAGGAGGTCCTTCCACCTACTGCTAAACCTAGCCTTAAGTCGATTTTAAAGAAACCCAAGCGGCCTAAAAGACAAACACCCCCTCCAGAAAACCTCATGCTTAGTGTAGTGTATTGGAACGTTCGTGGGCTTAATGGCCGGGTAAAGTCGTACGAGTTTAGTCGCTTTATTACTTCAGCTTATCGTTCCATTGTTGGTTTGGTGGAAACTAAAGCTAGAGAATGTAATACAGATAAAGTTTAGAAAAAGTTGTTACCCTGTTGGAACTGGGCTACAAAATATTCAACATCTCCCTCATGCTGAATTTGGGTAGGTTGGGATATCAAAATTGTGGATATGGATATTCTCTTTATGGAAGACCAACTCATACACTGTAAAGCTCACAATAGAATCAATGGATCAATTTTCCATGTGTCCTTTATCTATGGATCGAATTCGGAAACAAATTGGCGAGTTCTGTGGGATAGTCTTTGAGATAAAAGTAACCAGATTCGTGACTTGTCGTGGGTGGCTCTCTGAGATTTTTATGCAACCAAATCATCTTTAGAAGGATTGGGAGGCAATTTGAATGCTTGAAGCTCTACAGACTTGGATACATGCCTCATAGATTGTGACCATTTTTATTTCTGCTATGATGGAGCTTTCTTTACATGGAATGATGGTGGGAAAGAACAACACGTATTTACAAAAAAATTAGACAGAATTGTGGTTAATGGGAGCTGGGTTTCTGAGTTCGTAGATTACAAAGCATCCTTCCTACCGGCCAAAATCTTAGATTTTGGTGCTGCTGCTGGTTTCGTGGATGGATTGCGGTTGGCAATCGGTTTCTTTAGTTTCTTTGGTTTGCGGGGACACGAAGTTATGGTGCTTACGAAATGGGACACAGGGTTGTACAGATTGAAGGGGTTTGTTTTGATGTACTCTGTTGATCGATGGGGATGTGATATTCTTTGCATTTGCTTTGGTGCAGCTCTGCGGGCTTTAGTGCTGATTTCATTTGTTCGAATTTGAGTCTTTGGACAATTTTGAGTGTTACTATTGTCTTGTAAGCGCCTCTGGTTTCTTTGGCGTGAAGGCTGATTGGCTTGATGCAGAAAGCTGGGTTTGGTGGTATGTCTTGCTGGGTTTACTGAGATGCAAATATTGCATCTGATGCTACTCATTTTCGACTGTGACCATGCTTGGGGCTGATGATTGACGCTGGTAGCTAGTAGAAGCCTGATTTGCTGGTTCAGGCTGCCGTCGTTGGTGTGGTGCGGGATGTGATGCTGAAACTTATTGAGTTGGCCCGTTTACTTCCTATTGGTGAAGCATGGATTGTACTAACCATGGTTTTTAGCATGATAGCTGTCTGTGGAGATGTGTTGCAGGTGTTTGAATGTTGATGCCCATGGTTGCTGGCTATGGTGTTGTTGACTCGCTGTTATTGTCAACTTCTTCTGGTTGTTTGCTGCGCATGATGTTGCTGGCGTGTTGGAATTTTGGCTGGTGGCCTTCTCCGATTGTTTGCACTGTTGAATGAATTTGCTGCCTGATTGTGTAGGATCTCTTTGATCACTAGTATACCATGGGCACATGTTTATATTGCGGTTCTCTTTGTTTGGTAGCTCTCGTGTCGATTGTGCTTGAGGTTTCTTTGTGCTGATCCTATGCACTTTGATGATGTGGCTGCTCTTAGTGCGCGCGGATCTTGCTGCTCTGCCAAGTTTGTTGTCATGTTCTCTTTGGGTTGCAATGTGCGGGATCTTTGGATGCGGTTGTGCGAAGTGCAAGTTTTTTTCTATTGAGGTTCTTTGGAGCTGAATTGACCAAGCCTTATTGGAGCTGCTGGAATGCTATTACATTTCTTTGTGGCCTGGAATAAGTGGATCTTTGATCTTTGGTCGGGATGTCCACCTTATGGGCTTTGGCTGCTGCGGCCTTGTCACGAAGGGATACTTGGTGATGTCTTGATAATGCTCCTGTGTGGGTGTGGCTGAATTTGTTAGCACCGAATCAAATGATGGTGTTGCCTTGCCTGCTCTCTCATGTTGCTTTGCTGTCCGGTCAGTGGGATGCTGCCCTGTACCGATGAAGATCCTAGATGGATTTGTTATTTTGGTTTGCTGTGTCGACCTAGTTGATTTAGGCGTAGCTAATCGCGAACTTGTTTGTGTGAAATAGATGACAGTTTTCATTTGCTGTTTTTGTGGTAGTTCTTAATGTTTTTTTTTCTTTTTTGATGTACCAGTTGCTCGGGGTATGCCCTAGAGCTTTATGTTTTACCTCTAAGTAAAATACTTGGAGTTAAAACATATTTCTTGTAATTTTTTCTCCCTTTAATCCAAAATTCTTACTTACAAAAAAAAAAAAAAAAGGCTAAAATCTTAGATCACTCTCATGGTTTTGTTGCATCGGTCAAAGCTAATCAAATGAGGAAGGGTGTGTTTAAATTTGACAACTTCCTCACCAAACATCCGAAATTTAACCAAGTCGTTCAGGAATCATGGAAGGGGGAGGTGCACGGAGTCCCAATGTATCGGCTCGTATCAAAATTGAGGAATACAAAGATGCAACTTAAGGGGCTTAATACTCAAGTGAGAAACATTTCAGAGGAGGTTACTTGATTAAGAAAGAACTTGGAGGATTGTCAAAAGGCAACTCATCACCACTCGTATCATGTTGGGATTCTCGAAGATAAAAAGCAATGCAAACATGCTTATCTCCAAGCTATGAACCAAGAACTTGAATTAATATAGCAGAAGGCAAAACTCAGATGGCTTTGAGATGGTGATCAATGCACCCAGTATTTCTTTCGTATAGTCATTGCTAACAATAACCGTAATAGAATCCTCCCCCTTCTTAGAGGAGATGGGACTCCAACTAGTAGTAATGAAGAGGTTCAGAGTTTGATTGTAAATCACTTTCAGTAGCTTTTGGGACCAGTCATGCGGCTTCACCCATGATCAAGGAATGCCTTAGGCTGTACATCCTACATACTATTCAAGGGAGCTTCATGAATCTCTTTGCGGTCTGGTAAGTGAAGAGGAAGTTTGGAAGTCCCTATTCTCAATTAGTGAAACCAAAGCCCCAGTTTCTAATGGTTCTCTTCGAAATTCTTTAAGGAGGCCTAGCACATCGTAGGCCCTATGATTATGGAGGCAGTTTAGGATTTCTTTATACTTGGTAAGCCCCTCAAGCAAGTAAATGCTACCATTATTAGCCTCATTCCTAAAGTGGCTTCCCCCTCCAAAGTATTGGATTTTCGGCTAATTTCTTACTGTAATTTTATCTATAAGGCTATCTTGAAGATTATTTCACATCGCATCAAACCTATCCTCGGTTGATAGCTCCCAAACAACTTTTGTGGTAGGGAGGCATATTGGAGATAATATTTTACTTGCCTAGGAATTACTACATAAATATCATACTGAAAAGGGCTTTCCTTGATGCACTATGAAGGTGGACTTGATGAAAGCCTATGATTCTATTCACTGAGATTTCCTTATGGCTACAATAGATTTGATGGGATTCCAACCATGGATGGTAAACTAGATCAACCAATGTATTTCTACAACCTCCTTCTCTATTAATTTAAATAGAGAGTCGGTAGGATTTTTCAAAGGAGCAAAGGGTCTTAGGCTAGGTGATCCATTATCTCCATATTTCTTCATTCTAGCTATGGAGATTCTTAATGGAAATATAGAAAGGAAGGGTTGTCAAAATAACAACTTCTAGTACCATTGGAAATGTAAATACACTCGTATAGTGATGATTACTTTTATAGACGACCTACTACTCTTCTCCAAAGCTGATGGTGAATCCGTGAGGATACTTCAGAGATATCTTGAAGCATGCTTTCAGGACTTTTAGCAATTTGTGCAAAAAGTGAGATTTCTGTATGTACCAATGATGAAAATATTGAAAAGGAAGTCCTTGACATCATGGATTACAGAAGGGGAAAGCTTTTTGTTTGCTACCTGGGTGTCCCTCTTATCACTACTTGACTATCAGTAAATGATTGCAAACCACTGTTAGATAAAGTGATGAAGAGGGTATCTTCGTGGAAGAATAGATGGTTGTTTTTTGTGGGCTGGCTCAAACTAATCTCTTCAATCATGTTCATAATGCATCTATACTGGGCTTCGATTTTCACTATTCCTAAAGTGTTGGCTAAGATAGAAGAATACATCCGACGATTCCTATGGCATGGATCTATAGATGGCAAACACACTACAAAGGTAACTTGGGAAGACGTCTATTCTACAAAAGATGAAGGAGGTCTAGGCTTCGCCCTTTTGTATTGCGCACTATTCCCTTTTCTTTGCGGGAGGGTATTTGTGGTCCGGTTTTGGCTAAAGACATTCAGATTGCGCTGTATTCCATTGGTGAAACTAAAGTCCCTGGCCCTGACGGATTCTCTTCAAAATTTTTTTCAGTCGTAGGATATTGTGGAGCCGTCCGTCGTTGATGCGGTTCAAGTTTTTCACCCATGGTAGGCCTCTAACTCAAACAAATTAATGCCACTTGTATTAGTCTAATCCCGAAGGTTAAGGCCCCATCTAAGGTTAGGGACTTTAGACCCATATCGTGTTGCAATGTTGTCTATAAATCATCTCAAAAATCATTGCTAACCGGATCAAGGATGTTCTTCCCTATCTGGTTGATAGTTGCCAAACTGTTTTTGTGCCTGGCCGTAGAATTAGTTACAACATTCTTCTTGCTCAGGAGCTTTTACATAATTATCACTCCCGAAAGGGTGTTCGGAGATGTGCGTTGAAAGTTGATCTTATGAAAGCTTATGACTCCGTGCAATGGGATTTTCTTATTGCAGTCCTGGAACTTATGGAGTTCCCTCCCCAGATGACTTGGTGGATCCAACAATGTATTACGACAACCGCCTTCTCCATTAATATTAACGGTGAATCTGTGGGTTTCTTCAAAGGGGCCAAAGGGCTGAGACAAGGAGATCCCCTATCTCCTTATCTTTTCGTCCTTGCTATGAAAGTTTTGAATGGGGTTATTGAGATCAAAGCTAGGCGCAATAGGCGTTCGCTATCCTTTGAAATGTGAAAACGAAGCTATTATGCTCGCTTTTGCTGATGACTTGATGCTCTTTTCCAATGCTGATGCGTCTTCAGTCCGTCTACTTTATGATTGCCTTGAGGAATTCCAGGGAGTATCTAGACTTTCCACGAACAAAAACAAAAGCCATTTTTTTGTTTGCTCTACTGACAATAGTCTTATCCGGGAGCTTCAGGATATAATTGGTTTCAAGTTGGGGAAACTCCCTGTCAAGTATTTGGGGGTCCCTCTCATTACTTCGCGGCTGTCGATGGTAGATTATAAGGCACTGACTGATCATGTTAGGCAGCGAATAAATTCATGGACTAACAAACTTCTATCTTTTGGGGGCAGACTTCAATTGGTTCGGTCTATCCTTTCTTCGATCCACCTCTTCTGGGCATCTATTTTTATTATTCCCAAATCTATTCTGAAACTCATGGAGGGTTTTATACGCCGTTTCTTGTGGCACGGTTCCATTCGTTGGGGGAACAACGGCTAAAGTGGGGTGGGAGCAGTCTGATGACCTCATTACGAAGGTGGCACAGGCATTCTGTCTAACGAGAACTCTAACAAAGCCTTTGATGTCTCATCTGTTATGGAAGATTATTACAAAGGATCACAAATCTATCTGGGTCTCATGGATTTATGTGAATAGATTAAAGGATAGGTGTATTTGGACAATTAAGGTGCCAATTAGCACTTCCTGGTGCCAGAGGAAGTTGTTAAAACTTCGAAAGGCCCCCTTGCTGATCTATATTCCTCAAGGCTGATGTCTGTGACTGGGCTGCCTTTGGATTCAAAGGTTGCGTCGATTGTGGTTGATGGAAATTGGAGGTGGCCGAACCCATATGATATGGAAGTGGATCAGATTATTTGCGACATGCCAGATTACTACCCGGATCCTGATAGGAATGATTTAGTTAGATGGTGTGGATCCCAAAGGAATCTTTACCACCGATCTTACCGCCTCTTCCAGGAAGCTGGCTAAATGTGAATGGTCATTTATCGTATGGGGTCCTTCTCATATTCTGCTCATGCGTTTATCCTATGGCTTGCCATCCTTGGCAAGCTGTCCACGATAGATAGATTGGGAAGATTTGTGAATCGGCCAATGTGTGCATCCTTTGCAAGATGTACGGAGAATCTCATGATCATTTGTTTTTGGGTGTTCTTTTTCCGGTGAAGTCTGGGCACTCTTTGTCATCTGGTTGGGCTAACCTGGCCATTCCAGGAATGGAAGAGGAATATTGAGTGGGCTTCTAGTAGCTGGGGAGGCAAGAATACCAGGTCTCTCTCTTTTAGACTCACGCTTGCTGCTGCAGTTTACTTCATATGGCAAGAACGAAACCGAAGAACTTTTGATGAGGCCAATGGAAGGACCCCTAATCATATTGCTAACCTCATTATTGAAGCTGTTCGGAGGAAATTAGAGATTAGTATCAAGGGTGATGATTGCTACTCTAGGAACGTTCTTATGAGATGGAGGCTATTGTTTGATGCGGCGGAGTGAAAAGCTGGGCTGATCTAGCTCTGTGGTGGAAGATGGAGTGCGCGTTAAAGATGAAGTGCTTGTAAAGACGGAGTGCTTTAGCCGGTGTCATATGGATGAAGCGCTGTTTGTTTGAAAAGACGGAGTGATCCCTAAGTGCTGGAGTGGTTCCCTATCTGAAGTGAATTTCTTTATCTCCTTGGATGGAGGACTTTCTCAATCATAGGCTTGAGTGATTGGATGCTTTGATGTAAGGCTGGAGTTGTTTTGTGCATCTTAACAATCAGAGGATTTGTCAGGAGTTGATTTATGCTTCTTGATGACCGGAGTTGAGTTGACCTATTTTTTTGTTGATAGCCGGTGTGATTGGGGCGTCTTGAAGGCCGGAGTTCCTTATTAGTCTGGAAGCCAGAGTAACTCCATGGACGGAGTGTTTTTGGATGAAGACGATTTGGACGGAGTGAAGTGGGATGGAGTGATTTTGGACGGAGTGAATTTGGACGGAGCGAAATGTTTGGAATTAATTTGGACGGTATGGCTTTGGACGGAGTGTGTTGTACTTTATGGGCTGCCCCGAAGGGTGCTGAGGGCCTTAGTGGCTGTTGTGGGAGTAGCCCCACCATTGTGGAGGTGTTGGACTCTCAAACCTCCCCTGGTCTGCCGGTTTTCCCGAAACTAGTTCCCCCTTCTCTTGGTCTGGTATCTCAGACTCCTCTGGAGCCTACTGCCTATTCCCCTGTTTTTGGCCCCTGTCTCCCGGATTCCTCTGCTCTGGAGCCAAAATTCCCTTTGGATGATTCCGATTGCTTGGATGGCTTTCCAGGTGGGCAGATAACTGAGTCGGCTATTGATTCTGGCTCCGACAGTGATCCAACACCCAATTCAATCTCTCGAATTATAAAAAAACATGGTTTGGTGTCTTCTAAGAAAGGTGGAACTGCCCTTGCCTCTGAAATCTGTACCGGCCGGGCTATGGACTATTCTAAAGAAAAATTTTTAAATGTCAATGAGGCATTGGCTATGGAGTGCGATTCTTGGAAGCCTTCTCGATCTCGAAAAAAGAACAAATCCAAAAAATCCAAGGCATCACCCAGATCTTAGGGGTCGTGCTGATGGCTTCAGCGGGTTTTGTATGGATCCAATAAATCCAGCATTTGTTTTGCTGGTTATTTTGTGTTAGATTGAATATCTTGGTTTCTGGGTTTTGTTAGGCTGAATCCTGGAATTCCATATGCTGTTGGAGGTTTGTTTGATGCTAATTTGATGTACAGGTGCTATAGATCAGTAGCTCCTAATGGATTTTGTCCCTGGTGTAGTTGGCCAGGTGTATGGCTGTTTTCATGGCCATGCTGCTAAAGATATTCTTTGTATTGACTGCCTTGTAGTCCTTTGCCTCGGTGTGAATTCCTTTCTGGGTGTTTTTTGCCCATCTTGGTGTGAATTCCTTGTGATGATTGTGATGTAGAATCTGTTGTTGTTGACCATTTATGCTGGTGTGTTTTTGCTTTACTGTGCTGTTGGCGTTTTGGAATTTTGGCCAATGGCCTTCTTTCATTGTTGTATGAATATGCTGCCCCGAATTGATAAGCATCTCTTTGATCTGTAGCCCTGCATTCTGCCTGGCTGCTGTCCATATGTTGATGGGTGATTGCCCCTATATGATTGTTTGGATTTTTAGCCATCAGGTCTCGTGAGGGATTTTGTTGTGGTGATGGAGCTGCTCTGTTAAGGTGATGTTGCTGTTAGCACATTGGCCGGTTCTCTGCTTGTTGTAGAAAGGGCTTTTCAGTGGATTCTTTGGTTCTTTCTCATGGAGTTCTGACTTGATTCTTGGATGATCTCCTGTTGCTGAGAATTGCTGCATACGTTGCCTTTGTGCCTATATTGAGCAACTTCTTTGCTCTCTGATGACTTGGTTTTTAAAGTGGCTGATGCCGGTTTGGTTGATGCAGCATTGCTTTTCCATTTGCTTGCAGAGCTAGTCTCTGCTTCTGCTGGCGCCTGCTGTTGGTCTTTCCTTGCTGAGGTGTTTGTTGCTGTTGGTATTCTTTGTGAAGAAAGAATGCCGCCTTGACCCATGCTGATGGCCGGTGCTCCTAACGCTAGAAGTGGAAACATTTCTTTGTTGCATTTGTTACTTGCACTTCATTCTTGATGCGTTTTTGCATCTTTGATAGTTCTTTGTGTTCGGATCTTTATCTTTATTCTTTGGCGGCTTTGAATTTCGGGCCTATGCTGCAGGGTGCCACTTTTTGATGCTAGTGCCATCTGCTGGTGTGCGTTGGCCTTGCTGCTGATGTCTTAAGCTGGTTGGCTGAGTAGGCTCTGATGTTTATTTGGCATGCTTAGAGGAGGAATGGCAAAATTTCCAGGACCATGCTCATGTTGTTGGATGCTAATCTGATGGGAACTCCTGGACTGTCAGCTACTGATGATTTTTGCTGGCGTTGGGGTGGCGAGCGTGATGCAGTAGCCTATTGCTTCCTGCAGTTGGAATACTTGGGGTGCAGATAGGTTGTGGGCAGCTTTGTTTTGATGTAGCAAGTTGCTACGGGGCGATCGGATGTGGTAGATCCTGTTGTCTCGAGAGTAACAGATTTTGAATCTGATTATGTAAAATGACTGTGTTCATTTTCTATTTTCTGTTAGGTCGCTCCTCTTAGGGGTTGTTTTTGAGATATTCTCTGATGTACCAGTTGCTTGGGGTATGTCCCAACGTCTTATATTCTAACTCCAAGTCAAAAATTTGGAGTTATAACATAGTCTTTTGTAAATTTTTTCTCCCTATAATCCAAAATACACACTTACAAAAAAAAAAGTGTTGTACTTTATGGAAGGCTTTACCTTTGCTATTTGTTATCACGAGTGCCACAGACGGAGTGCTTTGGGCGGAGTCTTTTGCAAAGGGAGTGAATTTGGATGGACTCGGCCAATTAGTTTGTTGATTCGATGTTATTTATCTTGTGGCGGAGTGCATGGTTGATTCAGTGCTTTTCTGAGTGCACTTTTTGGAGCCCTTAAGGTGGAATGCCCCCTTTTTCCGGGCTCTTTAAGCGGATCAACATTTCGGTTCTCAAAAAACCCGATCCTCTTTAGCGCCCTCTGTTGGTATGGAAGGCCAGGTAGCTTGTGCTCTGGCTGGCGGAGTGCGTGACGATCTTCTTGGGTGGAGTGGATTTAGCACCCTCATTAGGTATTCTTTGGATATTCGTAGTTTTGTATCTCTTTTTTTTTTTTGGTAAGTAAGAATTTTTGGATTAATGGGAGAAAAAATTACAAAATATATGTTTTAACTCAAGTATTTAACTTAAGGTAAAACATAATGTATAGGAGCATGCCACTGAGCTTATTTAGTACATCAAAAAGAAAAAAACATTAGGAACTACCACACAAGCGAGAATATGAAAAGCGCTCATCAATTTCACGGCGAGGGTCGTGATTAACTCGCCTAAATCAACGAAGTCGACCGCTGACAATCCATCATGGATCTTCATTGATGCGAGCGTATCATTTGGGCCGGCCTTAGCACCATGAGAGACAGGCATATCAGCACCTTCATTTGCTTCGGTGCTAACAGAAGCAGCCGCATCCACCCAGAAGCATAATCAGCACTTTCAGCCCCAAAGGTGGACACCCCGACCAGTAGCTGAAATCCAATTATTCCAAGCCACAGCAAACCGAACAGCATTCCAGCATTCCATCAAACAGAAAACATGCACTTCAGCACAACCGCAGTAGAAAATGTCAAGAAAACAGAATCCATGCAGATCAGCAACATCCGGTGCAGACTTTGAGCAACCATATCATCACAAGATCAGCAACAGCAACGCGGCACAATCCGCATGGTAAACAACCAAACAGCAGCACAGAAAAGTGGACAACATCATCGAGCCAACAAAGCCATAGGCAGAAGCCATGGGCATCAGCATCATACAAAGCCTGTGGTTTTGTATCTCGGTAGCCAATTCCATTGGTGTTATATTTTTAATTATGTCCTCTGAGTCATGTTTAGGGGAATCCCTTTTTTTATATGTTTCTCTTTCCAAGTCGGTAAAACACTTGGTAGAAAATATAGCTGGTTGTACAGATTATTTTTATTTTCATACAATTAATTACTTACCAAAATAAAAAAAAAAGGAGGTCTAGGCATTAAAAACCTTTTTGCTTCAAACAAGGCATTACTAGCCTGGCTCCTTTGGAGAGTCATCTCAAAAGATCCTTATTCAGTCTGGTTCTCATGAATATCCAAATACAGGAATAAGGATCGATGCATCTGGACCATAAAAATACTTGGCAATGCAGCGTGGAGTTGGAAGATGATAATGATGCTTTAGCCCAATCTTCATCCCTTGATTCGATACCACATTGGTGATGGAGCCGGTACCTCTTTATGGAATGATAATTGGTACCCACTAGGGCCGTTAAGCAATAGATATCTGGAGCGTGTGAAGACTATTACAGGATTACCTCGGGACTCTAAAGTTCAATCTATCATTTGTAGTGGATTGTGGCGGTGGCCTAATGAGCATGACTTCGAGGTGGCTAGCATTGTGGAAAAAAAGCCTACCTATTTCCCTAGTGTCTCTTGCAGAGATGAGATTAGGTGGTTGGGCAGCTCCAATGGGGTATTTACTGTCAAATTTGCCTACAAAGTCTTCCAAGACACAAAAGCTAAAGTGGAATGGGGACGGTTAGTTTGTGGCTCGCATCACATCCCTGCACATGCATTTACCCTTGGGCTAGCAATTCGGAGGTGATTAAGCACATTAGACCGAGTAGGAAACTTCATCCAAAAATCTAATATGTGTGCTCTCTGTCACGATGGAATAGAGAGCCATGATCAGTTATTCTTCAATTGCTCATTCTCAACTGATGTCTGGAGCTTGATGCGTCGATATGCAGGAGTGAGTTGGCTGTACAATGAATGGGAAGCAAGCATCAAATGGGCCACTGTGACGGACTGAAAAATCTCTTGTAAATTTGACAGAATTTTATCTATAAAATGAACATCCGTCAAATACAAACCTGTATAAAACCCTGTACAGAAACCACAAATACAAACCATAAGTATCAAAATAATTATTACAATATCTATACCTTATACAAAATAACAAAATTAAGTCTTCGAAAACTTTTCAATCTGTATCAGCTGCCTATCCTGTGCTCACAGCCTATTCAGACTCGTCGAGTATAATGGCTTACTCATCTGGAAGGAAAGAGAAGTAAATGTGAGCTAACAACTCAACAAGTGCATCATAATTAAAAGTAGTAGACAACATAAGCAAATATAAGTGAAGGAAAGAGACATAATCATGAAGGAGATACATAAACGGGAACATGATCAAATATGCTTTGAAACACAATTTACTTCTCTTTGAGATATATTTTATGCATGATTATTTATTTTTACAGACTAGGGTCAGTAAGCCTTATTAACTAAAGGTGCGGGAGGACGAAGAAGGAAAGTGTTAAGCTACATATTTCTAAATCATCGGCTACATTTTAGGCCTACAGCTACTCGGCCATCACATATTGCCTATAAATAGACCGAACACCATGTGGCATAGCGGTATGCCTATCACCTGATCATACACAACCAATAAAATGCTACCCTAACCTCCCGTGGTCTAGAGACAGTCATCGTCCTTTCACAGTAATATCCTAAGGCTTGCCAAGAATATCACCCGATCCAATAAGTAGCTAGGATACGTGGCTAGTGTAATCCTCAAATCTTTATTGTGATACCCATGTCATGCCAAGGGATATTACCCTTTCGCAACATAGTCTATGATCATAATTTCATGGTTTTCTTATTTATTTGAGAAAAGGTCCACCACAATTCAATTCATAATATCTCCATCCGAGAGAACGATTTGATCACATACCACATTGTGAACTTTCCTCCAGTTACATATATTATTATTATCTTTTGTTTGGATTTAAGTCTCTTCACAAATCAATTTAGATGTACGGACAATATAATACATAAGAAGGATTAGAATTCCTTACCACATTAGGCAATTATCACTTTGGGGGCCTCCGGGACACATTTTCTTCACAAACGGAGTACAAACATATATTCCCGTGGCTTACAATTAGTCATATATAATTAGACATAAATTTTATAACAATTAGGTGGAGTGGAAGCCTAAAAAATTCTTATTTATTCTCGGGTGAACAGTAAAAGGGCCGTTTTAGAGCGTCCAAACATCGCGAACGGGTCGATATTTGTGAAATCGGACACCTGGTTGAGGTATACACATAATTAGGATATGATAATTCATAATTTGTGGTCAATTAAACATATAATCGAAGGGAAAGGGGAGAATCCCAGGCTGGGCGCAGGTTAGGGTTTGGCGAGGCCAAACTGGACAAATCAGAGGAAAAATCGGGTATCAAATGATAAATAAATTATACTAGGATATGGATAATGATATTCTAGTATCAATTTATATAAAAGCCCATAAAATTGGAAGTCGAAACCACTCGGGGTGTGGGTAAACAGCATCATCATGAAATGAACATGCATAAAAATAAAAAAGGAGAGCATAGGTGCACTTGTTTCGATCTAGATTACAACTTTCTCAACTAGCTCGAAGTCGAAATCGGACCCGAAAGCCTCAATTTCCTCCTCTTCTCCTTCACGTGGCTCCTCTCCTGTGCGACTCTCCACAGGGGCAGCTGCTTCACCTGCGGCCACCGCCGTGTTGCCCGCGTGTTGCTGTCGCCCAACAGCCATTGCCGGCCACCGCACGTTGCCCTCTTCCCCAGGCAAAACCCTCCATCGCCGCTCAATGATACCCTAACCTCCCTCTCTCACTCCCCGAGCCCCCCTCTGCTCTCTGTTTTCCTTATGCTTCCTATGTTATATTTATTATTATTATTATTATTATTATTATTATTATTATTATTATTATTATTATTATTATTATTATTATTATTATTATTATTATTATTATATATACTGTTTTCTTTATTTTAAAGCCAAAATCAATACTCGGACAACTGAATGGGTGTATTTCAGACGCTGGCCCAAAAATCTAAATATTCTCTAAATTTTGATAATATTTAATTAATTTTTATCACACCCAAGTTATCCAAAATAAACAAATAAATTTAATTAAATCAGATAAAAATATTCAAAATATTATAGCAGCTTTCAAATGGAAGGGAAAAAACTGCGAAGCACACTTTTATAGGCTCACATTAGCTGTCAGTGTATTTTATCTTGAGAGAGCGCAAACAAAGAATCTTCAACAAATTTCTACCTAAGACCGTAATTCAGCTAGTTAATATGATCCGGGCCGCAATACGAAAAAGCTGAAAATGTGTGCCTTTGGTAGAGACAATGGTAGCAGATTCGTCATGAATAGATGGAACTTGCATCTAGATTGTGTTAGGCATCGATGATGTAGTTCTTTCTTTCTAGTATTTTGCCTTGTAATGTATTACAGCTTAGGGTATGCCTCAACTTTTATGTTCTATTCCAAGGCAATTTAGACTTAGAATATAGATTTTATAAATTCCTTATTTGTTTTAATCTACAATTACTTACTTAAAAAAAACTATTGTGGACCACATTTAAATTTGACATTAGAATATTTATTAGTCGATAATTAGAGCACTAGCAAAAGCAAAATGATGTTCTTTGTAGGTTAGGAACATTTTTTAAAAAAAATTTGGCATCACTTTTTAAAAACAACTTTTCCAATATGTTATAAGTTAAATCTTTTAACGGTGGATAAGAAAAGATTTTCTAAAAAGCAAAATGATATTCTCTGTATGATGCTAAATCTTGAGAAATGATACCCAGAGTGACTCTCATTCTGACGGGGCCTCACATGTTCATGTTGCTAATCCTTCTAGGTGTCAGGATGTTATTTTGACTACAGGTGTGCTCTCCTTGTATGGTACCAGTCCCTCTCGGTTGAAGTCTGGAGAGGTGTCAGCCAATTCCCAGTCTTTATGGTCTGCCATAGTCTAGAAGAAGGGAGTAAATCCCATTATTCATCTATAATTCTACCCTCCGCAGATAGTTGAAGGTGAAGTAGTCACCATTACCCAACTATTTGATGTTATCAAATAGGGTATGGATGTGTGGGGGGCTACTTTGGTTGGATATTTCTATAATAAATCCTTACACTTTCATATTGTTATTTTCATCACTTGGAAAATTTGGGCTCGTTTCAGAATTTGTCATGTAGCGGGTGATGATAATGGATTCTTTTTTTTTTTTGGTTCTCATCTGATGCTCAAATGGAAACCTGCTTGGCTAATGGTCCTTGGGCATTTGGGGGGAAAACTTTATTCCTTAAACGGTGGAAACTAGGGATGCCCATGTCAAAAGAGGGCTATAAAACCTTTCTGGTTGGAATAAACTTGCTAAATATACCTGTCAAATACTAGACTCCTTTGGGGCTCAGTTGGATTACTAGTGCGGTGAGAGAACCGCTTTAGCTAGGCACTAATATGGCAAATCACATTTGTCTTGAGGTGGGGCTAGATGTTGCTTTTTCTGCTAACAGATTGAATACCAGAAAGAATCCCGTTGTAGGGTTGGATACATTTGTTGAGGTGGAGGTGGATTGTCAATGGAAACTTTCGAGATGTGGTAGTTGCCAGAAAATTGGGCATAGTGCAGCCCAGTGTAAGCCTAAGATGGTGTATAGGCCTACGGGTAGGGTTTTGCCGACCCCCCGTTCCAGCCTTGATCAGCTAACTTCTAAGGGGAATAAGCCAAATGGAAGTCATCAGGGCAAGAAGGTGGCTGGTTCTGTTGTGCTCACCTCCAATTCTTTTGAGGTTTTACAAACTAGCGACGAAGCTGATCCACCTAAGGTAAGTTCAGCTGCTACACTTTTAGGGAATCAGCTGGTAGCTAAAATAGAACTTTTTTTTTTTTGGTAAGTAAGTATTTTGGATTAAAGGGAGAAAAAATTATAAAATTTATGTTTTATCTCCAAGTATTTTGACTTGGATTTAAAACATAAAATGCTAGGGCATACCCCAAACAATCGGTACAACAGGTAATACCTAAATAGCCTCTAGGAGGACAACGTTCAACAGAAACAAAATATGTAATCTGATGTTACACACACGCAGACAAATTTGAGTCGGCTGAGACCACATCAGTAGCAAAACAGCAACACAGAAACACGGTCTGCAATCTTCCCAAAGTGCTGCACATCGGCCGTAGAGTGCACCATCAGACAGCAGCTTTCGACCCGGGTAGACATCTCGAGATCCCATTAAGGATTTACAACCCAATTAAATGTCGCGGGCCAATCATCAACAGTGCATGAGCACGTATCACCTGGGCATTTCAACTGCGGTGCATCCGGACCCAGCTTCAAACCCTGCGCTGGACAGACTGGCTATTGCCTAGAATTCAAGAACTCAAGCTTCACCATAGCATCCTCAATTCCAGATCAGCTTCTTGTCCAAATTGGGCATTTGCACAGTCAGCAAAACAGGCACTGGGCTTACCGTCCAATTTGCAATCTGGCAATTGCAACAAAGGGCAGACACCATACATCACGCCATTTACACCACCAAACTGGCAAATCGGCAAAATTAGCAGACGGTCCACGTCGGCAAGAGATCAACCCAACATCATCACCAAACCGGGTAAAGAAACGACCAAAACCGATTTAACCACATCAGCAATGAAGTTGGATTCCAAACCGGGAGCGAGTGAGGGGAGAAACTGGAATGCTCAAATTCCAAGTCATTGGAATGCTCAAAACGGCAACCAGGCCTCACACAATGCCTCCAAAGATTCCAGCAGCAATTTCAGCACCCTGCATGGAAGAACCACAACGCTGCCGCCCCAAGAACTTTATACCCCATGCCAGCAGGTTTGCAATATATCCAGAACCAAAACACAGGGCATCTGCAATTGCACAGGCAAAAACATTCCAAACTTTATAGCCATTAGAGATGGCACCAACAGCAAGACTTCACAGAACCTCCAGCTTCAGGGTCCACTGTTTATCGGAAAAAAGCAATCGAGCCAGATCAGCATGCAAAGCCCGCTTAGAAGCCCAACTCGTCACAACATGCCACATCAGCAGGCCATATCGGCCACAAAACCAACAAGGCCTCAGATCCCCATCAGCCTCAGAACCAGACTATCCAAAAATCCAATTCATCCGCCAATCTAGACCGACCTTGATTCCAAGACGGCCGTAAAACTAAAATGACCTCAAATCTAAGACGGCCTCCTTTCCAAACAGGCCACAAACGAAAATGGCCACAAAACCAAATCGCTCAGGAACTCAAAACAGCAATATACTTGCCAGGTCAGCAAGCCAAATCGGCATCACCACCATCAGCATTACACTGCCAGCGAACCAGCAACAGCAAAATCTGCTCACAGCTTCCTGCAAATTCTTGAACTATGCAGCAATATAACCACGAGCAAACCACACACAGTAATTTGGAAATTGCTGTCCACCATAGAAACATAATGCCACGTCAGCAGGCCAGGCCAAAGCCAACCTGGCAACATCAGCAAACATCCAAACCGGCAAAAACAGAGCGGAAGATCCAATTCGACGAATGGGTGGAACCCAGGCAGGAATCCTCCTGGCTATGAGCTTAACACAGCAGCAAAGGCCACGTCCTCTCAGACCTTATACTGGGCAAAAAGCCATCCGGTCAATTGGAGCCGTCCGGGCAAAAGGCACACATAGCTACCATGAGGCAAGTCAGGGCAAGGAGAAACCGGCATTCTACGACCTAGGACAAAGAAGGCAGCAAACCGGCATCAGAAGGCGTACTCGCCACGTCTGCCAGTCACCAAAATAGCCGCGACCTAAATCAGCCCAAAATCCATACCAGGCAGAAACCACAGCTACTCTCCAAACCAACGACGAGGCCGTAAAGCAAGGCAGCACAATTCACTGTAAAGAAACCAGCTGCATAAAGCTTGAAGCAATTCGAAAAACAGCAACTGGCAGACAAAGATGGAATCCTCCATATTGCCAACACCAGTAACTCGTTGCATACGACAGCAACATTCACATGACACAGCAGGAAGCCCGCTTTCCTCAGTATCATCAGCCTCTCCATCTTCTTTTTTTTTTTTTTTGGTAAGCATTAGCCTCTCCATCAGCATAGCTATGAAGCATCAACGGCATACCCAAAGGCTGCCAGCATCAGAAGAGAGCAGTTCGACCCATTGGGGCAAAGAAACCATCCAATAACATAGACACCAAGGCACGACCAGAATAACATGGCCAGATGTGCAATACGAGTAACAACCTTATACAGTATCAATGTATCGAGAAAACTGCAGGAGAGAAAGCCACCTGCAACTAATCGGGCAAGCCAGATCAACCCAAAACAGAGCCGAAGCTTTCGCAACGGAATCAAAAATAGGGACAGACAGCCCCAACAACCACATCAGTCAGGGGCATGGAAGCCTAGCCCAAATCCGTGGAGGCGAGAAACCCGCAGAAAGACAAATTTCAGATTTGAATCTTGAAATTTGAAATTTTAAAATTTTAAAATTGAAAACCCATAGAGAAATCCAAAGCTTCTCTCTGGAAACAACCGCATCTGATGGGTGAGGACTTCTGCAAAACCCTAAGCAGATCCGTCCCAAGCATCAGGTGCCAAGGCAGGAACCGCTACGACAGTAAAGGGCTAACTTGCAAGATTCAACAACCCAACCAGAGACACCGAGGAAGACCACAATAGCGAGTGTGAGACGTCCTTTACGGACTCAAGGAGGTTGGGAGAAACTGACAGTACCGCAAAACTGCTTTTCAAGAGAGAACGGAGAGGCAGTAACACAAAACGAAACCAGACGGTTCGTTCAAAGGGGCAAGCCCTGGAAGAAGAAGAAAGAAAAAATCCAGAGAGAGCAAACGATGGCCTCAGAGGATGAACCTTGCCGGCGGCGAAAGGAAACGAAGGCCTCAAATTTCAGGTTTGAAATTTGAAAGGCACTCTAGAGAGAAGCCAGAGCTTCTCTCTCTAGGCGAGGGTTACATTGCGTCCTTGTAGCTAAAACAGAACTGGTAACTCCATTGATGATGACTTATGGTGTGGATGAGGTGAAAGCAAAGGCTAAGCTGAAGATAGGAAAATTAGGTTCATTTGTATTCCCTCCTGATCCTAGGTCTAATGAAGAATCAATAGAGGGGGAACCAACTGTCAAACAGCTCAAAGACACTCGAACTATGCAGTCTATCTGTGACTGGCAGGTTCCGGCTCATGATGATTTTCCTCCTTGTAGAAACATTATTTTGGGGACTGCAGATAAGGCCTTCCCGAAGGCTGCAGGCCTAGGTTCTTTCACCAGTTTGAACGTCAAGTCTGAAGTCACCACCCTTGTGACTCCTAGTTCTGTTCCAGGTCCAGATAAGCTGAAGCTTAAGCCCACGGAAACTGTGATGGAGTTCCCCTATCCAACTCCACCTCTAGATGCTTCTCGGAGAGCCACAAAAGCAACTGAAGGCTGGTCCAGCAATTCAAGTAAGGATACAGACCTAGAATTGCGTATAGCCAGGAAATCTCCTTCCCTTGAGGCTGAAGCTCTCCGTGCTGCCACTCCATATTTTTCCCTAGGTAAACTGGGGAAGCTTCCGTGCCAATCAAAGCCACTGAAATCAATTCTTAAGAAATCTAAGGGGCCTAAAAGTAAATATTCGCCTCTTACTCAGTCTCATGGTTAATATTGCTTGCCGGAATATTTGTAGGCTGAATGGTAAGTTTAAAGCACATGAAATTCGTCAATTTATTACCTCTTCTAGGTGTGAAGTTGTGGGATTGATTGAAACCTAGGTTTGTGAATGTAATGATTTATAAATTGCTCGTAATTTAATGCCTCGATGGTATTGGATTATAAACTATTTTGACACTTCTATCGGCGTATTTGGATTGGTTGGGACTTAGGTCATGTGGATGCGAATGTTCTCTCTAAAGAGGATCAAGTTGTTCATTATAAAGCCTGCTTCAAAATGGATAATAAAGTTTGTGTGGTATCGTTTGTTTATGGGGCTAATTTGGATTTACAGCGTTGCACCCTTTGGGATAGTTTTCGTGCTCACAGCCGTCAGGTGCAAGATATGGCGTGGGCAGTGCTGGGAGACTTTAATGTAATAAGGTCACCTTTAGAAGGGTTGGGGGGTATTTGGCATGCCAGGAGCTCCATGGATCTGGATTCTTGCCTCTCTGACTGCGACTTTGTAGATGTTTGCCACGATAGTGCCTTTTATACTTGGAACGATGGGAGAGATACGCCTGTTCGCATCTACAGGAAGCTAGATTTGATCATTGTAAATGGCAATTAGCTTTTGGATTTCAAGGTGTGCAAAGCATCCTTTATCCTCGCTAGGCTCTCGGATCACTCTCCGTGTATTATTAGTACGAAAGATGAGAAGGATACTCGTAAAGGTATGTTTTGATTTAATAATTTCCTAACTTCACATCTGAACTTTAGCCAGGTTGTGAGAGAGGCATGGCAAGAGGAGACTCAAGGAGTTCCTGTGGCGGAACAAGTCTCTTTTTTTTTGTCCTTAGATATTTCGTCAATACAAATACAAAAACTAAATCACAAATTTCAACATAAAGTTTTAAGGAAAAATGGACAAAATTTTTCCTAAAACTGGGCTAACCTGAAATATGAATCCTGAATAAAACCTACAAATATACAAAATAATATCCATCGACACATTTTTTCATCATTAACACAGGATCATCAGATGCCGTATCATTCCCAACAGCTTTACATTCAACATTCCTATCCATTATACCAAAGTTTGGAATAGAGATGCCTATTAGGACCTGTACAAAACCAGAAAACATATAATGGAAGAAGAACTATATCCAAAATATATACCTACGAAAGCATAATTCACTGTTTTACCACATTCATAACATACTGTAACATTTCATATATATTATCCATAGACAAAATCAAGTAATTACATTCAAGCTATTCCTTTTCAAAATTTTCAAGATAGCGTTTAGGTCTCCAAAAGTTCGCTGGCTAGGCTTTCTCTACTCATTCTCGTGAGGGACTAGCTCTACTGTCTCAATTGGAAGGAGAAAAAATAATACAGTGAGTTGAAATCCAATAAGGTAGAGCAAAAACATGCAAGTGTAATGCCTTCATACAAAACATAGTACAGAAGAACAGAACATGGAATTCTTCAAGAGCAAATAGGTATATGGAAACATGAGAAAACATAAATCAGTGTAAACATACTTCGGAAAACATATATCAATAAAACAGGCATCAAAAATTAGAAATCGGTGTTAAACTCTGTAATTTCTAGAAAATCCCTTTTATCATCAGAAGGACCAACTAGTAGACCCTACTGGCAAAGGGGGCGAATAATCGAGGATATATTGTATTCACTCCACACAATCCAATGCCAGAAATAGAAACAGGATATCCCTTCTCGTGGGATTGGTACCAGAATGCCTCCCAAAGGTAGGCCAAGAATAGAAAACTACCTTCTAAGTTAACGCCCTGAGGAAGGGCGGATCATGTATAACTCCATAGATAGAGTAATCCTCGATTACCTTCATAATATTCTAATATATGTCGGAGAACCTTACCTAATTATACATCAGTCCTAGGTCCTATTTAGCAAAATCAGAAATACTATTCTTCTTATTTCCTAGCTTATAACTTATCGTTCTTCAGAAAGTTAGTCAGAATTACACAAATATTCCTTCAAATTGCTTCAGAAATCCACAATATTTCAATAGTATAAATCCATATAAATTTTTCAGATGCAAAACATAATATGAACATTACCTCTTTACAAATCAACATTTATATGTCAAACATTATGGATTTAAAACACCAAATCACTTCATTTTCGTTCTTAGGGTTTTAAGAAAACTTTCGGACACAAAACGGATACCAAACACATGTTTAATCACAAAATCGAAGCTATATATTGCAGTACATACAAGCAAACATGAATCTGTCCGAATAATCAGAAGAAACATGCATTATTTACACTAAGCATGAGGAAACATGATTTTAGAATATAAATACAGACTTAGAGATATTGAAAAGCTGTGAAAATGATAAATAACGTCTGAAGTACAATTTCCTGAGCTCGATCTACAGTTATTCTTATCGGATCGGATCGGAACGGATGATTTCTCTCCTTTCTTCCCTTTTCTCTCCTTCCTCCTCTCCTTCGTTCTGCTGTCATGCCTCCAGAATCCCTATTCCCAAATTAAACCCCTAAATCCGTTATAAAAAGAAAAGAAAAGGGGAACACGTGAGGGACACACGACCGGGCGCTCAGCGCCAATCGAGAGGTCCTCAAGTGCATTGTCTTGCATTTTTGCGCCAGGGTTGGCGCTCGAGCCCCAATCGAGCACAACCATCGCAACCTAATCCCGCTCCCGTGCCGCCTCGGGTGACCCTCGAGTGGCACTTTCGCATTTTTTCGCTCAAATGGGCGCTCGAGTGGCCTTCAGGCGTCGAGCCTCACTTTGCCCATTTTGCCTCTTGTTGCTTCAGTTACAATTTTTCCTTATTCTTAGGCCTATTTATAATTATCTTCAACATAATTACTCTCTAATTATCATGTTCCGAGATCGGGATCTCACAACTCTCCCCCACTTAAGAAAATTTCTTCCTCGAAATTAAATGTAGCTACATAGCTTAAGAAAACAGGTGGAGATACTTGCTTTGGATTTCCTTTTCATGTTCCCATGTGGCCTCCTCCAGTGAATGATTTTTCCAGAGTACTTTCACGAGGGGAATGGTCTTCGTGCACAACCTCTGGTCATTTCAATCCAAGATCTACACCGGCTCCTCGACTTAGGATAAATCCTTATCTATAGTGAAGGGCTCATACTCAATAATGTGCGTAGGATCGTGAACATACTTCCAAAGTATAGATGCATGGATTACATCATGTACATCCGCCAGATTGGGTGGTAACGCCAACCTATAAGCTACTTCCTCAATTCTCTCCAAAATCTCAAATGGACCTATGAACCACAGCTTCAGTTTTCCTTTCACTTTGAATCTAAATGTTCCCTTAGATGGTGAAACTTTCAGGAAGACATAATCTCCTGCCTCCAACCTCAATTCTATCCTCCTCCAGTCTACATAACTTTTCTGTCTACTCTGAGTAACCTTCAAGTTCTCGTAAATCAGTCTAATTTTTTTCGCCGTTTTCTTAACAATTTTAGGGCCCAAAATCTTTTTAGTTTCGATCTCCTCCTACTGAATTGACAATCTGTACTTTCTCCCATATAGTGCCTCAAAAGGTTTCATACCTATACTCACTTAATAACTATTATTATATACAAATTTCACTAAGGTCAGATAATTGTCCCAGTCCCTTTCATTTCTAACACTGAGGCCCTCAACATATCCTTAAGGATTTGGATCATACGCTTTCACTGGCCATCAGTTTGGGGATGATACGCAGTACTGAACTTTAATTCCGTCCCCAACTCCTTATGCAAACTTTTCCAAAACCTTGAAATAAAACATGGATCCCTATCAGACACAATCAAAGCAGGTGCTCCATAAAGCCTCACATTTCATTTACATACAACTCGGCCAATCTGTCATGAGAATATGTCGTCCTGATCACCAACAAATGGGCTGATTTCATTAGCCTATCAACTATAACCCAAATAGTGTCATGATTCTTGGGAATTCTCTGCAAACCTGATACAAAATCTATAGTAATGTCTTTTCATTTTTCAGTTGCTAACACACAAGGCATTTCTCCACATAGGCCATGATGTCACTATTCATGTTTCTCCACCAAAAAGTTTTTTTTTCAGATCCTGATATATTTGGTTCATCCTAGGGCGGATTGTATATTGAGACCAGTGAGCTTCCTTCAAAATCTTCTCTTTCAATTCCCTATCGTCCGGTACACATAATCGTTCTCTGAACCTCAATACTTCATCAGTTCGGACATTGAAATCAGCTCGAGAATCTCTATTCAGATCACCCACAATATCCACAAAGAACAAGTCATTCACTTGTTTCTCCTTTACCTTATTAATTACCTCCGGTTGGATTTCGAGGTACGATAAAAGCATCTGATCACCCTGAACATTCCATTGGATATCACACTACTTCAAATAATCCAATATTTCCATATGCTTAATTTATAACTTAGCCACATAACCCGATCGGTGGTTCAATACATCTGCAACTACATTAGCCTTCCCTGATTTATATTGTATTTCACAGTCATAATCTTTCAGAAAATTAAGCTATCTCATATGCCTCATATTAAATTCCTTCTATAAAAACAGACACTTTAAACTTTTGTGATCAGAATAAATAAGGAACTTTTCACCATATAAATAGTGTCTCTAAATTTTCAAAGTAAACACCACAGTAGCTAGTTCCAGATCATGAGTAGGGTAGTTTCTTTCATACACCTTCAATTGTCTAGACCTATAAGCCACTACTTTGCAATGCTGCATCAGTACACAACCCAAACCCGTGTTAGAGGCATCTCATAATACCTCAAAACCACTTGAATCTCTAGAATGATTAGTACTGGAGTGGTAGTCAAGCGATCCTTCAACTCCTAAAAACTCTAATCACATTCCTCAGTCCATTCAAACTTGGCCTCCTTTTTCATCAGTTGAGTAGGAGGTATAGCAATTTGTGAAAAGTTCTCTACAAAATGCCTATAATAGCCTGTCATGCCAAGAAAATTTCGAACCTCGGTCACAAACGTAGGCCTACTCTAATTCGTAATAGCCTCCACTTTCTTTGGATTCATAAAAATACTGCCATTTGAAATTACATGACCCAAAAATATTATCTTTTTCGACCAGAACCCGTACTTATTCAACTTAGTATACAACTTTTCCTTGCGAAATACTTGGGGTACTATTTTCAAGTAAGTTTTGTGCTCCTCATAATCCTTTAAATATATTAAAATATCATCAATAAATACCACTACGAATTTATCCAGATTGGCCTGAATACCCTATTCATTAAATCCATAAAAGCAGTTAGAGCATTCGTGAGACTAAAAGGCATAACAAGGAATTCATAGTGGCCATACCTCGTCCTAAAAGCAGTCTTAGCCACATCTTCCTGCCTAATCCTCAACTGGTAATAACCGATTCAAATCAATCTTTGAAAACACCCGAGATCCTTACAATTGGTCAAATAAATCATCGATACGTAGTAGTGGATACTTGTTTTTAATCGTAATTTTGTTCAACTCACGATAATTAATACATAGCCTCAATGACCCGTCTTTCTTTCTCACAAACAATACCGGCGCACCCTAAGGAGATACATTTGGTCTAATAAAGCCCTTATCCAATAACTCCTATAACTGTAACTTCAATTCTTTTAATTCAGTTGGGGCCATATGATAAGGGGCATTAGAAATCAGGCTAACTTCGAGAACAATTGTAATTTCAAACTCAATTTCCCAGTGAGGAGGTAATCTAGGCAACTCCTCTGAAAATACATCTTTAAAATCACAGACGACTAAAATATCCTTAGCCAGCACACTATGATTCCCAATGGTGCAGGCATATGCCAGATAAGCTTGGCATCCACTTTTCATCAAGTGTTTGGTATACAAAGTAGAAATTAATACAGGCATCTCCTTCTTCCTAATGCTTTGAAAGAAAAAGGGTTCCATTTCAAAAATATCAAAATAAACCCTTTTTAGGAAACAGTTAATACTGGTATGATATTTAGCTAGCCAGTCCATCCCTAGAATAACATCAAAATTACCCATGTATAATAATATCAAATCCACAATCAAACATTTTCCATTGACCTCCACCACACAATCCGGATACACAATATTAGTAACTACTGATGATCCAGTGGGAGTTGATGCAACCAATGAATAATCCAAAATACGCGGGGCAGACACCATACAACATGCAAATCGTGAAAAAATAAAGCAATGGGTAGACCTCGAATCAAATAAAATCGAAGGAGGAACTTCACGAATAGAAAAGGTACCTTCCACAACATTTGGGGATGCCTCTGGGTCCTGAATAGTCACCGCAAAAGCCTTAGCTGAGACGGTAAACTTCTTTACTTCTAGTCTTGGAGGTAATAGAAAGTCTTTAATTTGGTGACCCTGCTGTCCATACCTAAACCATGCTCCCGCCGCCTTGTGACATGATTATCCCAGATGCTTCTTCCCGCAAAAGGCACAATCAGTCGCCGATGCCTGAGAACTAGTTACTGACTGGGCTTGAGTAATGATTTTCCCTTTATCTGCCGTCCTCGCCTTCTTGGATGGTCCTAAAGGCCCTACACTCGATCCCGTATTAAGGCTTGCTCGGCTAGCAGCCCTTTTTGCGAAAAATCTTTACATCTTCACCTCTTTTTTATAAATCATCACCCGATGTAGAATATCAACATATGTCTAGAGCTTTAAGATAGACAATTGCTTTCTAATATCATCCTGCAATCGTTGCTGAAATTTCTTTCCTTTCCTTACTTCATCCTCCACAAAATACGGTACATATTGGGATAATTCAGTGAATTTCACATCGTACTCAGTCATAGTCATGTTTTCATGTCTCAACTGCATGAATTCTTGCTCCTTTTGATCTTGAAAATTGGAAGAAAAATATTTCTCTATAAAAGCTTCCTTAAACATCATCCATGTAATTTCAGCATCGGGCACACCTAACGCCCTCTTTTTTATATTTCACCAACTATCAGCTTCACTTTTCAACTTGTATACCGTAAAAGAAACTTTCTCCCGATCAGTACACCGGATCACAGCGAAAATCTTCTTCATCCTCTTATGCCAAATATTTGCTTCCGTTGGATTAAGGCTTATCCAAAAATTCAGGTGCTCTTTTCGTCGTGAACCTATCATAAGTCGTCGGAGTAGTGTTTACGGGAGCTAGCTTAGGTGCAGGGACCGGAGTCATATGATGCTGCTCCACAAATTCAACCACATTTGTCATCCTTTCCAACAAATCAATGTACGCGACCTCTTGATCGTGAGGAGTACTAGCACCTCCATGATTATTTCTTCTATTTCTCCTACTAACTATCTTATATCCTATAACCTAGAATAAACATAGCATTAATATACCTCAAGAAGTTGAGTTAGGGGAAGGGGTTATCAATGATTTAATATAGATTAGGATTGGCCTAAAGGTTATCACCTACACCACCTAGTTGACCATAACTACCCTCAACCTATTCCTACTAAAATTTAAGCCTGTGCTTTCGTTTTAAAATGTACCTTTATCTGGAAGCCGGAGTGCAATGTTGGATCCGAAGTGCATTGGACGGAGTGCAATGGACTTCCTCAGAAGTGGGGCGGAGTGGCTTGGGATGTAGGTTTTGGATTTAATGATTATGGGCTAGAGCTCCCATTAGTAATTTCCTTGTTGAATCTGTTTTTTTTTTAGGTTTCTTTGTGCAGTTTGACCGGGTTGTATTCGGTCTTTTTAGACATATTACACCTTGGTGCGGGTTTCTACTTTCTGTTCATCCGTTCATGATTTTGTTCATGGTGATGCTCGGGGCATGCCCTAACTCGTTGTTCTAATTCTAAGTCGGCAAAATACTTGGAATTAGAATATCGTTTCTGTATTTTTCTTTTCATTTAATTCATTTAACTTACTTACTAAAAAAAAAGCTTCCGTTTTACAATCAATTATTTTTAAGGCATCTCATTTCTCCGATACTAGCTATGACGGAATGGGTATCTCTTTTTTTGTCCTCAAATATTTCGTCAATACAAATACAAAAACCAAAGCCCAAATTTCAACTTAAAATTTTAAGGAAAAAATGGATAGAGTTTTTCCTAAAATTGGGCTAAATTGAAATATAAAACCTAAATAAAACCTGCAAATATAAAAAATAATATCTATCAACACATTTTTCCATCACTAACATTGGATCATCAGATGCCGTATCAATCCCTACGGCTTTACATTCAACATTCCTATCCACTATACCAAAGTCCAGAATAGAGATGCCTACTAAGACCTGTACAAAACAAGAAAATATATAGTGAGAGTAGAATTATATCCAAAATATATACCTACGGATGCAAAATTCACTGTTTTACCACATTCATAACATACTGTAACATTTCATATATATTATCCATAGACAAAATCAAGTAATTACATTCAAGCTATTCCTTCCCAAAATCTTTAAGATAGTGTTCAGGTCTCGAAAAGTTCATTTGCTAGGCTTTCTCTACTCTTTCTCATTAGGGATTAGCTCTACTGTCTTATCTGGAGGAAAAAAATAAATTGTAAGTCAAAACCCAATAAAGTACAGTAAAAACATGCAACTATAATACTTTCATATAGAACATAGTACAGGTGCACAGAACATAGAATTATTCAAGAGCAAAGAGGTATATGGAAACATGAGAAAACATAAATTAGTGTAAAGATGCTTCAAAAAACATAAATCAATAAAACAGGCATCAGAAATTAGAAATCGGAGTCAAACTCTATAATTTCTAGAAAATTCTTTTTATCTTAAGAAGGACCAACTAGTAAACCCTACTGGTAGAGGAGACAAATAATTGAGGATAGATTGTATTCACTTCACACAATCCAATGCCAGAAATAGAAATAGGATATCCCTTCTCATGGGATTGGTACTGAAATGCCTCCCAAAGGTAGGCCAGAAACAGAAAATTACCCTTTAGGTTAATGCCCTGAGGAAGGGCGGACCACGTATAACTCCATGGATAGAGTTATCCTCGATGACCACCATAACATTTTAAAACATGTCGAATAACCTTACCTGACTGTAAATCAGTCCTAGGTCCTAATTAACAAGAATCGAAATACTTCTCTTCTTATTTCCTAGCTTATAGCATATCGTTTTTCAGAAAGTTAGTCAGAATTACACAAATATTCCTTCAGATTGCTTCGGAAATCCACAATAATTTAATAGTATAATTCCATGTAAATTTTTTACATGCAAATCATAATATGTTTTTTTTTTGGTAAGTAAGAAGTTTGGATTAATGGGAGAAAAAATTTACAAAATCAATGCTTTATCTCCAAGTATTTTAACAGGGAGATAAAACATAATAGCTAGGGCATTCCCGAGCCAACTGAGTACAACAAAAGACATCAAAATGATGAAACAAGAGTAAAGTTCCCTAGGGGTAATACACTCAATAAAAACGGCCAAACATGAAGTCTGTCCATTTTAGAACAATAAGTCTTCAACGAGGATGTAACGGCGCTCCACCGATATGGCAAAAAGACCACTCACCACTCCGGCCGAAGTAATGACCAACGCAGCATGACCAATTACAATGCATAATTTTACTACTCAATAAATTAGTTGTCGAGCAGCCAAATAGCAGCCATGAGCAACGATTACGCAACTCCAACAGCCAAGCAACATCAAATGTTCCCGAAGCCAACTTTCCAGCTCAGCAAGGCCAAACGGCCTCAAGCCCAAATCAGCATTTGGCCGCCATATTAGCAGAGGCAAACCGGCCACAGAGCCACATCGACCTCAGTACCAAATCGGCATCCTCAAATCCAACTCGGCAAATGGTCAGTAACGCGAGACCTGCAAAGAGATCGGCAATTGAAATCGGCCTCAAGTCTGCACTTGAAATCAGCCACAATTCGGCAGAATAAATCGGCATTGAATACGGCACTGAAAACGACCTAAGAAGAGTAAACCGGCCGAAAATCAAAATCGGCAACTGAATCACAAGACCACACAGCATTGGACATGCCATGTCAGCAACAACAAACTGGCCTCGAAGCCAAACCAGCCTCATGCCCAATTAGCAACCTGAATTCCAAATTGGCAATTGACATGCCAAGACAGCATTCCTACTGGGCCTCAGTTCACATTCGGATTGCTCAACAAATCCAAATCGGGCCCAAAGCCAAATTGGACTCCGTCCCAAATCGGCTAGCAAATCGGCCTCATGCAAATCATAATATGAACATTACTTTTTTACAAATCAATATTTACATGTCAAAAATTATGGATTTAAAAGCACCAAATCCCTTTATTTTCTTGCTTAGGTTTTCAAGAATACTTTTGAACACAAAACGGATACAAAACACATGTTTAATTACGAAATCGAAGTTATATATTGCAATACATACAAGCAAACATGAAATCTGTCCGAATAATAAGCAGAAACTTGCATTATTTACACTAAGCACGAGGAAATATGATTTTAGAGCATAAATACAAATTTAGAGATACTGAAAAGCTATAAAAATGATAAATAACGTTCAAAATATACTTGTCTTAGCTTGATTTACAGTTATTTTTACTAGGATCGGAGCGGAACGGATGATTTCTGCTTATATCATAATTATCGGATCACATATCGACCTACTAGGGCCTTAAACTGCCATGGTCCACACATATATCAACCTACCATGGTCTCGAACTCTCATGTCCCTGTACACATATTGACCTACCAAGGTCTTACACTACCATGGTCCAACATGTATACTGACCCACCGGGTCTCAAACTCTACACATTTTCATACAAACATACTTATATAAAATACACATATAAAACATATCAAATATTGAAAAAAAAGTAGAGATAGGGTGAGAGGATACCTATCTCAACTTTATTTTAAGCAGGTTTTCCAAAAGGATATTCCGGAGTACCCAAATTGCATGTTTCCCTCTCATCTATGTGTGCCCTTACTCTCTCTCGCCTTTCTCTTTCCTACAGCATCATTCCCCTACATTTCTTCTGATTTTTCCTTTGTTGATGGAGATTCTATCCTAGATGATAGTGTTGGCCACAATAGTAGCAACCGTACGACGACAATGGTAGCGACCGTGGCACATGTAAGCCCCGTTGGCGGCTTTCTCTCTCCACTATGCCTCATATACCCAAATTTATCAAAATTTTAGTCGATTTTCACAAAATCGGAATATGCAAACACCAAATTGGCATCAATAAAGAGAAAGGAAGGATTTACTTACCTCAATCTCACTTATTTCCTTCGGCAACGGAAATGACGATTTTTCTTTGGCTCACGATCTCCTTTCTCTATTCACACTGGTGCACAAAATGGACGGTAAAATCACAGGGAGGGCTTCGTCGGCTTCCATTCTTGGCTTCATCTCCTTCGGCGACGGTGACAACGGTAGCCCCACGCCGGTTTCCCCTTTCTCTCTTTCTTCCCACTCTTTCTTCCTTCCCTTTCTCTTTTCTTTCATTCATTCTTTCTTTCCTTTTTTTTCCTTTCCCGCTGACCCACCTGACTCCCTACCCCCTTTAATATTGATAAGCATATCATATTATATTATATTATATTATATTATATTATATTATATTATATTATATTATATTATATTATATATATAATTTAATCTAATTTCATCCAAAAGTAATTAATTTTACTCAAAATAAATCTGAAAAAATTTGGTGTATTACATCCTCCCATTATAAAAATTTTGTCATCAAAATTTACGCACCTTGGTCTTTGCCTAAATTTACATCAAAATCTCTTGGACTTATTTTCTTTATCTCAAATCACTTGTTCGATCAAATGATTCTTTCGAAATTTGATAATCCACTCTTGATCCTTTTTATCCAAAAATTGGAACCGTAGCTTCAACCGAAAACACTTCTTGTTGATCAATAATGACTCCGATCCGAGTACATGTGAAGAATCATTTAGATATTTTCTCATACCAATCATATAAAACATATCATGTCCATCTATCAAACTCAGAAGTAAGGCCAATTTGTAGACTATCTATCCGATCTATCGAAAACTTGAAGGATTTCAATGAACTGCAACTTTAAATTACCCTTCGATCCCAAAAACTCAAAAGTTCTCTCTTTAAAACATTTTTAGAAACATCTGACCATTAGTATCAAAGTTTAAATTAGATTACAAATCTAATATCCTACTTTAAGCATCAAATTAACTCTCGTGACAAATAGCCGCGTTCCCGCACACTTTCGCCACGACACTCTAATCGATCATTTGCCTCAGATTGTAGCTAGAAGCTTCAAAATTGGAATACCATGCAATCCTCTCATCTCAATAATGTGTCAACGACCAATGTCAAGAATGACATCCTGAGCTGACTTCATCAGCTAACCCATCCTCTACGTCCAATCTCAGCAAGCAATGAGCCGACTTTGTCAATGACCTCATCCTCATCTAGAATGCCATGAATTCCTTTGTTGTTCGAGGTAGACCGGAATCAAAGTCTCGAAAGCTTCTTCTTCTTTTCGTCTTCCTTCTTTAGGCACGTGATACATCTTGTCTCATAAACCGCGATCTCACACTTCATATCAGCCGAGCTTTCATCCTATGAGCCGAGACTCTTGTGAGAGTATTCTTAAAACCACGCCTCCTTTAGAACGTGCGATGAAAAAGTACTTTGTACAATGGCTCGAGGTTGCCTGCTTAACATGTTTAGCTTTAAGATGGCTCGTCCCAAAAGGGGTTTCATATCGAATCTTCATAACAGCTTCTCCCACTGATAAGAGCTTAGTTTGGAATCCAATCCGAGCAACAAGGAGAAAAAATTCATCTGGTCTAGTCCTCCTATGGACATTCACATCATAGCACCTCCACGTAAAATCCTCCAAACTTTCCCTTCGATGATGCGTCCAACCATATGGAATCCAAACATACCTAAATTTCTCTTAGGAGCGTCACTGAATACTATCAATCTTTCTGATCCATCAGGGATTGATCAAGACCAATATTGTCGTCAATCTATCTTTGACTCTTGGAAGCTCTCTTTATAATCTTTATTCTCTATGAACCAATCGTTTCTGCATCTATCGAGTTGAAGCGATTTTTGTGGATTCTGGACAAATCAGCCATCATCCAGCCAAACCTAAGGAACACCTCTTTTTTTTTTTGGTAAGTAATTGAATTAAAAAAATGAATATTACAAAAAAAACGATGTACTAATTCCAAGTGTTTTGCCAACTTGGAATTAGGACAACGAGTTGGGGCATACCCCGAGCAGAACCATGTACATAAACATGAGCAACCTAAGGAACACCTCACCTTTGAGACATCAGTCAGCTTCTCTTTATTTGCCAGCACATCAACCTCATTCAGATCCACAATGAGCTACTAAAAGAACAATATGGCCAATCCATGCATATCCCCATCAAACCATCTTTCTTCTTTTTTTTTTTTGGTAAGTGAAACCATCTTTCTTCACCAAAAGCATATGAGCATTTCATGGCGATACCAAGCTGAAACCGTCCTACAACGAACTCTGGCAATAGCTGCTTCCTTTCCTTTAATTCAGATGAGACCCTTCTATTCAGTCCTCAAAATTAGTGCTAATTTTGGCACATCCTCAATAGCAACTCAAATGTTCAATCATCAGGTTGTCTAAACTAATCTTCCTTCATTAATGAGGATTTGGCTCTAACATTATAAGCTGTAACTACAAATGTTTTGTATGGAATTAAAAGACTCCGATCTGGACGTCTGAGATCTAGACAAATGGCCTATCTAACTGCAATTAAAACGGACTCCACTCTAATGAAAGAAAACTCGTCCCACGTTCTCCTTCTAAAAAAACCTGTAGGCTAACCCAAAAAATTGGGATTTTGTGGAAGAAGACTCTACTTCATTTGACTTTCCTTTATCTTGTCCTCAAAAGAACAAATGAATTCATCCTTTGAACTCTGACCTTGATACTCTGACTATTTCTGAAAACGCTTTTCCTAAAGCCAGTCCTACTCAATTAATAGGGTCTAGTCTAGCACTTCACTACATGACTGCAATCTAAATGGCACCAACTTCTTTCAAATTGAATCTTAAAATTCCTGCAGAATTTTTCAGGCTCTCGAGCCTCAATCACTGTAGAATTATGGGGAGCAAATCAAGAAGACACCATGAATTGTGAATCGTAGTTAGCTACTGACCTATTTCAAAAGATCTTTCAGATTCTTCAACTTTTTTCAAAATGCTATCTTAGGAGGTTGGACCTCATGCTTGTCGTCCATAAATTCTTTAGTAACGATTTGTGGAGACAATTATCCATCTGATTACAATGACAAGTGAAAATAGACAATCTTAGAGTCTCCTTCTCGCACCATCGGAGCTTCAAATCCTCACACAATTAGTATCGTCGTTACTAACGAAATCTGACCAGCACTCCCCCACCTCATCAATCACAGGTTAAACAGACCTATATTTCTTTATCCTTTCTCTTGGTAGAGATTGTCTACCATCTACTTACCAAAAAAAAAAAATTGTCTACCATTGACTCCACAGCTTCTTTGCACGAAGAAGGCAAAGGAAATCACCTTACCCACCGCCCAAGCCACGACCTCCTTCCATCTTTGTTCCCTGCCTTCCAAAGTCAGAATTCACATCACAAACTCCTAATACAACTTTGTTTCCCGAATAGTATAAGCCTAGGCCGAGAACAGATCCACCTGCCCTGCTAATTACTTTCTTTCTTGATGTGTCGTCTTTACTTCATTTGGATACAATAACCATTCCTAACTTCTCTTAAGATAGTTTCAGATAGTTGTCCTGGCTCAACTGGCCTGCTGAACTCAACTAGTTTAATCTCTCGAAAGACCTCCTAGGGGATTTCCTCAACATTCCGGTCCAAGATATCGTTTTAGGAGTCCTATAATCCAATAGCCACGCCAACCAATTTGTATGAGTTGAACCTCATATTGACTTTCTCAAGGCAATCGATAATCTTTAAACACTTTCTTCATCTTCTACAACCAATTTTCTACTTCAACCAAATCAACTAAATCCCGAAATAGATTCACATATCTGCCAACCTCCTAATAGGAGATAAATCGTTATTCTACCACTGAATTATTTCACCCATCATGGCACTCAGGCGACCTCTCAAAACCAGATGATTGACTTTTTGATTCAAACCAAAGCCTTCACAACACAATTTTTCTGTTATCTACCAGGGCCAGTACTTATCATATCCCAAACACTTAATCAATTATTTATCCGAAATAATCTGAAAAGCCTCACCTTATGACTTTTTTTCTCTGATACCATACTGTCATGCCCCAGAACTTAGTAGAACTAATTATTTATTATTCATGAAATTAAAATTTTAAAAATTCAAGTGTGATAAACAAAAATACTAGACCCGACAAGTCAAACCCGCATAGGACTTCATCAAATAACCATTCGGATAATATAAATATGACCTATTCTAAACATTGTAATGGAGATATCTAAACATAACAACTCATTTACATTTTATGTATGTATATATTAAACCCAACAATCCTTATTACACAATTCAAAGGTCTACTCTTGGCCAATTTTCATTATCAAAAAATAACAAAACCAATAACAAACTTAATCCAAATAATAGAGAAACACAACTAATGCCATCTGAGCCATAACAGATATCCAACCCACTAGATCATGTGACGCTGTGTTAGATCTTGTTCAGTTCCTACAAAGCATCCTAGCCCTCTATGAATCTAAAGTGATGGAAATATGAGAACGTGAGTCGGAGGCTCACCAAGTATTGTCATAAAACATGAACAAAATAGTATATGGTTTTTGTTTGGAGCTTATGGTTTTTGTTCCCTGGTCTGGCTTGTTCTAGTGTGGACTAGGCTCCCGATTTTGTTTTGTTAGTCTTTTTTTCGATATCCTGTTTTTCATCTGATACTTGGGTTGCTTATGTAGCTCGGGTATTGTGCTGTCCCCCCTCTGCATTGTCTCATCTCCCCCATAAAAAAAAAAAAAGAATGCAGCTTCTACCTTCTATGGTGTCCAGGCGCTCTACTTTGTTTTTTGCTTTTCTATCTTTGTGATCATGGTTTTTGCCTATCGGGTGGCCTGGCCCTCTAGTGCTGAATCGGTTGGTTGTTGGATGGAATGCATTGAGTGGCATCGAATGCTTGGAATGCTGAAATCCTTGTCTATGGATTGGACGATGATGCTGTTTGTGGTATGATGGCATGTTGTGCTTGATCTTAGAGTGGGGATGACACGATGTTTTGGTGCTTCGAAATGGGACTGGGGTTGTAAGCTGTTTGAAGGATATGGGTTGCTGGTCATTGAATGGGGTTTGGTTTGCTGCATTGTGTTGATATGATGGGGATGTGATATTCTTTGCATTTGCATTGGGGTAGCTCTGTGGGTTTTGGTCTTGATTTCATTTGTTCGGCTGGATCTTGGACAATTTTGAGTGATGCTGTGATATTTTGTGAACTACGCCTTTGGGTTCATTGGCGTGAAATTTGGTAGGCTTGATGCGAGAATGTTGGGCTTGGTGGGAATGCCTTGCTGGGTTTCTTGATGTGCAAAAATTGCATCTGTTGCTACTCTTTTAAATCTGTGGCCATGCTTGGGCTTATGAATATTTGGTGGGCGGTAGAAGCCTGATTTGCTAGTTGGGCTGTCAAGTTGGTATGGTGCGGGTTGTGATCTTTGAAACATGTTGTGTTGGCCTCTTTGCTTCCTCGAGTTGAAGCAAGGAGTTGTCTTGCTGTGGCATTTAGCATGATAGCTATTCTGTGGTGATGTGTCGCGGGTGTATGATGTTGATGCCTCTACGGTTTGTGGTGTCTGCTGCTTGCTGAAGCATTGTGGGCTTCGTAATGTGAGATGCTATAGCTGCCAAGATGAAAGCGATTATCTTGACTTGATCCACGATGCCTTCGGTTGATTTGGAGGCATTTGCGGTGTTGGGGGTTCTAGGTGTCTGCGGTTGGGGTAGCCTTGTTGATCTTGAGGTTTGGGATGTAGCCATTCGGGGAGCGTCTTGGGGTTGTGATTTCTTCTTTCTTTTGTTTTGGAGGTTGGTTGTGCGAGTCCGAAGTTGGGCTTGACATTTGTGATGAAATCTGGTCCCCTGTTGCTTCTTTAAGATGAAGTCTATGTTTTTCTTGTAGGGTTTCTATCTGTTTGTCTTTGGAGGTTGCTTCTGAAATCAGGCGATTGGGAGCAGTTGTTAAATCATGCTCCTTTTTGGGAGGCAGGTTGATACTGGCCATTTGTGTGGATAAATCAAATCGCAGCCCTGTTTTTGCCTTCTGATGACGATTCTCTCTTGCTGCTTTAGAAATCGGGTTCTTGGTGGTGGAACTTTGCGGTGGCATTTTGGCATTTTTAAAACTGATGCTTGGATCTGCCTGCATAGCGTGCCCTCCATTTTCAATCTGGACTCCTTTGTTATTTTTAATGGTAACAGTTGATTTTGCAGTAATTTTTACTTACCAAAAAAAAAAAAGGCATTTTGGCGTGGATTGTAGGCTACCTTGCTTCAATCCGGCCGAGTGTGACTTTGAATCTTGTGCTGTTTATTTCGCTCTAGATTGTTGTTACTTGGCTGATCCAGTCTTCCCCGTTGGATCTACGGGTCTTGGAAGCTGTTGGACTTTCTTGCTCTTTGTATATTCGTACTGCTTTCGTGCCAACTTGCTGCGTCTGCGTTGAAGGTCTTGAGGCGCTAGATTTGTAGCTTCGGGCCTTGCTGCGAACTGCTGGAATGGGGTGCCCATGTTTAGATGCTGGATGCGAGTTGCATTTTCTGTTGCATATATCAGTGCATGTCCGGTTGCTTTTTGGCTTGAGCTGAAGTTTGTTAGGTTGGGCTTGTCAACTTTGTTTTGTGCCTGATTTTTTTATTCTGTGGAGCCTGTAATTAGTTGTCCTCTTAGAGATCTTAGATATCTTTTGATGTAACACTTGCTCGAGGCATGCCCTAGCGTTTATGTTTTAACTTCAAGTCAAAACACTTGGAGATAAAACATAGATTCTGTAATTTTTCTCCCTTTAATCCAAAATACTTACTTACCCAAAAAAAAACAAATCAGAAAGAGAATTCATTAACAAATATCAAACAGATGATAGATATAAATCCCAAATCAGGGATATCCAAAGTCAAATCATCATATCCAAAGCAGGAGCTCAAATCAGAAGCCCAAATCACAAGCATATGCAAGGTAGAATCTCATCATACCATCTCATTAATACGAATACATAACAAATCATACTCTGATACCTTGATACAAAACCAAAGGCCACAGGACACCCACATAACAAAAGCCATAGCATACCCACATAAAGAGATAATTGCGGTATGCCCACATAAATAGAGGCCAACTCAAAATCCAAATCTGCACATCATAGCGACCATCTTATATCATTGGCTCCATTAACTCGGCTACATTTTAGGCTTATATTTCTTGACTATCTTATATTATTGACTCCATTAGTCCAACTATATTTTAGGCCTATAACTGTTGGCCATTTTATATTATTGGCTCAATTAGTCCGAGTATATTTTAGGCCTACATCTTTTAGTTATTTCATATTATTGGCTTTCCACCTGGTGGAGGATGAGCTCCCCTGCATCTGGTGTGGTTGGATTCTGTCTTGAAGATGTTGTAGCTTTGACTACTTTGTTGTTTCCTCTTTGTTTACTGAGGAGCAAATCTCTGCTGCTGCGATGTGATTTTGAGGTTGTAGTGCTTCTGTTGCTATTTTGAAGATGCCGAAGCATAAGAATGCCAATCTTAATGCCGGTTTGGTTTTGGCCGGGTTGGTATTGATGATCAACTGCCGACTTCGAATTGTGGCCGATTTGGAATTGCGGACTAGGCACATCAATTGCCGGGTGACTCTGAGTCCGACTTGGCATGTGGCACATGGAATGTCTATTGCTGAACTGGCCTTGCACTTCATCTGCCGATTCGACTTTTGGCTGGTTTGGCATATCTGTGGCTGTTTTCAATTGCTGATTTCAAGGCTGATTTGACTTTCGGCTGATTTGGCGTTACTGTGGCCGAATTGAATTGCCGGTTTCATTTTCAGTTGATCATGTTGGGCAGCTTGATGCTATTTTGTTGCCCTCCTTCTTTCTAAAGGGATGGTTGAGAGGGCTACCTTGTAGAAAGGTTAAGTTTTTGCTCCATAGGTTGGGCGGCGATTGATTTTCTTGCGGCATGCCCGATCATGGCTGGGTAGGTCTTTGTGAGATCTTTGTGTGGTTTCATTTGAAGTGGAATCGATATGCAATTTTGATTGTTTGTTGATGGATCACGGAGGGCTTTGCTGTCGGTATGCATTTGGTATCTTTTGCTTTCGTTGTCGAAGCAACTTGGTCTACGATGTGGTTGGGGTGATCTGCTTTGAAGGTGTGGTTGGTCAAGTCCCATCTTAAGGCGCTTTGATTTGGAGCTGACGAGTTCTTTGAAGGGGCTGTGCCGTGGTGGTGGAAGGTGCCATGCTTCTTTGAGGCCCTATTTGGATGGCTCAATGTAGCGGGTGAAGTGGTCTTTTTGCTGTATCGGTGGAGTGCCGTTACATCCTCGTTGAAGACTTATTATTCTAAAATGGACAGACTTCATGTTTGGCCGCTTTTGTTGAGTGTTTTCCCCCTAGGGGACTTTACTCATGTTTCATCATTTTGATGTTTTTTGTTGTACCCAGTGGCTCGAGGAATGCCCTAGCTATTATGTTTTATCTCCCTGTTAAAATACTTGGAGATAAAGCATTTATTTTGTAAATTTTTTCTCCCATTAATCTAAAATTCTTACTTACCAAAAAAAAAAAGGCTTTCCACTTGATTACATTTTAAACTTGCAAATCTCAATCATTTAATATTATTAGCTCTCGGCCTGACTATATTTTAGACTTGTACCTCTCAATCATTTTATATCATAATTATCGGATCGCATATCAACTTATCAGGGTCTCGAGCCGTCATGGTCCACACATATATCAACCTACCATGGTCTTCGACTCCCCTATCCCCACATACATATCAACCAACTAGGGTCTCGGACCACTATGGTCCCACATGTACACTAATCCACTGAGTTCCAGACTTTACCCATTTCTATACAAATATACTTATATAAAATACACATATAATTTTTTTTTTTTTTTTTGGTAAGCAAGTATTTTGGATTAAAGGGAAAAAAATAAGTTACAAAAATTATGTGTTATCTCCAAGTAATTTGACTTGGAAATAAAACATAAAATGCTAGGGCATACCCCGAGCAACTTGTACAAAAAAGGTACAAAAAAAAAAACCTCCAGCAGGACAACATTCATCAGAAACAACAAAAAATAAATCTGACAAATGTTACACAAGAACAGACGTTCGACGAGAATGCTGCCATTCTTTACAAACACGGCATCAAGGGGGAAGCAGCCAATCCGGCAATTGCACCCACATCGCTGGATCACAGCACAACAGCCACTTCGGCGCCCATACCAAACCGGCAATAACGAATCCAACTCGGCATATGAGTTACAACATCAAACCGGCATTGATATTGGCAAATGAAGTCGGCCACATGCTGGCAATTGAGGACCGTATTGAAAACGGCACTTGTACTCAGCCACAGAAAAGTCAAACCAACCGAATTTGACATTGGCAGATGAAAGCGGCATTTGAACACAGTACAACCAAACCGGCCAGAAGTCAAAATCGGCAAATGAGGCGCAAGACCAGAAACGGAAAAATAGGACAAAAGGATAAAAGGATAAATAAAAAAGGAAATATCAAATATTGAAATAAATAAAAAATAGGACAAAAGGATACTTCTCTCAACTTTATTACAAGCAGGTTTGCCAAAATGATACTCCAAGGTACCCCAATTGTGTGTTTCTCTCTCCTCTATGCACGCCCTTACACTCTCTCCTCTTTCTCTCTCCTATCGCGTCGTTCCTCTACCGCACTTTGATTTTTCCTTCTCTAATGGTGATTCTAGCTTCGACGATGGCGCCAGCAGCAGTGGTAACAACCTTGCAACTGCGGCACATGCAAGCCCTGTCGGCGACTCTCTCTCTCTCCACCACGCCTCATATATCCAAATTCATCAAAATTTCAGCCGATTTTTACAAAATCGATACATGCAAACACCAATTCGGTATCAATAAAGAGAAATGAAAGATTTACTTGTCTCGATCTCATCCATTTCCTTCGGCGATGGTAAGGATGGTTTTTCTTTAGCTTACGATCTCCTTCTCTACTCAAACCGGCACACAAAATGGAATGTAAAATGGAATGTAAAAAAAAAAAAAAATGGAATGTAAAATCACAAAGAGAGCTTCGTCGGTTTCCATTCCTTGTGTCATTGTTGGATTCAATTCCTTGCATCAGCTCCTCTGGCAACAACGATGACGGTAGCCCCGCGTCGGCTTCCCCTTCCTCTCCTTCATCCCTCTTTCTTCCTTGCCTTTGCCTTTTCTTTTTTCTTTTCCTTTCTTTTCCTTTCCTACTGCACGGCTCGACTCCCTGCCCCCATTAATAATAATGATAATCTTATTATATTATATTATATTATATTATATTATATTATATTATAAATCCAATTTCACTGAAAAATAATTAATTTTACTCAAAATAAATTTGATAAAAATTCAGGATATTACAAAAGTCCCATAATTTTTTATAAAATAAAGTATATGAACCGTTAAATTTATATCTAATAGTCTCATACTCGAGACAAAGGGATTGCACCTCCTGCTTGAGGCACAACCTCAACAAACTCTTCTTCCCTGTCAATCTCACACAGATGTGGCTTTACGAAAATTGGGACTACAGTTCATTTGAGTCTTTCTTCAAGATGGAATAAAAATTCAATATGAACCTCCTCATTCGTGTTTACTCTTACTACACTGGGAAGGCTGAAACAAATATGTTTTTGAAGGGATTTTAATGACTCCTCTGGATATCCTCATCAAAAACATATGAAAACTTATTGTTGATTATCCTCATCTAAAGCTCTTCTTCCCTAGTTATAATTTATAAGCTGACCATTGGCTTCAATTGTACAAAGTTTATGTTAAATGTACATTGATACTTATAAAAGAACTTATTCATGCAAAAAGAACCTTAAAATAAAACATAACCGTAGTAAAAATTGAAAAATATGCTGCACATGATCTATATAGTCCAATAAAAATAACGATAAGAAGGATAATAATCCTATATCATTGGAAATATATGACCATATTCTTACATTATATGAATGTTTGATAATTTGAACCATCTCAAAATCGAAATAAAACCATATTATTATTACAGTAATACTTATTATCAAAAGAATGAAAAAATAGAAGTCCTAATAACAAATAGATGATGCCATCTCATAGCCAACTACCTTAAAATTATATAATCCTGCTCCTATATTACTGAAAGGTTGCATGATCTAAACTACAAGACTAAAATAAAATCATCTTATCATAATAGGAAGACTTCTTATCGAAAGATTAAAGCCAATAGATTTCGCGCACACACACACACACACTGATGCGTCATGGATCTAAATTTTGAACAAATTTGAGTCAAGTCATTCGTCCGAGTCCGGCTCCGTATGCCGAGTTTGGATCCTGTACACCACAACTATGAACAAGAGGTCATGTAATGGTGGGAGAGTATCCCACCAAAAATACTTTGATACTCAAGTCAATAAACAGTCTTCAAATTAAGAAGGTGAAAGTAAAGAGATGTTATGGGAATACTGGGAGTGTTTGTGACGAGGGAGTCTCTCGTTTGAGAGAGGCTTTGATTGCTCATGAGGAGCAGTGGCTCTAAGTACTGTGTTCGCTAGGAATGTAATAGCAAAGAGAGAGAGAGAGAGCCTGAAGGCCGAAAGCATGAGATCTTTATAGTAGAGAGCTTCAGCAAGTTAATGAGAGCGTTTATGGGAAAACGAGAACGTTTCGTGGGCTAATCAGAGCATGCCTTAGAGTGAGGACTCTATAACTTTTTATAGTCGCTGTACTGGGCGGACTTCCTTGTGTAGAAAGGCCTGATCTCCATGCTCTGTTGGGCACGTTGCCTTTTCTGGCATGAAGCTTTTATGGTCGTAGTGGTCATTGCCTTAATTGCTTATCTTCTGTGTTCTGCAACGGTTAGGGTGTACTGCAGACAGAATGAGGATTCTAGCACTTTCTTGTTGGGATACACGTGAAATCTACTAATGACCGTTATAATGGAGATTTCCTTCTGTAGAGAACGCGAAATCAAGGGAAAGAACCGTTGCTGATGATGGACAGACGTGTGGGCCAAACTGGACCTGGGCCGCATGAGGCCTGGTCTTCAACTGGTCATGCTTCCGATCAATGGAAGCATTAACCATCTTAAGAGCAAGTTGTCTATCTTGCTCTTGGGCTTCTCCTGGCTCACTTAACCTTTCGTTAGTTGACCGTCCAGGTGCAAATAGGCCGTTGTGCTTCTAGGCCGTCCCTTCTTCTTGGGCCAGCCCATTACTGGCCACCCATGCTGGTGGTCTGGAACTTCAGCCTCTATCATGTACAAGATGAGTCGTGAGTGGCTGAGGTGACTTGGCGAGGACTTTGGCGATGACTTCTGGTCTGATGATCGTATTACTTGTAGTTGCTGATCGTAAAGTCAAGATCCGGAGCACCAAGCGGAGAGAATAGTTGATTGAATTTGTTGACCGTCGATGCCAAAATCCAGAGAACTCTGAAGGAAGCGTTGACTAGAATCGTTGACTGTTTAGGCCAAGATTCGGAGAACTTCTGAATGAGGCATTGATCGGATTTGTTGACTATTTAGGTTAAGATTTGGAGAACTGCTGAATGAAGTGTTGACTGGATTCGTTGACTATTTAGACGACCGTCTGGGTCTGAATTCGAAGAACTGTTAAAGAAAATGTTGACCAAATTCATTGACAATTTAGACCAAAATTCGGATAACTGCTAAAGAAAGTGTTGACCGGATTCATTGACCGTCTGGGTCTGAAGCTGGAGGACTGGTGGGAGTTGAAACGACGCACTATCATGTCATCGGACTATCAGTTGAAAAGTTGACCACGTGTCAACATGTAGTGAATTTGCGATCTCGGTAATTAATGCGCCAAATGATCTGATTCGACTGCTCCCTTTTAGGAAGCGACACATGTCAGCAATGATGGGCACACGATTATAAGACGATTCCTCTTCTCTGGCATTCACACTTCTTTAAGTGGTCCGTCCGTTGCTTTTCGAATTTCTCACGCTTTCTATTAATTTTCCTTCTTAAAAATTTCTAAATATTCTGCCGCCTTCTTGCTTCCATTCCCATGGCTCCTTCTATATCCCAGATTGCTTCAGTCATCAAGGCCAGTGAGGTGAGGGAGCTGTACGTCGAGTACCACATCCCCAAGTCGATCGTCTTTAGGATGCTCGGCTAGGGAAACAGAGCGTGCTCTCCTCCTGAGGCCTACATCACCATTTGTGAGGCCGACTTGAAGAATGGGTTATGCCTCCCAATCCCTGACGAGCTACTGGATATTCTAACTGCCCTTTAAATTCTCATAGCATGGTTCCATGCCAATGCTATTCGTTACTTGTGCACGCTTTGCATTTTTCTCTGTCACCATGCGAAGCTACTAACAATGGAGGCGGTCAGGGTGATATTTCAATTCGTCCAAGGTGGAGAGTGGGTGTCCCTGTCCCTATGAATACTCCAAATCAATAGTGCTATATATGAATCCCTAAATAACAGGAAGAACTGGTTTTTTTTTGTATTCATGTTGATATGACCTGGCCCTTGGCCAAAGATTGAGATAGGGTACCTGATATTTACACTGGGACGCCCACCGATAAGGAGATTGCTATGGTGGAGCCGCTTTGGAGCTGGTGGAGAAGCACCTCTCAGAATTTCAAAGAGACCACTTGATTTCTTGTGCGGAAGCAAAGAGAGCACAGTAGGAACCGCCTTCTTTGGTCCAAAAGATGAGGGTGCCTTCTAGTAAGAGGAAGGCTGGCGCCATCATTATCGATCCTGTCGGCGCGCCTCCCAGCAAGGAAACTCCCAAGAGTCCAAGGTAGAAAAAGGTGGCAACGGTGATGCCTTCTTCTTCCACAAAGCAAAAGTGTGTTTTGGCTCGCCAGTTTGCTGGGGTAGCTCTGGCATAGGTGGAGTTGAGGCTACCGTTGAGGTATATAGGGCCGGACAGCTCTCTGCTATGAGCAGTGTCGTTCTTGCCCTACCACAGCCAGAGCACCTGGTGGTACCATCAAAGTCACCTGCGAAGCCCTCAGTTGAGCAAACTATTGAGTTGCCTAAGGAGACACCTGCCGGAGGGCTCCTGGAGGCGCCTACAGAGTTTCCAATTGTGCGGGTTATGGGATTATCTGAGGAGCCTGCTACTAGTGAGCCTCACAAGGCGCCTGAGGTGCCAACCTCCAGAGAGCCTCAATTGGCAGTTGGCGATAGTACTGAGTTGACAAAGAAGCCTCCTGCTGGAGAGCCTACTGAGGCGGTGGGCTTGACTGTGGAGAAGTTCTAGGAGTCTGCTATCAGAGAGCCTATTGAGGCGGTGGTCCTCACGGCGGAGTTGCCGGAGGAGTCTGCGGTGGAAGTCACTGCAAGGCCAGCTCATAAGATCATCGTTTCTGGTCCGCCGCCATCTGGGCCAAGGTCTCACAATAGGCCAGTAAGGCTAATGCACAGAGTCTGGCAGGTAAACCTTTGCAACTTTCCTTCTCCTTTTTCTCTCCATTGCTAATATGTAGCGTTTTTGCAGGGGAGAAAATTACGAGTGCAGTCACGAAGGGACTGCACCAATGGGACCTGATGATCTTTGATCGGGATAAGGAGATCTCCTGGTTCAAGGAGGAGATGAAGTTGCTGAGAGCGGAGCACCAGGAGAACACAGCTGCTCTCCAATTTGTGCTGTCCAGTCTAGAGGTGGAGAATAGACTGAAGGAGGAGAACGTCCTGCTGAGAGAATCTGTGCTGTCAAGTTTTGAAGATGAGAAGGTCTGGCTGAGAGAAGAGAATGACCGGATGGTGAGGCGCATCGACCAACTCGCGGGATAGATGACATCGCTAGAGAATGAGTTGACTACTCGTATACGCCCCATGAGGTCTCCGGTATGCTGATGGCATGGTTATGGAAATGTGTCAACCTTTGCCGATACATTGCATAGTTGGTTGACCCTAGCTTTCTAGTGGAGTATCTTAACCCATCCAACCATTCTGGCCAATGTCGTGAGAGCCTCGTGGGGCAGTCCCGAAGTGGTCAAGGGTCAGCACCTCCTCATCTTAGGAGCTCTACACCTCCATAGATTTTGTACCTTTTTCTTTTTGAATTCATTGTAATTATACATGCACATAATCAATAAAATGGTCATTTTACTAATATTATGTGTCTTGGCCTTTGTTGCCATTTTTTCATTTACTTGTTGAATTGTCTGGTCGACTTACTGCGTTGCACGCAACTTATCCGTTCGCCTTCCTGGAAATGTTTGTGGCACTCTCTGATGGACTTAAATCCTGGAGAAGACATCAAGGTGAATCCTGATGTCAGATCAAAGCTTGTTCTATGCCAGTGAGTAGAGGCTTAGTGGCGCTGTCCAAGTGTGAACTTGGGTGGCTTTCTTTTGGACAGAGTGCTTTTGCTCCTGTTGACCGTCATTGACTGACTACACTATCTCCTTGGTAGGCGGTTTTTCGTGGTGCTGTTTAAGCCCTGGAAGATTTTGACCACAAACAAGCCACTTAGATGACCAAGGTTTAATCCGACTGTTAATAGATCACCTGGATGTGAAGGGTTTAATTTGACCGTTAATAGGCCACCTGAATGACCAGGGTTTAGTAATGACTATTCACGAGGTCTAGTTACAATCGCTTATGGGCTGCCTAGATGACCACGGTTTAGTTACGACCGCTTATGGGCCGCCTAGATGACTAGAGTTTAGTCATAAGCGGGTAAAAATCTGTCCAACTTAGGGGCAGTTTAGGTTATATAACCCTGCAAACAGACACACATGCATATGGAATAGAAAAAGAACAATGTAATGGAGAGAACAATCTTTTATTAATAATGAACACTATGTACAAGCATACAGATGGACGACCTACCTGTGCCTTTACTAAAAGTAGCGCTTGAAGTGGATCGCATTCCACGTCCGTGGAACCAACTTGCCGTTATTGGTCCGGAGTTTGTATACTCCATTCCACAGAACGGGGGAGGCTAGAAAAGTGCCTTACCAATTCAAGGAAAGTTTATTCCGGTTGGTGGTTTTGCCCGTAGCATCGATACTTTGCAAGACCAAGTCCCCAACTTTGAACTGCCGTACTTTTACCTTCTCATTGTAATAGCGGGCAATTCGTTGTTGGTAGGCTACCGTCCGCATTCTGGCAGGGTTGCAAGCTTCCTCCGGTAAGTCTAGGTGTTTCCTAATTTTCTGGGAGTTACCTTGTCAGTTGAAGGATTCGACCCTTAGACTTAGTAGCCCAATCTCAACCGAAATTATAGTTTCAATCCCGTAACAGAGGCTGAAAGGCGTCTCACAAGTCAGTTCCTTTGGAGTCATCCGGTAAGACCATAGGAAAGAGGATAACTCATCGACCCATTAGCCCCCTGTGTCTTCCAGCTTAGTCTTCAGACTATGGAGTAGCGTGCGGTTTGTAACCTCCACCTGTCCATTGGCTTGTGAGTACGCTGCTGAAGTGTGGACCAATTTGATGTCTAAACTGGTGCAATACTTGATGAAATATTTTTTAAAAAATTGGATTTCGTTATCGGTCACTATGACATCGAGATCGCCAAATCTACTGACTATGCTCTGGCAGACGAATTCTAAAGCATTGTGCTCGGTGATCTTGGCCAGCGGGGCGGTTTCGAACCACTTGGTAAAGTAGTTGATGCCCGCGATGATAAACTTCCTTCTCAGTAGCAATGGAAAATGGGCTGAGAATATCGAGCCCCCATTGTGCGAAAGGCCAAGGAGCCTGAAAAGATCTCAACTTAGCAGGCAGTTGATGGTGAAGATTACCTAGAGTTGGCAATTTTTACACTTCTTCACAAAGTCAAGAGCATCCTTCCTCATTATCAGCCAGAAATATCTCTGGCGCATGATTTTGAACGCTATGTTTTTGCCGCCAATATGTGATCCGTAGATCCCAAGGTGGATTTCGCTCAATGCGTAGTCTGCCTCCTCAGGAGTTAAGCACCGAAGGTACGGAGTCAAGTGGCTATGGTGTTATAGCCATCCATCGACTATGGTGTACCAACCGACCGCCTTCTTGATCCACTTGGCTTCGTTCATGCTGTCTGGTAGTGCTCCGTTTGCTAGGTATCGCTGGTAAGGCGTCATACAACTTTTCATGTCAGAGATTTGCATTGCTTCCTATTCCTCCGTGCTGAGGGTGCTTAGGACCTCCTGCATGTCCCTCGAGTATTGTTCTAGATTTTCGGCTGCCGCTATCCTGACAAGTTGGTCGGCCTTCCAGTTTTCAGTTCTGGGGACATGGGCCAGGTCTAGCCTATCAAACCTCCGAAAGGCATCCTTCGCCTTAACTAAGTATTTGGCTAAGTGAGAGTTGCACATCTCAAAACTCCTGTTTACCTAATTAGCAACCATCTCAGAGTCACTGTACACGGTCAGTCGTCTGGCAGACTTAGGGTTGTAACTGCTCGTGTCTATGATGGCGCCGACCATGGGCAATCCCTTGGGGGCACCATTGGGTCCTCCCTGGTCTTCTTCTCCTCCTCTTTTCCCCAATGCTTCTTCTTTGTGGGTGGATTCTGCTCATCCTTTAACCCAATCCTCTCACTCGTTTCCTCCGTTGCAGAGGGATGAACTGTTTCCTTCCCCTGTACCAGATGTATCCTTCTTAGAAAGTCTGAAGCCACTAGAACAACGCAATAGTCACCTGTTGGTGCTGACTGCCTCTTCCCCTACTTCGTTTGCTGATAAAGCCGACTGGCGTAAGATTATGACTCAAAAAGGGTTATTTAATGATTCGGGGCCAAAGCCTCCAACTAACGTTGCTGCTACTACTCCTGTTGCTGATTCTACCTCTTCACACATGAAATCTGGCCAGGTTCAAACTAATCTCCAATCCTCCTGGGCCGCTGTTATTCAGAACTCAAGTATTAGTCATTGTGTTCCCCTTAAATTATTTCCACCCCAATCTATGGATGAGGATGTGGTCACCATCTCTCCTCCTACTGTTGTTATTCAACAAAGCCTGGATTTGTGGGGGGCTACGTTGGTGGGTTATTTTGTTGGCAAACCATTACACTTTCAAGCTATGAACTCCATTACATATAAAATCTAGGCTCGATTTGGTATATGTCATGTTGCCGGGAATGAAAATGGCTTTTTCTTCTTTCGCTTTGATTCTGAAGCTCATTTGAATTCTTGTATGGCTTATGGTCCCTGGGCCTTCGGAGGGAAAACCCTCTTCCTCAAAAGATGGACTCGAGTATGCCCCTGTCGTCAACCGAGAGAGAGAACCCCAACAGTCTTCCTGTCGGCTAGAGAGAGAATCTCTCTCTTCTCTCTTCGATTTCAAATTTGAACTCCTTCCTGTCGCCCGTTAGGCTTTGGCGGCGCCAACACCGGCCATGGCCGGCCTCTTGGGGGATCCCCTTGTTCCGTCCTCGGACCCTGTTTGCCCCGGTCTTCCTGTTCCTTCTCTCCCTATACTGCCAGCGATGGAGCTATTTGGAGAGAGCGATTTTCCCCCTTTACATGATAACTGTCTGGCCTCCCCTTATGGCCCTGATGCCGGCTTCCTATCGAAGGTCATGGTCTTGGATGCCGGAAACAGTATCCCATCGACGCAGGCTTCCCCATCCCGCCCCCTGTCTGATGGTTCTGATACTCTCTGTTGTGGCTCGTCGCGTCCGGGTTTTGAGGAAGAATGCTCTTCCGTGTCGCCTCCAAAGTCTGTTGTGGCCAAGGTATCTTCTGAAACCGCTCTTGGGAATGGCTCATCTCTGAAGCCTGTATCTGTCCATTTTTCCGCAAAATCCTGGGCTCAAGTCGCCGTGGACAAGGGTGTCCGCTCTTTTGCCTCTCTAAAATTTTTTCCTCCCAGTTTAGAGGCTGACATCGATAGCCCACTCTCACCTCCCCTTTGAGGTTGTGCAAAGTGCTCGAAGTTTGGGGCTCCACTTTGGTGGGTTTTTTTCGAAAAAAATCCCCCACTTTTCGGCGGTCAATGGCATCGCCGAAGAATTTGGGCACGATTTGGGTTGCGTCCACGTTTTGTCAATGGAAATGGACTTTATTTCTTTCAATTTGACTCCACGTCTCAAATGGAGGATTGCTTGGCTAGAGGTCCCGGGCCTTCAAAAAGATCCCTATCTTCCTCAAGAGATGGTCTCCGGGATTGAGCACGGACCTTGAATCTCTCATGTCGTTCCTGTGTGGATTTAGATTTGACTAATGTTCCAATTGAATTCTGAACTCCTTTGGGTTTAAGTTGGATTGCTAGTAGGATTGGCAAACCAATCTTGTGTGATCCCCATACTGCCTCTATGGATCGGTTGCATGTGGCCAGATTATGCGTTGAGATGAAAAAAGGTGACCCTCGACCAGCTAAAATTAGGCTTTTGTCGAATGCTGCTGCATCTTCCAGGGTGGTTGAGGTTGATATTGCTTATCACTCAAAGCCGGCTTATTCTCCAAGCAAATTAAAGAGGCCTTCTGCTCTGCCTAAGGCCACGATTCCTGTTGTTGTTGGGGGTGGGTGTTCTGCACATCCCTTCAAACCCCCCTCTGTTCAGGTTTTGTCTGCGGATTGTGTTGAACCTGCATCTCCTGCTGCGGTGTTCCCTGGTAGAGTGATCGAATCCTCTTCTGATCGTGGTGAAGTTGCTATGGTTCAGCAGACTTGTTGTCCTGTCATTGATGACTGCTCAGCAATTGGGCCGGTATCTTCGCTACCTTCCCAATTAGCTGATTCTGCTCCTACTCAAGTAGACTATGCTGAGTGCTCCTCTATTGGCCTTTCCCTCTTAGCTTGCGATCCTGATCAGTTAGAAGGGCCTCTAGATGAGGCTCTTCCTATTGGGACTTGCGGTTCGGATTCTCAGATGCGGAAGGGCTGTCCTGTGGAGGCTTATGATGATGCGCCTTCTAATGATGCTTGCCCCACTGAGCACCAGTTGCGGGATGTGGACGCCTCGTCTGTGAATGGTCCTATTGCTGGTCCCCTTCCTTGGCCGATTCATGCTGCTGGTGATCCTGGGAAAAGCTGTGAGGTGGATTCAGCTGTGAGTTGTGACCTCCTCTCTGATGATGATGTCCACCCAATGGTGGGTGCTGTTGATTTGGTGTTGCCATCAAATTCCCTGCCTGTTTCGGCCCCAGCCTCTGGACTTTCTGATGGGTTGGGTGTGGGAGTGGCAGTCGCTGTTTTAGGCCCCAAAGAAGGCCTTGTTGTTGATGTCGGGGAATCATATGACCCTGCCGAGTTTACTGACTCTTGCTCTTTGGATACAATTGATAGGTCTCTAGTTGGGGTTCCACCTAATTATGTGCATGATTCTTCTAGGGGGCGCATCAGCCCTCTTTGTCCACTGCCTTGGCCTCCGAACAGGAGCCCTGTATCCTGGCTCCCATTATCCTAGCTCCCAATAACCAGGCGCTCGAGCATAGCCTAATTCCTAGGGTCGACGATTCCACTCCGGAGTCTATTGCACGGATCGTCCGTAAATACTCCCAGGCTGCTCCTTCTCCCGAAGTATGCCTAAAAGACCCATCTGTAGATGGTCCTTTGGACAATGCTGTGCTTGCTAATCAACAAGTCCTGAGTTCGGTCCCCTTCTCTGGCTGCTCGGATGTGATTGTGGCTGATCCTAGTGAATATGGTCGTGGATTTGGTCCGACTAAGTCCTATGTGAAGCCTAATGCTTGGTGATGCGGGTTATTCTGTTATGAAGATCTCCAACATTATGAAGACGAGCATTTTGCTAGGCAGGCTATAAATGGGTGGCAACGAGGGGCCCGACGGCGTAACTCGGCTCCCAAGAAAGCCCAGCGACCTCATTCCTGATATTTGCAACAGTTGGTGCTGGGTTGATGTTAGTGTCTTGCCATTGCTGTGGTGGTCGATGGCCTGTATTGTAGTGGGCTGTGGTCGGTTCATGTGCTGGGCCTGGTTGGCTTTATTCTCCATCTGCTCGTGGTCTTTGACTAGCTTTCTTTGGTGAGTCTTTGTGTTCATTTGCTGCCCTGTGACCATTTCAGCTTGGCGATGCATATATCTTGCTGCAAGTGATGGTTGTTTCGGCTATATTCAGAATGCCCCATGGCTCTTGATGTGCCCATTGTGTCTGAATTTGTTGTTGTCGTTGGATCTTTGGCCGAGTAGCGATTTATCTGGCGATTCTTGATGCATATCCGGTTGCATGATCGGGGTTATGCTCGTGGATTGGCATGGTTTGTTTTTGTTTGATGATTCAAGAATTTGAATGCGGATTGGCGGATTTTCTCGGATCTTTGATGGTTCATTTCATTAGCCGATGCATGTCCGGATTTTCTCCGCTGCCCCGACTCGAGGTGGGGGACTGCTCCCGCGAAAGTGCGTAGGCCGGGTGTTGTAGATTTCGCTGGGGTCGTGGCCTCTGTCTTAAATCTCGCTGGAATGTGATGCCACTTTGAAGATTTTTACACCTAATTTGGTTCTACCTTGCTCCTGTTGATGGAGTCTGCGGCGGCTTCGGATGGGGCTACGGTGCTCGCGCTCTCAGTTACCTTGCTCCCTCATTTTTATGAGGGAAATGTCATACTTTGGTTTCGTCATATTTTGTCCTCCTAGAGGCCTTTATGTATTTTTTGATGTTTTGTAAATTCAAGGTATGCCTAGTGTTTTATGTTTTATTTTCAAGTCAAAATACTTGGAGATAAAACATAACTTTTTGTAATTTTTCTCCCTCTAATCCAAAATACTTACTTACCAAAAAAAAGAGAGTATGCCCCTGTCTAAGAAAACCCGCAAAATATTTTTGGTTTGGATCACATTGTTCAATGTTTCGATTGAATATTGGACCCCCTTTTGCCTCAGTTAGATAGCTGGTGGGGTTGGCAAACATATCCAACTAGATTCCAATATGGCAAGAATGGAACTGGTGCAATTTGCCTAGGTCTGTGTTGAAGTGGGTGGTGATTATCCACTCCCTACAAAAATCAAATTGAATTCTGGCAAGGTGTCTGATGCTGAATCAGCCATGGTTGTTGAGGTGGAAGTAGCTTATCAATGGAAGTCATTGCGGTGTGTGAATTGCAGGAAAATTGGACATACTGCCCACCAGTGCAATCCAATAATGAAATACAAGCCAACGGGTAGGACTATTCCTGCTCCCCCATCCGTGCTAGATTCTCTGACTTATGCAAAGCAAGACCCTTTTTGAAGTCCTAAGAACTTGGATCCTGGTGTGAAAGATAGTTATTCACTAGACATTAATATTGAGTAGCAACTTGATCCTCCGTGTGAGAAATCGTCTTGTTTATCCCGGCCTAATCCTGGTGCTGCTCCAGGTGATACTTCGGTTGGTCCTGTGGCTTCAGCGTTTCTGGATGTCCTTGTCGCTATTGCCAAACCCCAGAATGAGGATCTCGGGCTTGCTGATGAGCATCTGAATTCCTGCCATCCTTATGCCACATGTCTAGATCAGGTCACCGATGCTTTTTCTCCTGAGTTGGTTATGGATGTTCAGACGGTTGTTCTACAGCCTGATGATGAAGCTGAGAAGCCTACAGTTAGTGATAGGGATGATCTTGGCAATCCCATGCATGCTTCAGCTCTGGTTGAGGTGGTACATGAGATTCGATCCTCGAGTACGGAGCTCTTAGTCACTGGTGTAAGTTTTTGTGATTTAACACCCAATTCTATCACCAAACTTTCATATAAGTACTCTCAGGATGCTTCGTAGGCTCTTGCAGTTGAGCTTCAGTGCTGCAAGAATGATGGGCCCAATTATGTCAGCCAAGGGGTTTCATTGGATGGAGTACAAGTGGGTTGGGAACCGGATCAAACATTACCTCAGAAACCGAATGATGGGGGATCGACAGGGCCTGTGGCGCCTACTATCGTTGAGGAAGATCAGGAGGATTTTTCCAATCTCAATCTTGTTGCTCTCTGGATGGTGCTAAACTCAAATGCTTCTCAGGCATATCTAGCATCCTTAACACCAAAAGGGCTACAGACTATAAATGGTCTCCTGGACAAATGTTCGTCTGCTGAATCTAAAGCATTGTCCACCTCTTCTCCTCGGGTTGTGGCGGATCAGGATAGTCTTCCAGGTACATTATTTAATGTTATCCAGATGTTGGTGGTAGTGAAGACTACTCAGTCATATATTACCTCATTATCTCAGAATGGGAGGCACGTAATATATGGTTTTCTGGATTCTCTCTTGAAAACGGAGACTGAATTCCTAAACTGTTGTTTTAGCCAACTGGGTGGTCTAGTGGCAGGCCTTTATATACTTGATGAATTTGCCCTTGAAGCGATGGTGAATCAGGGTTCCACTCCTCCTTCCAAGCTGGCAGGATCTTGGCAGAAAGCCAAGTCTCGGAGACATTGAAAATCCACTTCTAAGAACTCTAATGGCTCTATAGATAAAAGTGCTTACTGGAGTATTGGCTGAGCCAAGGAGCCACATAGGATTGGGGGTTGCCGGTTATATACTTTGTTTTCTATTTGCTATAGCATTTGTACCTTATTGGTATGCATCTTTGTGCTGGTATGATTGATCTTGTACAGTTGTGCATGGTATGTAGATTTGCTGCCTCATGCCGGATTGTTTAAAAAAGGGGGTGGGTTGTGCATACCGGCACCTCCTCTCACATAAAACAAGATTCTGGTTGTTCGGCACCTCCCCTCATATTTTCCGGTCGCACCTCCATTCCTAAACCTCCTCTCTCACAATGCCAGGCATAGTGCCAAATCAACACTTTTTCTCTTTGCATGGTACGGTCCCAGTTTGCCAGTTTGGTAAGTATTGCCGGAATTCATATTTTGACCGGTTTGGATTGTTGATATGGTCAAATTACAGGCATGAATCATTTGGCCAGTATGAGGATTTTGCCCGGTTTACATTTTGCTGGTATGCTGGAAAATATTGGGATGGCATTTCGCCTGATATACTGCTAGATGATATAATTTGCCGGGATGGCATTTTGCCCGATATGCCACAATATGTAGCAAAATGCCAGAATGGCTCTTTGGTCCAAATGCAGCACAATGCTAGAATGCACTTTGTTCTCTATGGTGCAAAATGCCGAAATTGGTGAATTAACTGGTATGGTGACTTTGCCCGGTATGGATCTAGGTGACAGTGTGCATTTTGCTCGGTATGCGCCAAAATGCAGTCAAAAAGCCAGAATGAGTTTTTAGTTTGTTATGCAACACCTGTCGAATGCACTTTGCCCGGTTTGGTACAATATACCGGAATGGGTGAAATGACCGGTATGATCACTTTGCCTGGTATGACTTAGAAAAAAATCTTAGCGCCTGGGGCAGTGTTATTCTGTTGGATGGTCTTGGCGACTGGTCCTCCAATTGCAGATGGGTGAGTGAGGTGGTTGAGGTGACTGTAACTCTGTTTCCTCCATTTTTTTTTTTACTTTACTTTGTATTTTATGATATATTTCACAGTACTTAGAGTATGTCCCAACATTTTTGTTCTAAATCTATGTCGGCCAAACACTTTGAGATAGAACATTGATTCTGCATTTTTTTTCTTTTCATTAATAAAATTTAATTACTTATAAAAAAAGTCTGGTAGAGCACTCTTTTGCTAGTCTTAGCCCGACTAATAGGGCTTCATACTCAACAATGTTGTTGGTGGCCAGGTTCGAAGACGATCCGTCCACATTGAGGACCCATTCTAGCTCTTCCCCATGTAGTCCTGCGTCCTCAATGGGCTGTTCATCAGGAATTAGTGTCGTGGTCTCGACGATAAAGTCGGCTAGAGCCTACCCTTTGATGGCTGTTCTAGGCCAGAATTCACTGTCGAATTCTCTAAACTCGATAGCCCACTTAACTAGCCGTCCAAAAATGTCGGGTTTCTGGAGTGTATTCTTCAGTGGCTAGTCGGTCAGAATGACTATGCGACAAGCCTGGAAGTAAGGTCTCAGTTTTCAGACGGAGAAGACAAGTGCCAAGGCTAACTTCTCTACGCATGGGTAGCGTGTCTCTGGGCCAGTCAACGTTTTTCTCACATAATTAGACGGCCGTTGAGAGTCGGTGTCCTAGCTTATGATGATAGAGTTAAGAGCCACCTCCGACACTGCTAGGTAGAGGAATAGCTCCTCTCCGCCAATAGGCGACGTCAGCAACGGTGGGCTGGTCAGGTACTACTTCAATTCGCCGAAGGCTACCTGGCATTCTGCTGTCCACTGGAATCCATTAGCTTTCATCCCCCTTAGAGTCCTAAAGAAAGGTTGGTACTTGTCCTCTGACTTGGCCAAGAAGCGGTACATGGTTGACGGTCATCTGGTTAGCTTCTGGACATCTTTGACATTCCATGGTAGAGTCATGTCCGTGAGGGCCTTGATCTTCTCCAAGTTGGTCTCAATCCTTCGTTGAGAGATTATGAAACCCAAGAACTTCCCTGAGGATACTCCAAAGACACACTTAGAAGGATTCATCTTCATGTGATGCACGCAGAGCACCTCGAAGGACCTAGCTAGATCGTGAATATGGTTGTTGGTGGTCTTGCTCTTGACGAGCATGTCATCGACGTACACCCCCATATTGTGGCCGATCTACTTCTCAAACATCTTATTTACGAGCCTTTGATAAGTGGCACCTGCGTTTTTTAGACCAAATGGTATGACCTTGTAGTAGTAGGTGCCTTGGTTTGTCATAAATGAGGTGTGCTCCTCGTCCTCTGGACTCATCCAGACCTGGTTATAGCCCGAGTACGCATCCATAAAACTCAACAACTCGTGTCCGGATGTTGAGTCCACCAACAGGTCAATCTTGGATAAATGGAAGCTGTCTTTTAGGCAAATTTTGTTAACTTCGGTGAAGTTGACATATTCAACATTTTCCATTACTTTTCTTTACTAGGACGACATTGGAGAGTCAATCTGGATAATGGACTTTCCTGATGAAGCCAGCGTCCAGCAGCTTCTTTACCTTCTCCCAGATGGCGACCAACTTCTCCACAGAGTAGTTTCTCTGCTTCTACCTAATGGGCTTGCAATTAGGATCGAGGCCCAACTTGTGGATCATTACTCCGACCGGAATCCCAAGCATGTTAGCGGGGTCCACGCAAAGACGTCAGTATTCTATCATAAGAACACGATCAGCTTGTCGTGCAATATCCCAATGAGTAAGCCTCCGATCTACACACACCTCTCCGGGTCCTTCGGATTTAGTGGGATTAGATAGTAGCCTCACCAAACTATGCTTGTTACAGAGTTATTTCGTCTCGATGGTCAAGTTCTCCTGCCATCTTAGTGCTACTACTTGGATCAATCTGAGACATATAACATGTCCGCCCATTGACTTGGTCGCCCAGTATTTTCCCAATACCGCTGGCTGTTGAGAACTTCATCTTGAGATGCAGTATTGAAGTGACTACTTTGAACACTGTTAGGTACAAGCGGCCTAGTATAGCATTGTACACGGAAGGCAGGTCAACGACCAAGAAGGTGAGTGTTTGACTCACCGTTCTTGGGTTCGTGCTTAGGATGACTTCCAACTGGATCGTTCCTTGGATGGCTACTTGTTCATTGTCAAGGCCATAAAGTGCGCTTTCAGCGAGTTTCAACTAACTCTTTTTAAACTCAATTTAAAAAATGCATCAAGGTAAAGTAAATCATGGGAACTTCCATTATCTATGAATACTCGTTTCAGTTGGTATTCAACGCTACCGTCCAAAATAAGCGTGGATACAATAAGGGGATCTGCATGGGTGGAGATTACATGGCTCATGTCATTATTGCTAAAGCTAATGACGTCTTCTGTGCACTGTTTCTGCCCAACCTACTACTCGTGATTCACTGGGGTCTTTGCCAACCGGGTTGTGATCGTATTGATCACTCCAGCCACGACTCAATTCCGTGGTGGGGAAGGCTCTGGTCCTTCCTCGGCTAAGGCGCCAGAGCTTTGCCTAGGGTTCCTGACGAACCGGTGAGGTGGCCCCTCTGAATGATCTCCTTGATCTCCCACTAAAACGTCTTGTAATATTTCGTGGAGTGTCTAAGGGATTGATGAAAATCACAATACTTAGCTGGATTTCCTCCCTTTGCTTTCTTAAGTGGTTTTGGCTACTTAAAAATTTCTCCCCCACAGATCTGCATGAGGACGTTGGAGCGGGGGGCTGCAGTCTTGGCGCCTCCGGTTTGGCTGGTCGATGTAGGCGGTATGCAATTGGGAAGTACATTCGGCAGTTGAGCTGATATACATTCATATTCGTTCCTATCCTTGAAGTTGGGTCTTTGTTGTTGCTGCGAAACTGCATTCTGGTGCTGATTGTGCTTATGTTAGATGGGTAGACCCATTGAATCTGCGGTCTCTCTGGGCTGTGTAGGTGTCTTTGATATGCATTCAATATCTCTCATGGTCCGGATCTTTGGTGCTCAAGGTCTTTGGTATACTCGGACGATGGGCTGCAAATCTTTGGAGGCATATCCGGGCTGGTTGGTTTGCTTTTATGCACTTAATTTTGATTCTCTTTCATCTTTGTTAGGAGTGAAGGTCTTTGTTGGTATATTTAGAGGCTTGGTGGGAGTCGGTCTTTGAGGTGGTCCGTTTTGGATTGCTGTCCTCGGAGCAGATTTATGCTCTTGTGTACTGGGCTGCTGAAGTGGGAGGCATGTAAGTGGCTGCTATCTTGGTGCAAATGTGCTGAAAAGGCCCAGGGTACACCGAATGTGAAGTGAACAGCAAGGTGCTCTTGCTGTTGACGGAGTGTGCCTGGTGGTTTCCATGTTAAATCTTGGTTTGATCTCGATGTTGAATGCCTCGGCGTATGTGCCATTTGTGGTCACCTTTGGATACATTCTGGAATGATGCGGTTTTTGGGTATTGTGCTAGTTGGCAGGTGATATCGTTTTCTGGAGGGAGCATGGGTTTCTGCTGTTGGAGTAGTACGGCGCTTGCTGAAATACTTTTCGATGTTGTATCGGGCTGACTTGGTTTTGGAAGCTGTTATTCTGGATCATTTTGGTGACTTGGTTGTCCGAAGGTGGCGGTTTTGGTAGCTATTGTATCCTGCTGCTGCGTTCCACGGGTAGTGACTTGGGCGAATTTATTTGTTGCCGTTGGTTCTTTGCAACGCCGGAAGGCTTGGGATCCGTAGGTCGGTCCCGTTGTTTTGTGATGTTATATATTTCATTTTCTATTGGTTCTGTAGAACGTTGGCCTCCTAGAGGTTTGTTATATTCCTTCGTTTGTTCTATCGCTTGGGGTATGCCCCAGCGGGTTATGTTTTACTCCCAAGTCAAAATACTTGGAGTTAAAACATCGAATTTGTAATTTTTTCTCCCATCAATCCAAAATTCTTAATTACCAAAACAAAAAAAAAAAAGAGGACGTTGAAGCGTATGTCAGTCAGGGGTGTCAGGTTAATTGGCCCGTAATCCATTTGTTTTGGCGCTTCGGTCCTGTGTTGCTTCCAGTAGGAGTGATCACCGTCGTTGTGCTTCCTCTTTCTCACAGTTGGGAAAGAGCAAGGCTGTTCGGTTTGCTCGGGATACTTTGCCTCGTTGGCCTCTTCTGCTATTGCGTAGCCCTTGTGATAGATTCTGTCTCCTTAAAAGTCTACGGATTCTTATGTGCCAGGTGCCTAAAAAAGTCCTCATGCGTTAAGGCAGAGATGAAACTGCCAAGCTTCATTTCTTTTGTGAGCCTGGGAATTTTTCTCGCCTCCGCTATGAATCAATCCAGGAACTTCCGTGGATTCTCTCCCTGCTTTTGCTTGATATGGAAGAGATGTCAGGGTTGCATGTCTTCCTGCCGACTAAAGGCTTATCGCACCAAGAAGAGATCAGTGAGCTCTCGGAAGCTCTGAATTGAATCTGATGGGAGACGATGGAACCATATGCGGAGTCTCCCTTCAGCGTAAGAGGAAAGTAGCGGCACATGACTGTATCCTCCAACCCTTATACACTCAGATAGGTGCGAAAATGATTGAGGTGATCCATGGGATCAGCACTCCCATTGTAAGAGTCAAGAGTTGGCATTTTAAACTTGGCCGACATGGGACGGTTCAAGATTTGTGCAGTGAAGGGAGATTTGTCCAGATCTGCAGAGTGTTCATCATCCTTGAACACGTGCTTCAAGATCTTCTCCACCCGCAAATCCATGCGGGTGATGTTGCTAATTCTTTTTGAGTTGAGGTAGGTTCTCAACTCCATCCTTTCTTTGTCGTAGCAAATAGTCGGCCGACTACTGCCACCGGCAAATTTAACGATCCTGGATGCTCTCTCCTGAGCTTACGGCTTGATCTCTGCCTTGGAGTACCGAGGATTCCTTCGTTCGGCACTTTCCTCCGGAGTCCTACTTCCAAAACGTCCTTCGAGCCTTGAACAGCTCTGGGCATGTGAGGCCTCTAGAGCCTGAGTGTTGGCCGGCCTTTTGGTCTTCTTGGCCGGTTTCTTCTTCTTTTGGGCTCCTCTCCTGGAGGCCGAAGCAAGGAATGCTGCGGGCAGAGCCCCCTACTGAACGTTCTCCTGGCAAGCGCAGAGCATTTAGGGCGTTCTGTTCATGCTGCTTATGTGCTCCGCCAAGTTCTAGAAAAAAGGGGCTGGCACCCCCATCGACCTGGTTGCCAGCAGCGTGGTCTTGGTCAGGTGAGGTCACGTCTCTAGTAAGCTCGCTAGCATGTGCTCTAGTATTCACCATTCTAGCTTTTTTTTTTGGGTAAGTTATTCACCATTCTAGCTGATGGAAGGTGAAACTGAGAGAGATCGTGGAGAAAAGTGGTTGGCGTTTTGTAAGCGTTCCGACAGACGGCGCTAATGACTGGTCCTGGATCTAGGCTTCAAATAGATTCCGGTTAAGTCGTTCGTCTGAGTCCGACTCCGTTCAACAAGTTTGGATCCTACACACCACAACTACGAACAAGAGGTCAGGTGACGGCAGTAGGTCGTCCCACCGAAAGCACTCTAACACTCAAGTTAGTAAACAGCTTTCGAATTAATAAGGTGAAAGTAAAGAGATGTTATGAGAATGTTGGGAGTGTTTGTGACGGGAGAGTGCTCTCGTTTTAGAGAGGTTTTGATTGCTCGTGAAGAGTAGTGGCTCTAAGCACTGTGTTCGCTAAGAACGTAGTAGCAAAGAGAGAGAGAGAGCCTGAAAGCCAAAAGTGTGAGAGCTTTGCATTAAAAAATTTCAGCAAATTAATGAGAACGTTTGTGGGCAAATGAGAGCATTTCATGGGCCAATCAAAGTATACCTTAGAGTGAGAACTCTATAGCCTTTTATAGTCGCTGTACTGTGCAGCTTTCCTTGTACAGAAAGGTTTGATCCCCATGCTCTGCTGGGCTCGCTGCCTTTTCTGGCATTGAGATTTTATGATAGCAATGGTCAGTGCCTTGATTACTTTCCTTATACATTCTATAACCATTAGAGTTTAATGCAGACAGGAGGAAGATTCTAACACTTTCCTTCAGGGATGCGCGTTGAATCTACTGATAACAGTTACAATGGAGATTGCCTTCTGTGGAGAGCGCGAAATCAGGAGAAAGAACTATTACTGGTTGTGGAATGACGTGTGAGCCAAACTAGGCTTGGGCCCCGTAAGGCCAAGTCTTCAACTAGTCATACTTCCGATCAATGAAAGTGTTGACCGTCTCAAGAGTAAGTCGTTCATCCTACTCTTGGGCTTCTCCTAACTCACTTAGCCTTTCGTCCTGTAACGATGGGCATTGACCGCCCAGATACAAATGGACCGTTATAGTTCTAAATCGTTCCTCTTTTTAGGCCAGCCCATTTACTGACATACCCATTACATACATACATGCACACACACACACACAAAGGTTAGATGATGCTACAGAGAACTTGATTTGGCCATAAACATAATTTTGTGAAAAAACTAATAGCCAAGAGGAAAAACCAACCAATTCAAGACTTTAAATTGATGGCAAATATGTGTACTAGCACAAATAGTGAAAAGCCCTTGGATCTATTGATATTAATATTGATAACAGTTATATCGTATTAAATAAACTGGACAAAACACATCAGTATTAAATATATTTAAAAAAAATTAAAAAAAATCAAAAAGGTGACAACATTAAACATATCAATTGATATTTTGAATATTAATCGATATATTTATTGTCACAATAACATATCACAATATTATCACCACTGCTATAAATTATGAGGTACATAAGCCACCAAAAATTACCAGCGTGGGTCTTGCTATAATATTCAAGAAACGTTCCAAAATGGAACGTTTGCATTCTGCTAGAGTGTGTGTCGAAATCTCTCCCGATTCGGTGCTCCCGTCCAAGATTTTGTTAGAGAAGTCTGCAAATGAGGGGGAGAATGCCACTGTTGTGGAGGTGGACTTGCCAGGTTCCCGGACTAGGGGAAGTCGAAGCACTTTCCTAGGCCGCAAAAAATCTGATGTTTCCTTCCATGACAATGGCCTGATGTCAGGTGCTGATTCGAATTCATTGGACCTGAATGGCGTGATGCCCAACTTGGTTCAACCAAAGCTGGAGGCGTTTATTGCATTTGGGGCTTCTGTGATGGATAATTCGGGTGCCCCCAAACTGTCCACCTGTTCTTCTGGCCATGTAGCTGATCTGGGCATGGTGGTTGATCCCACTGTGATAAACCAACCTTCGGTGCCTGGCTTGGTCCAACCATTATTGGAGGCGTGTACTACATCAGTGGCTTCTGTGTTGGACTCCTTGGATGACCCCAATTCGACCACCTGTAATTCCAAGACTCCTAATTGTTCCCAGTTGAATAAGCGGCCTCTTGCTCAGGCTACTTATTCAGCATACCCTGATCCATGTACTCATCAAAAAGCTGATGTGATCCGTGGTCCTGGGATGGATCCTGATCAAATGAATTTTGTGGATGATGGAGATGCTAGGCTGCTCTGTAGGCTGTCCTCCGAAGTGGGCCATGTGGATGTTCTTGGCACGGTGGTTGATCCCACTGTGATCAACCATCCCTCTCCTGATGATGAGGAGGCCAATTTGGTTTCAGCTCCTTTGGCATCAAGTTCTTTTTTGTTGTCCTTAGCTCCCGGCCGATCGGTTTGCCTTTCAAATGCAACCGATAGAATGGGTGGCCCCCCTACTGCGCTCCCCAAAAGGTCGGGCCCCGAAACTGATACAGATAGTGAGTGTACTCCTATCTCTATTTGACGTATAACAAAAAAGTATGGCTTGGATTCTTTCAAGCATGTGGGTTCCGAATCTGTAAAACCCGGTGTGTCTGCTGAAATTTCAGTGGGTCGGCCCATTGTTTACTCCATTGAGAAATTTTTAAGCGTCAATAAGGCGTTGGCCCTGGAGTGTGACTCTTGGACGCCTTCAAAATCACGGAAAAAGAAAAAACCCAAAAAACCCAAGGCTTCCCCGGGAGCCTTGTCCCTTTGATGGTATCTATTCGGATGTAAATAAAAGCTGCTAGTGGATTGGCCATTGGAGCGGGGCTCCTATACTGTTGGCCAACGCTCCTCCATTATCTCTTTTGTTTATTCTTGCATGATGATCCTTTGTCCCTTTGGTATGCTGAGGGATTTGTTGTCATATGTTGTTTGCGATCTTTGGTCTTTGGCTGAGTTATTCAAGAGGAATTATCCTTCTTAGAGATAACTTCTTGACCTTCCCGGACGGAGTTAGTGGTTGGAGTTGTTACGCTTTGTAGTGGGCGGTGTAATTGGGCATGGCTGCTTTGCTCTCACCCTTGGCGAGTAGTCGATGCAATGGATCGGAATCGCTATTGTTGCCATTATCTCTTGCTTTATGCTCATTAGTCGGGATCTAGCTATGGTGATATTGGTTGTTGTCTTAAGGCCATTCAATTTTCTTGATTGCTAGGCTCCATCATTTGGTATGATATGGAAGGCAAGAAATTCTTATCTCTTTGAAGCTACATTGGTTTTCTTGATGGTGTGTTGTATGCTGCAACCTTATTGCCTTTTTGCTCTTGAATAGCAACCACGATGGGTCCTCGCCGCATTGTTGGCACGGAATCTGCTTCTTGCGATAATAGTAGAGTACTTACAAAAAGCTGTTAATAGTAGAGAAAATGTTGTTGCTTTGTTGCCATTAAGTCACCGCCTCTGATTTCTTCAGGAAATCTCTCGTATGTTACCTTTGCTTCGCGGGGTGTGGTAATGCCCACTCCGGTTGTTGAAAATGCCGCAGCCTCTGGATATGACTTTTGTTATCCCTCGGATGGATTGTGAACTTTGGAGTATCTTGTTCCATCTCCTCCCTATTGGTTGGCTTAAATTACGCATGGGTGTCTTTGGTATAAAACCGATCCTGCTTCTTTGTTTTTGCCTCTGCAATCGCATTGGATGTCTTTGGATGTCTTTGCCAAACATATGTTTCGATCCCGAGGTGCTCCCTTTCTATCTCTATGTGGAAGGATGCGAATTCTAATTCTTTGTCTTTGAAATTGGCAACACAGTTTTTGGCTTGCGATCTTTGTTGGAGCGCGGTTGTAACGAATTGTCTTTCCTTGCTGCAATCTTCTGGGAAATCTTTGGAATTAAATGTTGCCGACCAGCAGTGTAGAGTTCAGAAAGTAGTTGGAATTGGGTGGTGCTTACTGCTGGTTTGAATTGCTGGTGGTCAGCTTGGTCTCTGGCAGTTTCTGCAAAGCTGATGATCTCGGCTTGTAAGTGCTCCTGGCGATTACTTACCAAAAAAAAAAAAAAAGTGCACCTGGCGAGTAGGTTTTTTGTTGCCCATTGGTTACATGGGGTTGGTCGACTGCCAGTGAGGCGGCATTGCCCAAGGTTCCTCTGACCAGATGCTGTAAGGAAGTTGGCTTGATGCGCAGTCTCTGATTGGCGGCTACAGGGTTCATATTTTTCATATTTTTTTATGATTGATATGTCATATCATGTCTTGAACATTGTCCTTCCAGAGGCTTTTTATTATTACCTAATGTACCATTTGCTCGGAGTATGCCCCAGCGTTTTATATTTTATTCCTAAGTCAAAATACTTGGAGATAAAACATAGTTATTATAATTTTTTCTCTCATTAATCCAAAATTTTTACTTACCAAAAAAAAATAAAATTCAAGAAACACGTAATTGAGCAAGGCAAGAAACGTGCCGTAAAATCATCTTGGTTTTCTGCAAGGAAACTCAATCATTACAACTCAATATCTTTTGTTGAAGTTTAATTTAAGAAAAAAGCTGTAGCATATGATTTTCATTTGAATAGAGGTTCATGAGCGTGAAGGATTCAAAGAAATAAAACTGAAAATTCAGGTATAATTACAGACAAAATGGACGAATCCAAATTAACAGTGAGACCATTCCTAAAAGCAGCATATTTCATGACGGGATGAATGCAAGTTCATTAAATTAGAAACCTGTAGTAAGTATACTTTATGATCAAAGCATTCCTCAAATATTAAAGAAAAATATTTCATCTTGTGCTTTTAGCTAATTTCCACAAATACCTACGCTTTATTCAGGTCGACTGCAGCACCGTAAGATAGAACGGGCTACCAGCACATGTCCCTAAAGACTGTTCGGACAGTGTCCCCGGACTCTGATTATTGGATACGTGCAAGTTCCAATTCAATTGATAACTCGATATATCATAAACACCAGGAGCAAACATGCATATCTGGAGAGGAACTTCAGCAGTGGATAAGGGCCCCAGATCTACGCTTGTAGAACTCGAGCCGGACCATATGAATGGAGAGACGCTCTCAGGGGACACTTGCTTTGCAAATTGGGATCCAAGGATGTCAGAGGATTGCTTCACGTCATTTGCTAAGGACAGGTCATGCCATCCTGTTTTATTTTCAGAAGTGATTCCGGTTGAATCACTCGATTGGCTGGTGATGGAACTAGCTGTTTTATCATAGGTGTTAATGTGCACAGATAGTGCAGCATCTAATGAGTTGTGGATGGTCATCCTCAAATTTATTTTGCAGAAAGACATGGTGAAATCATGATGTATTATCTGGGGCCCATCCATCACCCAATCAATCGGGCTTCTGCTTACAACACTGCAAAATTATTGAAGGAAATTTTCAGCATGAAAATGACAAACGTAGAGTGTGAAAAAAAAAAAACAAAAGACGTTCATCTAAAGAAACTCTTGCCTGCAATGGCATACATGGTGTGTAAAAAGACGAGAATATTCCAGAAGATGCTGATCTTGACTCTTGTTGTGTGGTTGAAAAATTAAGACAAAGTCCACCGCATCAGGATGTCCCTGCGTAAGTGCCAATAAGAGAAAAGGGGGATGTCAAATAGGCATTCGACAGAAAACACAAGTAGCTGCCAGTAGACACTGAATGCAGCTGTCCTTTGTTCCTTCTGCTTTATCTATCTCACGTCAAGAGCCACTTTTCTAACATTCGATACACAATTTACTCATCTATGCATCTTAAGTACACGAGCCAACCAAGAAGGTTACATTCCACAATAGTGGGGGTGCATGGAGCCAAAAGCTTCTTTCAAGGGCAGCGTGCGCGTGTGTGTGTGTGTGTGTGCGCGCGCGCGCGTGTCAATATTCTACTGTCTAAATTTATCAGGTCAGTGGACCTTGGACAAGAGGATTTTTTTGCAGACTGGCAAAATATCTCATCCAATATCCGTATGAATTTGAAGTTTGGACCTCCATAACAATCGAGTTCTTGGAGGTGGGCGTCACAATTTAGTCGAAAAAATAATTACTTCGACTGAATTGGAGTATTAATGAGTGCCACATCTTATAAGATTAATGTTAAACACAATACATACTCTAATGCGTGCTTTATTCTTATCATACACTTCTCTAAAAAACCAAACCTAACTAAACTGTATTTCCACTTGAATTGAATCAGTCCAAGTTTTTTTTATGATTTGGGCTGTAGTTTGAACTTAAGGCAGCAGGTTTTGCATGGCACCCTTGCCACCTTCAGCAGTTGACAAACCCCAATTGACCTAATCTAGGTAAGATATTCAACTAATTTATCATGCTAGTTCCACTATTTTACAGACAAATAACCAGAAGAGAAGCAAACAACAATAATAAACTTTTTTTAGAAGTGAATAACACCATGGTAGCATGAAGTTGCAGAGTAACAATGTTGTGGAATAAAATGAGGGATTTTTGTCAACCTGATCTGACATTCCCTGGTGAAATCTTTCTTGATGATGGAAATCAGCCACCAGTGAGCTAATTGTATCAAACAGCTCCTGCTTGCCACCTTGAGTACCAAGTCTTACATGACTTCTCCTGATACCATCTAAGACAACCTTATCTTCAGATGTTAGCCTTTCCCTAACATTCTGAATAAAGGACAACAAATAAATAAAATAAAATAAAAACCTATAAGAAAGAAGGGAATAGTAAAAGTATTCTATTTTACTTAGTTTAAGACGAATATCAAGAACAACAGAATAGATTTGTAAAACAGTCAAAACACATTGAACTCCAAGTTTGGGCAAAAGTATAGACCTGTAACAAAAACCAGACAAACCCTGGTGCTCAAAGCAAATGCACAAGAAAATATATCACAAACTTCAGAAGAAAATATCACAAAAATATAAACAGACAGCTGAATCACGAGTTAAAAAAAAAAAAAAAACAGCAATCATGTAAGCTTTAAAAATAAGAAGCTTTAGGGAAACATTAGGAAAATTTTAAGGAACAAAACATTTAAGAGCAACTTGAACACCAGCAAGGATTATATCAGAATCTCATACCAACCTCGAGCTTGAAGAAGCAAGATAATGATTGCCCAGGTGTTACAGAATGCAATGGTATGTCCATAGATTGAAGCATTGTCAACTCCCACTGGTTTCCAACAGCTGACAGCTGATGAATCTGAAAACTCTCTGAACTAGTCTTGTTTACAACATTCATGCATACAAGGACTTCTTGCAATCTTAATGGACAATGGCTGATTTTGAATGACACCACAATTGATGGCAACACCTATTCAGGCAAAATGCAAAATCTTCGTGAAAATTGAATATCAACAGTTAAAGCATACAATTATCTGCACAAAAAAAAGATCAAGATAGTATATTCAATTGATCAGAAAAGATAGTACAATCCATGGAAAATAGTAAAAAAATACTCAAAAATAATCATCTCATGTCTAAGGGATTACCTCCAAATTATAGCACATACGAAGGATGCGATATCTCATGATTGTTGATATATCCTCCAGCTCATAATATATTGTCATGCACAATGAAATGGAACCCAGAACAGCAGCCCTAAGCCAAAGTGACCACAAGAGAGGTTCTTCCCCGTGGATAACTGAATCCTGAAATCCAATGACCGGTAATAAGTCCTCATACATAACTAACTTCATTTTCTAAAAGTATTGTCCCAAGACCAACTAGTCTAAATAAAACAACTGAGATTTGGTAAAGTACATTCAATTGTCAATAATATTGCTCTCTAAAAGTCATGCTTTAAAAGGAATCGTTCTGGCCAAACCTCAGGAAAATTGAATAAAGAGGCAGCTTCTTCACTGCTGACAGACACACCACTTCTCTCAGATTTGCCTCTTATAAGGCAAGCAGCAGATTCTGAGTTCTTAACTTCTCGATCCCCAACAAGAAGAAATCTAGGATGACTGATTTTCATCTTCATATTCTGCCAAAATTTGTTATAGTAGCAGGATATACAAGAAAGGCAAAGTCACCAAGTTGTATATTTATTCATATAAAAGATGAATTGAAATGATGAATGAATGAATTAATTCATATATTACTTACCAAAAAAAAAAAGTATATTAATTCATATACTTGTATATATGTATACATGTATATATATATATACACATATACATATATACATATGTAGATATATAAATGAATATATGCATGTATATGCTTGCTAACAATCAAACTGCATGTTCAAAATATCACATTAGACACTTCAGTCAATGAAAACTGAGATGCACTGTATTTATGACCTGATGTATAGGAAGAGATGCATAAACAAGTCTAATACAGAGAATGTAAATACTGACACCACCAAAGTGCATTGCTGCCCATTGTTTATCTTCTTTCTGCCAGAAGCAGCTGTGTTTCCCTCAGAGCATTTTTAGCAGTCACATGCTTAGGAATTTCAGTAATTTTTATTAGAAAAACATAGAGAATGTAATCCTAACACCATCAAAGGACATTGCTGCCCATTGTTTACTCTCTTTCTGCCAGAAGCAGCTGTGTTTCCCTCAGAGCATTTAGCAGTTACATGCTTAGGAATTTCAGTAATTTAGATAAGAATGATGCATACCTTCACAGGAAAATTAGATTGGTTTTTCAACTCCAAAACTAGCCTGTGTAGTTCTCCATGATAAGATTTTGTAGGAAAATGGTGAATGAAACCCTCCAGACGAGGCAAAGACTGAAAAATAAAGCTAGTATCAAAAAGAAATAAAAATACGAGGAAAAGAACCCAGAGAAAGAAATAGGATCAAACAGAAAGAAAGAAGTGGGAAAAACATCTGCACCTTTACAACCAAAAATCTCATCTCATCACTAGGAGAAAGTTTATGCTTTATTCGTCCTTTTGCAGCTGTATTCTTAGTGTGATCGATCTTGAAACTTTGAAAACCAACCACACAACCAGACAGTTTCCACTTTACCCCAACTATATTCAGTATCCCTTCCACTCTGGGTGTCACAGTTAATTGTACCTGAATTGTCGACAGAAATATTATAGAAATTAGAAATTGAATACCTGAGCATTTTAATCTTTCCAATAGAAGCAGCATAACTTCTTTTAATCCAAGCGGTGTAGTTGGTTTAGAGGAAATGTTCATGAAGTATTATCCAGCAAGCTACTTTGGGTTGTATGCCTATCACATGGGATGTGAGAAACGATAGAATGCATAAAGCAGAGCCAGAGGTTCTTACAAGGGAAATTACGCAGAGTCAAGGTGTTCCCAGTTGTAATAACCACTATATTCTTCTAAAAGTGGCAGGTGTTTTACCTAGTATCCTATTGCAATCCCTTGTTGGGAGTTCCCAGATGGGAAATGGCATTCACTTTTCTTAAAAATAAAATAGTAATGGCCATAATATAATGGGATGTAACAGCCCTAATGATACATTTAGTTACTGAAATGGAATAAGGTGGGAATAGAATAGTTATTCCCAGGAAATATAATAGGATGAAAGTAGTGTTGAAATTGTTATTCTAATATTTAATTATTAAAATAGAATAAGGTGGGAATTAGTATTCCATTATTTGGTTTGTAAAATAATATGAGGAATAAGATGGGAATAGTAATAATAATAATAATAAAACGTAATAATAATAATAATAATAATAATAATAATATGTAATAATAATAATAATAATAAAACGTAATAATAATAATAATAATAATACATAGTAATAATAATAATAATAATAATAATAATAAATGGAAATAGTTATTCCCACATATGTGGAAATAGCTATTCCCTAATAAAATGTAGGAATATTTATTTCCGATTAAATTGTAACCAAACAGAAGAATATTTATTTCTCTGGCAATAAAGAGTGAGTAGAATTTCTATTCCCTCTAACCAAACGCAGCCTAACTGTCCAATTACACCTGTCATCCCAGTTAATAAGGGACTCTGCAACATCACTTTGTAAGGTAATAGGTATTATGAAAATTCATCAAATTTAGAGCTGAAGGTCATTTTTTAACTTATTTGGCCAACACCCATAGCCTCAAGAAATATGATAACAGAATTCATCTAAACAACAACAGCACAGAAAGCACACATCTACAAACTTACAACAAGGGTCTCTCCTCCACTGAGTGAAAATTCAGCCTCAGACAATGTAAATGAATAATTTTCAGCATTACCTTCACTGCAAGGATAAATCAATAAAATTGGAAAAAGCCAAATAGATAATTAGACAGTGAATTGACAGCAGTACCCCTGAAGGGGAGCGGGGGGAGGATAAAACAACATCCCAAAAGATTACCGCACATACTCTCTGGAAATTAACTTTGTCAAGTCCTCATCTATCTGGCCATCAGCAACAGAGCTAAGTTCATTGGCTGCAGAGTTAAGTTCATCTGCAGCAACATAAAAAATTAACTAATTGATCATCTGCAAACACTCATGGATTGAACAAGCAATGTGTGCAAGACATTGAGAAAGAGAGCAACATCACGGATGATATAGGTCAACAATAACTCTTAACTCATAGTTGCATACCAACTTCTGTGCTGTCACTGCTTGCAGAGTGCTTGCATATCAAAGAAACATTGGATATGGAAATAGGGATCTGCAGTGGGTTTTTGAATCCAATATCTACCTTTATTGCTTCTGCATGAATTGAACACGAAAAATTAACAAAACATACTACATGGATTCTATACAATTCGCATCCTCCAACAATGAAAAAAAAATTCTAGACTTCCAGCTGCTGACAGTTGGAGAATCTTATTTTTTTTCCCTACATTCAAAATGCAAAATGCATTCAGATGGACACTATAATCCGTATTACCACTAAGAGTCTAGCATTCTCTTATTGCTCAATATCTTTCAGTAATGTACATTGTGTGAAATTACATTTTAAAGGCAAGGCTAGAACAATCTATAAGTAAGCCAAACAGCCACGTTCAGACTCTGCAAGAATGTAACCCTGAAGTGAGATACATTTTTAGACCATAGTTTCACTGTCCCACGATTAGTTGATATCTTCAATTTTTACATCACATAGAATAAAATTTAGGGAAATCTTAATTAAACGAAGGGACAAATCTTTCATAATCCCATGTAATGTATAGGAAACGTGTACATTAGACTCTCTGGATTCCACAATGTGAAAACCTGATGTACTGAGCTCTCCTTTATCACATGTGAGATGTACCATTAAAAAAAAATATAGTGGACTTCAATTTTTAACATGTCATATGACATGTAGGCAACTGCATGGATTGGGTCAAAAAATTCCAAAACTCATAATTCTTAGTAAACATGGGGAAAAAAACATACACTAGAAAACTTGCAGGACTATTGTAAAGGCAAATCCTGATGAGGATTCCACCACTAAAGGGCAAATAAAGACTAAGCTTATTAATTTAGCAATGAATCAAAATTGAAATAATATAGTCATTTAAAGAATTAAATAGCAACTATATCACTCTCCCTATGGAGAACCGGAAACGTCAAAGATTTGGTTGATATTGGCCTGGATCCTCCAAATGTAAACAATATTCAGGCATCTGATTGCTGTCATGCTTGAATGTAAGACGATAAACACTTTTACTCTTACTTCGCTGTCATTCATCATAAAAAGGAAAAGATAGTATTACCATAAACAGATCTTCTCCAACAGTCAGGAACAGAATAAACTTGCACAGGACAGTGGTTTGGGATAAAGTGATTTTCCTTGTGTCCAATTGTTTTTCATCTGCAGGACTACTGATGATTGTACAACAGATGTGCAAAGGGACTGAGAAGCAATTGCCTATTTTTGTGTTTCTTGATAGAATAAGACTTTTATTAAAAGAAATACAGAAGTGAAGAGGGCAGCCATTATTTTTGCTTAATTGGCAGTTTTCTGGTCAGTTGCAAGAATTTCTTTCCCCACTATCTTCAAATATCCATTTATAAAAATATCTTAACCTTTGATCCAATAATTTATGAAAGAAAAGAATATGCAGACACAACTGTATATAAATATCACCACTTTCACATTATCATACCTCCAGCAACACATATATTGGATTCTTTATGCTTTTTTGATACTAGTTTTGTCTGTAATTCCAGCCAGTTACTCTTGGCGGTAGACAACAAAGGAATCATATCTTCCTCCAAAGACCTCCATAGACTCTCTCTTATTCCAACCTAAGTTTTTAAGAGAGGGACAACATCAAACCTTAAGTCTGTAATTGGAGCATCACAAAACCAAGGAATAATACTGGAGCAATCTAGATCCAATCCTTGATTTGGGAGAGGCTAATGATCAACTTACAGCTGCTGGTGAAGCATATGTTCGATGATCTTCAAAAATAACTCTCAGCAACGAGAGCTTGATGATAGGCAACTGAAGTCCCCAGACCTCCAATGTTTTACCTGTTTTCTGAATTATTTGAAAGTAGAAAAAATATAATGCTTTCAGTTAAAAAGGCTAAATATAAAATTTATAATACTATAAGAATACATTTATCAAACTTTGCAAATGTCATCTCAAAAAAAAAAAAAAAACTGAAAAACTAGGTTCTAGAATTATACTACTTTGCAATATGCTGCTAATTTTAAGGAATTCATATTCATTAAGTATCAACATTTCAAACAGCCAAATAAGTGAATTGTAATAGTATAAAAATTTCTGGTTGCAGCCTATGATAAAGCTTGGGATGAGTAACTTGTTTAATCCTTATTCAACATAACTTATTTTTCAACACTATTGCTTAAGAACACTTTTTCATCAAGAGTAGTTAGAATTGCTATATTTACCACTCCACTCTTTCATTCTATACATCACACCTCTGCCATTATGTTAACACTTTTATCATCCAACTTGTTTCCCAGCTAAAGTTTGTGAATATCCATGGAGAAAAAAATTACTGATATCCATCACTCAAAATATAAAATCACTAGATATTCTCAAAAGATCAATAAGCATGGCCTAGCCAAAAACCTGCAGAAAAAGACAAGGCTAATTTAAGAGTGAAATTGAACACCCATCCCATTATTAACAAAGATAGCACCACAACTTTTCAAAATTCCTAGATGTCACTTGACAATTTTAATTAGTTACACTCCAGCACTTTCAACGAAACTATGTACAATCTTAGGATCTCCACCACAGCCGTTTGTTGGAGTTGAATCTAATAGAAGGACCAAATAGCTGTTTACCAGTCCCAACCAGCAAGATCCATTAAGGTATTCGCAAAGTAGAAACTCATAACTTAATAATGTCTGAATTCCCACCAGTTGTTTATAAACAAATATCAGCATTAGAAACCCATTTGACCCTCTCCTACTACATCTCACTGTCAGAGATCACCAAGGAGCATAGAGATTATGCACCAAGCAGACAGATGATATCCACATTTACAGCTTAGTTGTACAAATATGTACATATAATGGAATTGTCTATGGTTTTAAAAAGTTATAGGATGAACAAAAAAATTACAGACACTCAGAAACAAGAGAGGATATGTGTACTTTATTCTAGAATATTCTTGAGTTGAGAAGATATGAGTTGTACTAGAGTAATATTGATGAATATATTTTTAGATAATAATTTAGAGCATGACTCCTAGTAATTCATAGTGAAGAATGGAGGAAAAAGCTTAGCTGTTGGTTGAGGAGGTGATATCCTATATGAAGGGATAATCTCCTCTGATTTGAAGGGGAACTAAGCCAAATGGTGGGGTAACCAAGAGAGTAGCTAATCTTGAGAGCATTGGGAGTGAGCTTGTGTGGGTGAGGGTTAAAAAGGTGCTCCATACTCTTTCTAGGCAACTTCTATAATGAAGTGTGCTTCTTAGAAAATTTTTGTATTTTTACACCCTTGGGGGCAGTAATATTGGGGAAAGGCCAACTTGTTAACATCACACCAGGCGTGTAAGGGAAGTGCTGTACAAGTGACATTAGGAAAGTGTCATCTCGTGAGATCATGTCTTAAAGGACATCACAACTAACATATCATTACTGATGCAAACATAAACATTTGAAAATCAAATTTGGTATTGTTTGACACAAAGTGTATCTAAGAAGAAAGGTGTGCAAGGTCATGTAATCTGCAATAAGAGTATGTCTTAGGGCCTTATGTGGAAGCCAAAAGTCACAGAATAGTGTTATGTGGCTTGTACACTTCAAATTTGATGATAGAAACCCCACATAAAACTGTAGATTCTTCTGTCACAACAAATCAGCTTTTTTTAAACAGAAAAGATCTAGTTCAGGAATACTGATTACCTGAACAAGTAGAATAAAATCCTGGAGGAATAACTCCTGCACTGCCTTTGATTGATGTTCACATGCAAGTATTTCAAGCATATGCTTAATTGCAGCATCAAACATTCCAAGGGATGCAAACCACCTGATTAAACAACACAATTACCGCCAGAAAAACAAAAACAGAAACAGAAACATAAAAGCAAAATAGTGCAAACAGAAAATAAACAGTTGATTGTCCAGTCATATGTCGTGTGAACCACTTTGTGCTTGATTAAACTTACTTCCCCAGTTGGAAGTGTGTATGATCTCTGATCAGACTCCACGAACTTCCTTTGAATACAGAAAGAGCACTTCTATAGGTACGAATTGCATGCTTCACCTAATGGACAAGGTGGACATTTCTTCAATGACTTAAAAGCACCACCATCAAAGCCTCAGTTTTGCCACATTTTGTGGAATGATTACCTGATCACATTTTTCATATGAATCACCAGATAGGACACGATGAAATCCATACTTGCGAAACATTGGTGGCTCCATGAGTAAGTAGCAATAAGAAGCTTGCTCGAGCATAACAGCTGACTGTAATGGATCCTGACAGAATTAAAAATGTAAGGTGCTAGAAAACATGTTCGCAAACTTGGTCTCTTCCAGAACAAGGCATTACCTCACTGGAAATTCGGAAGTATACAATAGCAGCCTCCTTATACTGGTCCCTTGCTTTAAGCAACTCAGCCCACCAGAGCCCACATCGTATAGAATTTTGCTGACCATGTGCCCCAACTTTCTGCGGTAAAAGGTCTGATTACTACATCGATGAGCAGGCAACTGAGCAACGATAACTTGTGCCTAAATCTTTAAACTATGCAAACATTACTTGTGAAACTAGATTTATATGCCATGTAACCGAAAATGCAAGCTAGAGCATAAGTGAAAGTAGATGCATCACTAATTCTATCTGAAATAAGTAAATATTAACTAAACCACAATGCTGAGGAAAAGTCAAAATCTAAATCTATAAATGCAAATTTTAAAAAATTACAATTTTAAAGAAAAATTGGCATACTAGGTATGTACTAAATGCATTTTCCATGCAGTATTCTGCTTCTTTTCTCGAATGATCCAACATGAAGTATGTCAGCCCCATCATTTCCTGCATCAAGAAATTTATATACGTTAATGAAAGGCAATGCTGACATGATCACAGATAGTGATAAGCGGAGATAATCTAATGCGGACATCCAAGACGAAGATTTGCTTTGATTCGCCTTCCAAATTAGAATTGATTTTATTTCCATCGTAGCTTTGATTATTAATTAGATTTGATGTAATTTTTATTTAGTAGAGATTTGATTTTATTTCTCTTTTATTCTATTTTCTAATTAGGAGTTATTTGATGGTGATTTTATTTTCAATTTTGTTAGATATCGGGTTCTCTATATAAGAACCTCTACTTCTATTATTTAAGGACATCGATCAATATTTTAAGACATTGATTGCAATTAAGTATTGTGATTTCCTTCCTCCTCTCTCCCTTAGTTTCTTCTCTTTCTTGTCTCTACCTCTCTAATTTCTCTTTCTTGTCTCTACTCCTCTCCTCCTCCCCTATATCAAATTGGTATTAGAGATAAAATCCTACCCCTTTTTGCCTTCAACAACATTATCACCCCAACAGCAACGACATCATCCCCACCAATAACATCCCCATCCCGACCAGCTACATTACCACCCCACCACCCCCACCATCCACTGTCCAACTTGCCACATTCACTAGCAACATCACCGACTCCGCCGCCCTGCTGTCCTGCACCATCACATCAAGTTCGAATCTTCTTCCGGCAGGCAACATATCATCAATTTCTACTTTTCAATTATTTTGTGGAGAAAAAAAATATTTTTTTCTATCTCAGTAGCGAAAAAAATCTTGTTGAAAAAAAAAGAGAGAGATATTTGTCTCTGTAAAAAAAAAAAAAAAACAGTGTTGTGTTTGTAGGAAAAAAAAAAGAGAAAAAGCAAAGAAACAGAGAAATCGAAGAGGCAAAACATCCCACGAAACAGCAATCGTTGCCTGACTAAGCAATTACAGTCGGCACCACCGCCACAGCAGGAGGCAGAACCCGTCACCGCCACAAGCCATCCTCTACGCCGCCGCTGACCACCACCTCTCCGGTTCCCGCCAAGCCAAACCGAGCCCAAAACAACCATCCAAACCACCCGCGTTCATCTTCTCCACCCAAACCAACCAAAGCCCTAATCAACCACTCCCCCTCGAACCCTAATCGACCCCTCACTCAAAAGCCCACCACCCGAGTCCCACCACCGCCAACCAAAGTGAAGCCATGAACCGGCTACCCTCGCCACAACCTAGCCGAATCCTAGCCGCCACTGTTTTGTCTGAAAAAAAAAAAAACAAAAGGGAGCAAAGCAAGAGAAGGCTCTAATTGGATTAAGCCAATTCTTTGTCGCCATCCTCATTGCCTTCCACTTCTTCATCCTCGTCTTCACCTTCTTTGTTTGCGCTTGTCTTCATCGTCACTTTCGTCGCCGTCACCGTTGTCGTCGCCACATAAAAGGGAGGGCCTGCTCTGAGCAGCCGCGTCCCTTCTCTCTCCTCGCGTCTGTGTTTTGAAGGGAAAAGCAAAGAATAAAAGGCACGTGATATAAAAAGGAAAAAGAAAAAAAAACAGAGGAAAAAAAAAAGCAGATAAAAAGAAATATATATATATATAAAAAATCCAAGAGATAAGATTCAGATGGTAACAGATTCTTATCACAAGGCAGTCTCATACAAGCGGGTCAGATCACCCCTAGGTGCGTTCGTTCCATTTTATTTTTGGTAGTATATTTTTGCTTATCTTTAATAGTATTTATTTTTATTTGCGTCTGCCATTTCACTGCTGATAAAAACAAAAAAAAAGTTCTTCCTTCCTTTACATCCCATAAATACCTTCATCGCAAATACAATTGCATTGCAATTGATTCTTGCTTTATTATTTTAATAGACTAGTACTATTTGTCTACATAATTTGAACCATACAAAATATCCCAAAAAAAAAAAAAAAATTGGGATTGCCTCATTTGTTTGTTAATCTCAATCTCGTTAATGTTACATGCACTTGCAAAGTGGTCATATTATTCCCCATCATACCCTTGACCTAATCATGGATTTTAACCAGTTTGAAACTCTCAATCAACGATTAGCCTAATTAATTTCCAGTCAACAACAATTATAAAATTACATGATTGCCATTCAAACTGACTTGGCCACTACTCATCAGAAAAATTTGAATCTTGCCAATCGGAATGCCACTTTAGAACTAGGGCCTAACTTATCAGATGCAAAAAACTCTGATACATGCCATAACAAGGCTCATTGACAAAGGCAAAACAAATGAACCCCTCATAGACACGATCACAGACCCCGATTCTATGATCAAGAGCAGGATCTGGATGACCATCTCTTTAAAAATATCAAACTACACGCTCCTAGTTTTGATGGCAGCTTGGACTCAATGGGTCCGGAATATGAATTGTTTCTTTAAATGGTATGGCATGTCAGAAGACAGAAGACTTCAATTCGCTAGCCTTAAATTAACTAGAAATGCTCAATTATATTGAAAAGATGTTGAGGACCTCCTTATCAAGCATCAGGCCATCCCTGTTTGAAGTTGGGTCGAAATGAAACGACACCTTCAAGAGAAGTATTTACCCCGCTCCTACAATAGCCACTTAGTCAACCAATGGAATGCCTTTCGACAGGATAATCGGTCCATAACTGAGCATGTGACTTAATTCGATAATTTTCGAATGAAATGTCACATCACTGAGAATGAGGCCATGATGTTGAGTAGGTTCCGACAAGGACTACATGAAGACCTTAGGAGGGAACTTGCCTTCCGTGGAGTTACCACATTGGACCACGCGTATAATTTGGTCCGAGACTTCGAATTAATTATCAGGACACCGTATTGTCAATCAACATATCACACTCCTACTGCAACCTATAAGTCTGTCCTAGGACCCCCCCTCCATCCACCATTTCCCCTGCAAGGGAAGTTCAAGGAAAGAGTGTTGAAACCCCACACAGAAATTCTCAATTATAGTGTTTCAATTGTAAAGGTTTTGAACATATTTCTTCCAAATGTCCCAGTAAAGCCTTATTAATTGTCGGACAAGATGAAATAAACAATGAACCCCTTGAAAAACAACTATATGAACCCAAGTTAGAGAAATTTGATGACTTAGATTGCAATGATATTGACACATTTGTGGGATGCCTCAGAACTAACTCCTCTAGCCTAAACTCCCGATCGTCCGTCCCTGATAAGCCATTTCTAAACATTATACGATGCACCTTGACGCAATCAAAAGCGGTTGATGATTGGCGTCGTCATGCTATCTTTCACAATTACATTAAGGTGAATGCGAAGGCTTGCAAGATTATCATGAATAGTGGTAGTTACATCAATGCGGTCTCCGCTAACATTATCTCTCGTTTGGGATTAAAAGCGGTCCCACACCCTAATCCATACAGCGACTTGGATGTCACAATCAAATGTCATTCTAATTCATGTTCTTTTGCTCACAAAGGTAAAAAAAATTCACATCCATCCTTTACCCCTGAAACAAATGATTTTTAATGGAACAAAGGCTGTGATAAAGACAAAAGGATTACATATCATTAGTCTCAAAGCATGTGATCGTGTAGCCATCACCAAGCCTTGGGTGTTTGCTGATATTATTCTCGGAGCCTTTCCAAAACTATTAGGTCATATCCCAATGTCCCAGCATGTTCGTACAACCATAATGGCCAAAATATTTGCACCATATCTTCATGACTTACATATCAAGATTAATACATATTTGGAAACAATTCATACCTCATGTCAATTTCACACTGATGTGCATAAAATCCATATTGCCTTTTATATTGGAGGTTCTGTTATGGTTTGGATCATACCATAGCGGCGTCCAAATAGGCCCGTTTCTATATTGCATACTTGTAGTGCTAGTCCATTTAAGATTTTACAGCGGTCCGGGTCAACTGCATATATTATTGATATTTTATCTCCTTTTGATACTACCTTCTATATTGATAATTTTCTCAATTTTAACCCGTCAGTTGATCCCTTTGACGTGCCCTCCAACGCACCACTTAATACACATCCACCTATTTCTACACACCTCTCCACCCTCCCAGCACACAATGATAAAATTGATACTATTTTAGATGAGCAACTTATGTCTCCCAGGGATGAAGTAGTTCCACACTTCCTTGTCAAATGGATTGACCGGACAGAGCCTGAGACTGCTTGGATTGCACACGAGACACACCACCAGTTTGACCCCAATATATTGCACCTCTATCAAAGTCTGCAGGATTGCACATCTCTAAACCCAAATCCTGTTCCTTCAAGCGACATTGGTGGCTCAATTCGATTTCGGTTTCACTCCCACATATCTATCAACATTAACGGCCGCTTGCACCACCTCTCAGCTTGCAATTGGGAAGTTCACTACAGAAGTTTTAACTCAACAGGGTCGAGTTCTAGCCACTTGGAGAGAATTGATGTGAACATCCAAGATAAAGATTTACTTTGATTTGCCTTCCAAATTAAATTTGATTTTATTTTCCCAACTTTGATTATTATTTGATTTGATTTGATTTTTATTTAATAGAGATTTGATTTTATTTCTCTTTGATTCTATTTTTCAATTAGGAGTTATTTGGTAGTGATTTTATTTCCAATTTTCTTAGACATTAAGTTCTCTATATAAGAACCCCTATTTTTATTGTTCAAGAATATTGATCAATATTTTGAAACATTGATTGCAAGTATTATGATTTCCTTCCACCTCTCTCCTTTGGTTTCTTCTCTTTCTTGTCTCTACCCCTCTAATCTCTCTTTCTTGTTTCTAACCCTCTCCTTCTCCTCCCCTACATCATAATCCCTAGACCAGAGATACTTGAACAAGCATATGAGCAATTTCAACCAAGATTAGAATATAAAATCAGATAGGTCTATGGAAAATTCCGGGAAAACATCAATGAAAGATCAAGTGAAGTGTGTATATATCACTATATAGGGAAAAATACCAAAATTTCTCAACTTCTCACTATCCCCAATTCTATACTGAACTTCTAATTTTTAATGATTCTATTCTCAAATTTCATTTTAGTACAATTTTCTTTTATACAAAAAATTTCCCAATAGGAAATTACGTCCTATATACTCGACACTTTTTCCTATTTGAAATTTCGTCCAAGGATTAACTCTCACAATTAAAGTGTGCTAGTAAGACAATTTGGCTAGCATCTGCTTACAATAAGAACAAACATGCTGCATGGTTTTTGAGGTATAAAAAGTCATGTCAAGAACCTGTACCAATAGCAGGTTATAATAATAGTTGAAAACAATTAAAATTCACCAAAAAAAAACCCCAAAATAAAAAAATCCAAATATAATACCCAAATCTAGGTTGAACTTGACAAAAAATCAATACAACACCGATAATAATAATAATGACAGTTATCACAAGATCTCTCCAAACTGCTCGTCCGAACATCAAGACAAGTCACAGCTTGCTCTAAAATCAGTAAAGAAAACTGACAATCCAACCAAATCAAAGCTCACACTATCGATTTAGCATAGACTAAAAATGTCACAATAAAATATTAAAATAGTCCAAAACATGCCTCCATCATAATACAGCACACTAACATCAACCTGTCCATCATTCTTTTAGTTCAAGAAATATATCAGATACAAATACAATCAAACTACAAATCTAATAATCACAAAATATAAATAAAATCTCAATCAATGTTCTCGTCTAAATTCTCTACAAGATATCCCTAACCCTCTAATTTAGATGGGGTCAAAAATAATAAAATTATGAGCCGAAAACTCAGTAAGTATCAATGTATACATATGTATAACAAAATACTTCGCACGTAAATCAGAGTGAAGTTGAAAGTCAATAAAAAAGGCACGAAATTCTATATGACCCAAAAATCCAAACATACCAACATAACAAATCAACAAATGTCCAAACATGATCTCGTATGCAAAGTATATAATCAAAAGGCGAATATCAAACAATCTAAATGTACAAAACCCACCAAAATCCAATGTCCCAAGTCCAAATGGCGGTTGAAACCCACAAATCTCAAATCAAAAGTTTTGAATATCTAATCAGATGTAGGTAAACATGTCAAAAATTCAAAACATGCAAAAATTAGATAGTCAAAGGCCAAAATATTAACTTTGAAGAAGGTTACACATACTCTCAATAACTTTAGGTCAAATCACTACTATTTAGATGTATAGGCGGATCATCTACATGTTCCTCCTTATAAACGGGGTCAAACACTACTTTCTTTTACTATCTATGGATGATAGGTGCAATTCTTAAATCCTTCTAAATATATTAGAACATCTTAATATATTAGTTCTATTCAATTTTCTTATAATGGTTCTCATTAAAATGCAAAACTAGGGAGATTCCATAAGAAATGTCCAAAACTTTCTATCTCTAACGAAAAAGTACAAAACTTTTACTCTTAAGAAGTACAAATACAAAACTTTTTACATGTGAAAAAGTACAAATATCGAAATAAATACAAAATAGAGTCCAACCCAAAACACATGCATAGAATACCATATGCAAGGCCCATATGCAATTTTCATAATTTTTTCTTTACAAATATTTCAAATATAAACCCAATATTTCAAAATATTTACCTATTTTGTTCAAACTCTCAAACTTCTCAAATATTTGATAAAACCAAGCTAAACCTCAAGCCATCTAGTAAAACTACATGCATACACCAATATTCAAAATGAGGTAAGTGAAAATGACATGCATATACACTGAACCCTCCAAACTTAAGTAAAATTAAAAAGGAACAAAAATAGATCAAACATAGGATATAGATATACTTACCTTTAACCTCTAATCTAGTAGAACTAATTAAAAGATGCTTCAAAATAGTGACAAGCGCGCCATTTTTCTCTTTCTCTCTCTTCCTTCCCATCTCTCTCTTCTTTTCCCATGGAAATGCCTGAAAATAGTGACAAGCACGCTTATATTGGCGAATCAATGCTTAAGCGTCGATCAAGCTCCCATCAAGGGGCATGTCAAACCCCAATCAAGGACGAGTAACATCATCGGCATGGTTTAGGCGCTAGCAATCTACTAATTTTGCACACAATACTTCTAAGGTGCTCTTTGGGTGCATCCAATCTGCCGAAATTCCACACGAGTGCAAATCAGGCGTGTCTTAGTGCCAAACCTGCTTCCTTTCTCCAGATTTTCTTTAAATTTTCATTATATAATTATTTTTAATATGTTCAAAACAAACAGATAATATTAAATAAATTGATAACCAGGTGTTACAACTTTTCTCTCCTTACAAAAATTTTGACCTCGAAATTTACATACCTTAAAATTCATATAGGTAGGGGCATTTCTCCCAAACTTCATCCTCATGTTTCTATATTGCTTCCTCGATTGAGTGGTTCCTCAAAAGCACCTTAACTAAAGGAACTTCCTTAGTGCACAACACTTCTTCTATCCAAAATCTGAAACGAAACCTCTGTATACGCCAAATTCTCATCAATTTGCAACGATCCATAATCGATGACATGCGAAGGATCAAACACATATTTCCTTCACATAAAAACAAAAAAAACATCGTGACAATCCATCAACTTTGGAGGCAAAGACAACCTATAAGCCACCTCTCCAAGTCGTTGCAAAATTTTTAATGGCCTATTGAATCTCAACTTTGATTTTCATTTCAACTCTAATCTTGACATTTCCTTCCAAGAAGACACTTTTAAAAATACAAGATCTCCCATTTCAAAACCTCAAATTTTCATTCCACAATTAGTTTCAATATATCCAAAATAAACCGATAATATCAAATAAATTATGTGAAAACGAGGTGTTACAAGTGAAGCACAGACAATTAGCATTAGAGCCTAACTTACAAGAGAAGTGGTAAAAAAAGGTCTCGATTTCGGGTATAGATATAATATGGAATCAAGATGGTCTAAGCGACACTACAACCAACTATTCAGACGACTCCTGTCGTACATCTGACTATAGTGACTTGTTTGGAAGCTCTCGAGAGGAGTGATCGAGCTAAAGGCCCAAGACAAGTCATTTGAAAAGATGCAGAGATGGGCGAATAATCCCATCAGCTTAATGAGATGGTCAATGACCTAGTTATGGGTGCTTGTGATTTGATATGGATGCTACAAGAAGAAAATGTCAAGCTCAATGATAAGGTGAGCCTTCTAGTGCACATTTCCATGAGTGATAGCTATGCGTTTGGTAATGGCATATCCAAACTTCTAGAACCTCATTCGTATGGTGGAATGCAGTATTCAAATGAGCTTAATAATTTCATCTTTGACGTAGTACTTTTGTGCCATAAAGAATGACTCAGATAATGCCAAAGTATCCATGGCAACGATGTAATTGACTAGTATTGCCAAATTGTGGTCGGGCACCAAATATGAGATTTTCTAGGGAAGATTGAATAATGACTTGTGAGAAGACTACAATAGAGAACTGATGGGACAATTCTACTACAAAGATACCGAATTCACAAATCGAAGAAAGATGAAGCAAATCGAGCAAAGTGGAATAATTAGAGACTACATTAAAGCATCCTTGGAGTGCATGTTTGACATCAAAGATATGTCTAACAAGGACTATCTCTTTTACTTCACCAATAATTTGTAGTCGTGGGCTCAATTAGAGTTGTTTAGATAGCATGTGCAAGATTTGGCCTCAACACAGAATTAGGTAGAGAGACCAAGTGATGATGCCACCTAGAGGAGTGATCATAACCAATGGAATAGTGTTAACTCCTTGAAGAAGCTTGCTCAAAGTGTGTGTAATAACTCTGGCATGTGCAAGTAAAAAATAATATCATCAATAATAATCCATAAGTAGTTAAAAACCAAATAATTCAAGATCGGGTCGGACTAATCATACCCAAAACCAAAGCTATGTTATATGCATTAACGACAGAGGATTTAGGACCCGACAGGACTAAACCCTGTCTGGCCTTCAATAAACATTGTAAACTACTCAATCCAGAACCAATCTGCAAGAAAAAAATCTAACAAATATCCCAACATTTACAATATAAAAATTTGTACTAAATTCGTTCGATGTAATATTCCCAAATTATACAAACCGCAATAATCGAAACATACAATGAATCCTAAAATTGTCCCGATAAAAATTCAAATACAAATATAAATAAACAAAATCTTCAAGTATCTTTCGTTTAAATCCTACAAGTAATCCATGACCCTTTAATCTAAAAGGGTTAACAAATAACAAATTATGAGTATAAAACTCAACAAATACAGATCCGTAATATACAAATATGCAGGTCCATAAAACAAATAGAAGGGCAGAAGAATTGTAAAATGCATGCGGAATCCAATATGTTAAGCCATCCAAAGACACAATCCAAATCATAATTTCGTACTCATAAATCATTATACAAATACGAATATCAAATCACATGAGTTGTACAAAACCACAAAGTCTAAATCATATGATGCATTCAAAAAGTCAGATGTCCAAAATCATGTATGTCAATCATATTAAACTTGCAAATCTCAAAAGGTCAAATCATTTCAAAACATAAAATGTGATACAGGTTTAAATCCCAAGAAACCAAATCATGCCAAAATTGGAGAATTAAGGACCAAAACGCCTGCTTTAAGGAAGGGTTACACATAAATGCTAATAACCTCAAGCCAAATATTACTATTTAGACTGATAGGCGAGTCATTTATAAATTACTCCCTACAAAAGGGATCAAATACCACTTTTTTACCACCTTTAGATGATAAGTGCAATCTTCAAGTGTGCACAATATGTTAAGATATTCGAATATATTTTTCTGTCAAATTTTTATAGCGGTTTTCAAATAAATAGCAAATGAAGAACTCTATAATAAACAATATTGTCAAAGGCACGAGACTCATCGAGACACAGAGCCCTTGGAGACTAGGCATGAGATGCAAGGCGTATCACGAGCCTGATGGAATTGAGGGGCACATCTATAGACCACATGCTAAACAATTGTTTAAATTAATGATGGAATAAGTAGTTAAATACTTAACATATACTAGACAATAATCATAGAGTACTAGTTTAACTGAATTTAAAAATATAAACATTTAATAACTAATAAGTATATCTTACTAATAAGCAGTCAAAACCATAATTAATAAACAAATTTGACATAATATTTACAAGTTAATTATAACCTATGACATCTAACTAATACTTATCATCATCATCAAATAAAAGTCCATCTTATTCGTATTTAGTAGGCTTATGGCATCTAATGTCTTCTTCCTCTTTCATCTGTTTCCTCTAAGTTCGCTTCTTTATCTATAAGCTCTAATGGAGTACTTTTGGAGACGCCTGTCGAAGATGATGAAGCTTTCCCTCTTAATGAAACATGCGTACTAATTCTTGATCTAATGCGATGTGTAGAATCATTTATCCAAACAACAGTAGCAATAAAACCCCATGGCAAAGAATTATCTTCAAATACAAATTCATTATTTTCATCAAAATCTCAATCCATTCTTCCAATCAGTCATTCATTACTTTAATCAATATCACTTAAAAAAATCGAGTCAATATTATCATGCCTATTGTATCGGCACCTCAATGTTCGGTTGTATTTCACAAATGCTAAACATTTAAACGTTGTTGTACCAATCTATTTCTTTTTTTACTATAAAGCTACAAGAAGTTAATGAATAAGAAAATATATGAATTATTTTATAGTTAATTGTTTAGATTGGATGCTAATTTCAAATAATTAATTAGTAATTACTTGTTAGAATACACTCCAATTTCTCCTAGAACTAGTTGCACTACAACTGAGACTAAGAACTCTTATAGTAAATTTTTGCAAGTTTGGGCTTGAAGATCCATATGAAATCCACCACTTAGCTGTTTGTTGAAAAATGAATAAATACCTTTAATTTAAAAAAAAAAAAAGAGACAACTAAAGTAAATAAATTATATAAAAATAACTAATTTAGTTGGTGTTTTTGTCTTCATTTGTCTTATAACCATATTCATCCCAAAGAGACATTGAGTTTCCTTGTAAATTGTCAACTCGTCAATAACTTTAACAAGCCTTTGCATACTTTTGTATAAACCTATCGTGATTTCTTCATCTTGCTCATTGTTCGGATTTGAATAAAAAATTATAGCTATCCACATACAGAGGGTGATGTTGTTGACAATCCCATCTTTCATTAATCATTTCAAAGACCACCACATAATTTTCCATTCTCTCGCTAAAGGACTTAGCAATAGCTTCTTTAACCCTGTCATAGTTTCATATATGTATCCTATAGGAAGTTTCTTCTCACCATCAATCATTCAAACAACATTAACAACGGAGCCAGTCAATTTCAAGGTTTAGACAATATTTTTCTAAAAGAAAGATATCAAGACAATGTTTCTTGCCCTCTCTCTTGCTTGCTCTTTTGCCTATTTGCTAGTTATCCGTTTTTTAAAGTGAATATTTTTCTTAAATTGTTTTATTGTAGATATATTGAATGAATAGTGATAAAGGCAGTTATGAATCTTGTTACAACTGGCCTAATCAATTCTTTTTACCTATGAACTGTCTCATTATATTTACCCCTACACGATTATAGATAAAACAATTCAAGAACACTACCTTTCTCAATATTGATTGAATTTTAGGCATATTTCCAATATCATCCAACATCAAATCAATACAATCGGCAGCACATAGTATCCAATACCAACGCAGCTTCTCCAATAATTTTCCTATTAAAAATAAAAACATTATATAAGTGTATAATACTACTATATGCATATTATATTACTATATAACAACTTTTTTCTGCAAATACATAATTTGAGGCATTATCTATTACCAATTGAACCACATTTGCTTCTCCAATTTCTTCCACAATATCATCAAATATTTTAAACAATAGTTCTCTACTATTCACAATATGAAAAGTATCAATCGATTCGATGAACAATGGGCCCTTTAGAGATTTCACCAAAAAGTTTATTATATATCTTTCTACCTCTGAATCATGCTAGCCACCTAATTGAATTAAACATCCGTCTTTTGCCCATCCCTCCTTGTGGGCTTTCATTATATTCTTAGTTTGAACAGCTTCCTTTCTAAGTAAAAATACTCTCACCTCATGATAATTAGACAGTTTCAAATCAAGGCCATATTGTCCGGTGGATTTAATAGCCACCACAAAACTATCATAATTTACTGCATTAAATGCAATCTTGGCATCATAAATCCACCTAGCCATATATCTACAAGCTTTCTCTCTTAATTCTTTCTTGCATGCTTTGGTGATAATTGATTTATTGAACTTTTCCTCCTATTTTGGACTACTTTTTCTGCATCCGCTATAAAGTAGACATGTATGGGACATTTTTGCTTCGACTTCTTTGGCCGGATTAGATATTGAATAGTTTTGCTACTACTTTCACCACTAGAGCCTCTTTTAGTACCAGAATTAATTTTACCTAATTTATTTTCTTCGCCTTCACCATAATTATCAATCTCATTAAAATCAAGCAACAATTCATTCATAACTTTCTCCTCAACTTTTCCATTCATAAATTCTCTAATATTCTCATGAACATATTTTGGACATTTAATACATTTTGTTATATTTCTAAAACTACTGATAATATGTTATTTTACTTTTTGAACTCCACTATTGGTAATTGTTCCACAAAAATTACAGATAAAATTATTTATGTTATTAGGCTCCACCAAATATGTATACTTCTATGCAGGAATTTTTCTATTTGAGCAGCCATTTTGAAATTCCATCAATTCTGTATATAGTAGAAAGTTAGAATCAATATTATAGTCCCAAGTGTAATATAACTAAAAAAAGAAACAATAGAAAAAAAATATAAGATAAAATGAAAAATTATTAAAAATAATAAAAGAGTCGCGAGAGAGAGAGAAGGAAAAAGGCGCAAGAGAGAGAGAGTCATGTGTAAGCATAGCGTGCACGAGAGAAAGAGAGAGAGAAAGCTATATGCAAGTACAATGTGAGTGCATGAGAAAGAGAGCCGCACACAAGCAGCGAGAGAGAGATACAAAGATACCTGGATCAAGAGAAAGAGAGCAGCTTGTCTCCTAACTTTAATCAAAAGAAAGTTAGGATGCAGTAGATGAGGGCTTTCTTTTAAATTTAAGTTTAATTTAATTTTTTCAATTAAAATTTGGGCCTTGTGCCCAAGCCTAAGAGGTGTGCACCTTGCACCTAGGCATGCAGCTCGTGGCCCATGAGGCACAGCCTTGTGCCTTGCGCCTTAGCGTACCTCAGGCGCACTTTCGATAACCATGAGATTAACAAATAACAAAACTTTTCTATCTGTGAACAAAGTGAAAATACCAAAACTTTCAACCCCATGGGAAAGTATAAACTCATATCAAATATCAAAATAGAATCCTTACTAAGCACTTGCATAGACTATCAATATGCAAGACCAAATGTACAATGTTTCATAACTTTTCTTCACAAATATTTTCATATATAAACATAATATTTCAAAATATTTACTTATTCAATGAAAATGAATGAAACCTTCAATACTTTGGTAAAACTCAACAAAATTTCAAAACGTTCAGTGAAAATCACAAAAATGCAATAATATTCAAAATAGGAGCATAATAGGTAACATGGATGTTAAGTAAAACTAAAAATGTAAGCAAAATCGAATGATCCAAAAATAGACTAAAGATCAAGCTTAGAAATACTTACTTTAAATATCTAATCCGACATGTTTGAGTGAGATATCTCATTCTATGGCCTTGCTAACTACTACTGCCACTTCATAGAATGATACTCAAGAGCGCTACACCATTACAAATTTGTTTAAGAATGATAGGAAGTAGGAATGATCGGAGACATATCAGAGAGCTGTTGAAAAGCTGAAGTGTGCAACCATGAAAGAACCTATGTTAGCCCTCTCAGATTTTTCCAAGCACTTTGAGGTGCACACTGATGCGTCGGGTTTTTTTCTCTAAGGGGTCTTATTGCAAGAGGGCCATCCATATGGCACTAGAGTAGGAGGCTAAATGAGGCCATACGACATTATGCAGCCCAAATGAAAGAGTTGCTAACCGAAGTTTGATTTTAAAGCAAACTAGGTGGTAGGTGTTTCATAGCAGAATTCAACTTTGAGCTAGAGCACAAAGTCGGATGCTACAACCAAGTTGTGCAACCCCTTAGTTGGAGACTGAACCTCGCTCCCGTGTCTCAAGTAGCCCACCTATTAGCAAATAGTATTGCCACGACCATCAAGGAACGAGTAAAGCTAAAATTAGAGAATGCTCGTTGGTCGTAACTCTATTTCAATTGATTCGTGAAGGCAAGACTCAAAGAATTTGGGTTGATAATGGATTAATCTTAAGGATGGACACAAGATTTTTATATTTAAGGCTGGAGGACTAAGGAGGATGCTTCATAAGAGTGCCATGACACACTTTAGGCTGGTCACCCAGGAAGGTAGCATACCCTAAGCCTACTACAATAGCACTATTGCTGGCCTAATATGGATGTGATGAGTTATACGACGACTTGTCTTACTTGCCAGAAGGACAAGATTGAGGGTCAAAATTTGATGGAGCTTCTAGATCCTATCACAATTCCTAATAGACTTGGGAAAGTTTTTTCCTTGACCTCATTTTTGGGCTACCCAAAATTAATGAGTAATATTGCATCTTGGTGGTTGCCAACCGCTTCTCAAAGTACGTAACTTCATTCTGACATTAAGAGATTATTCATAGGAGTGAACATCCCTTCCCATCAAGCACGTTGTTAAGTACTATGGAGTGCCCCAAAGTATTATGAGTGATACAGATAGCTGATTCATCAAACCTTCTAATCATAACTCTTTAGATTGCTTGGTTCAGACCTAAACATTTCATCAAGTTAGCACCCTCAAACTTGGCCTACTTGAGGAATTCTTGTGCCATTTTGTTAGTGCCAATTAAAAGGATTAGGTGAATATTCTCCAAAATGTTCATTTATTGCTTCAACACTTCAAAGTTTTCCTCGAACAAGAGCCCTTTTGAGATTTTCATAGGTCAACAACAGCTTCTTCCCTACATTGTGGTCGATCCGAGCAAAGAAATGTTTTCTCATGCTTACAACTTTGCCCAGGAATGGAAGCAAAATATGGAAATTGCTAAAACCTACTTAGAGGAAGCATATTATCGAATGAAGAAGTGGGCAAACTAGAAGAAGCGACCTCTGCATTTCAATATGGGGGATATGGTATTATTGAAGCTTCTCCAAGAGCAGATGCGGTTTCTCAATGGAAAAGATAAGCACCTTCTACGGAAATACAAAAACCTTGCCTAGATCTTTACTCATATGGGAAGGCCTTGTACAAGATAGATCCACCCAATCTTCCATATAAGCAATTTGAAGTCGTACTGCCTCAACATGGAAGATCTTTCACACAACCTTTTGCACAAGACAAACATTTAGATTAAAGTAACCACCAACGCTAGATGTTGAGATCATAGCTGAACGGGTAACATCAGCTAGGAAGAAGAAAAAAGTGCTAGTTAAGTGGAAGAGGAAACTAACATAATAGACAAGTTAGAAACTTGCTAAAAACATGATACTGAAGAGGTGTAAGATCGAACCCACATTGAAGATCAAGTCAATGAGATAGTCAAAAACTTAGCAGGGGGAGGATATTAGAACTCAATTTGAGTCATATAAATATTTACATAATTATACTAGCATCCTTGTATTTTTCTAGGAATTTAAATGAATTTATTTTGAAATTTAGCATTTTAGAAAAATTAAATACCCCATTATAAAAGTTTAGACATTTCAATATATACAAGTGGCAAAGGCCAAAAGACTCAAAACCCTCTATTTTATTGGGGAATGAATTCAACAAATCTTCTTTCACATTAAAGTGTTGCCGGTTTCTATTAATTGCTTGCATGTGTCACTACATCTTCAATTAACAACTTACTTGCATTTACATACTCGACACTTTTGCTTGCTTGAGATTGTGTCCCGAGATTGACCATCAAGGGTCAACTTAGCTAGTGCCCCACTCTCAACGAAAACTAACGTGCCACACAATTTTTCAAGTATAAAAATAGGACCATGACACCCAGCACATCAGTTGTGACGCAAACAAGTCATCTTTTCTCAATGTTCATATTTAGAACACAAGACTTTTGAAAAAGCAAACTAACCTATAGAAGTTAAGCACAAAAAGTACGGAATACCTCTCCAACACACACTACAAGCTCATCCCTAGAGCTCTCAAAACTAGCCACTCTTTTAATTACACTACTCTTTGGTTTCTTTGTCCCAAATGTAGGATCAACTATTTATATAAGAATGCCACCTTCTCTTTCAACCGTTAGAATTTCCATTCCGTCCTCAAATATGGATGGCTAAGGTTCATAATACAGAATATTCTATATAAATATCTCCCTAGAAATACTCCAAAATTATCATCATTATTTCAACTCGACAACATTTTGGAGTAAAGTACATCTCACTATTCTCTTATTTATCCATAATTCTTTAGGTCATCCTAGAACTATCTAGAATCACCTAAACAATTTCTTAGCCTTCTTATACAACTTTGCACAAATGAGTTGTACATGTGGGTAACGATCTTCGTGAGACCTTACGTGGCGCATAACCTCTATGCTGCTTGACAATCCATGACACTGAGCTAGCTTTGCTTTCCCTCTAGCCACTTTAGCTAATCATCCAAAATCAGAGCTATAGCCAATACTTTACATTGCAGCTTCACTTTAGCCACAAAAGTAGCTAGAACTTCTCTTGAGAAATCACACAGGAAAAACAAAAGATAATCTTTGGTTTCCTGACTAGCTTTACCCAATAAGCAGCTGACTTCTTGCATAATTCACCATTTAAGTATTATCTCCTTTGTCAGCAGCTTATCTTAAACAGCCAGACAACTGATAAACCAGATTTTCGGTAAGAAGCTTTAATTCCAATTTCCACACCAAGGAACCTTGTTGCAGTTGCTGGCAGGCGACTGCTCAACTTTTCAAGTGCAATGGAATGGTTGTTGTTCTGATTCGACAAAGATAGAAAGCTTGGCAGAAAGCTCATTTAAGTAGGTAATATGCATGTTATGTTCTTAAGAATTTCATATGCAGATGAAGCAGAGGACACCAAACATGTGGAACAAGGAAGGGCCTCTTATCTCAAATTTCAGGATTCTGCTTGTCCCCCCAAATAGCAAGGGGACTTGAGCTTTCAATCAGTTGAAAAAATTAATTAGGCTATGCTTCAAGCCTTGCAAAGTCGTGGAGAATGATCCTAATTGCCTTTGGACCTCTCGTCTTAATTACAACAATAGCAATCGGTCCTGGAATGTCAATGGTTCACAAAGTTATTCGAGAGTACAAAAGGATGTTGTTCCGGGCAAGGAGATCATGGAACAAGGGGCTATAGAATTGGCAATTCAATGTCACATCTGGGAAGATTAATGGATTCTCACTCCGGGTCATTATAAGCCACCACTAATTTAGGTTTCAGGACCTCAATCTACGCAGGTTCAAGACACAATTGATGAAATCACAAGCATTTGGAATGTTACTAATTTCACTTGTCTATTGATGAAACAAAGCTGCTGAGGTCCTCAAAATGAGAGTACCCTGCAATGCTTGCAGCTCACGTAAGCTAATCAGCAACTTGGATCATAAGAGTTGCTACTCGATCTAATCAGTCTACCATCTCCCCTTTACTGGAAGCACATTATTTATTAATCAATTTCTGTTCAAACCAACTATGGAGAAGGCAATCTACTGCCAGATTGAAATTTTGCTTTGAAGAATTTGACAAATTCCAATCCTATCAATAGCACTATCCATGATAGAACTGGGATTGGTGGTCGACTGTCTTTTCCCTAGTGTGCTACTGAATCAACCTTTCATCTGGGTTTCCTCGCACATAGCCAAGCAATCCTAGGGGTTTCCACTCAAATAGTGTCTTTCATCTTTACAGGATTGTGCTGTTTAGCTGTCTGCAGAGGATGGGTCTTGAAAAAAAATTTATAGACAGAGAATTTGTTTCATTCTCTTGGTTGTTTCTGACTAGTTCTGGCAGACTCGGAAAACTGTCAAGCACACAACAGATCCCAATTGACTGGTAGTCAAATATGTTTTGCTTGTGACAAGTCCTACAAGAGCTCCAATTCAAGTTTCAACAGACTGAAGCTAATCGGGATCATGCTATGCAGTCTGAGGATCTCTCTTCCCAGGTTCTATTTGGATTTGTTTATGCTGCAATTGGAATTTAATCCTTCACTAATTGCTACTTCAATCCCTTTGCAATCTTGGCTATGACTCTCTTTCGGTGATACAACTATTCCTCAATATGTGGAAGCTGAAGCAACCTGGCTTGCATTGGGGTTAGTCAAGGTGGAAGAGTGGTCAGATGTTGCTCTTTTGACAGTTATGACTATACTAGGGGCAGTGGCTGGCCTCCCGCAAACCCCAACTTCTCCTAGAAATAATTCTATCGTGGCTGATATTCAGTTGCTTCTTATTTCTTGATCTTATGCTAAGGATGTTAAGATTCCTGTTTAAGGCATAAGAATGGTCAGATGTAGCAATTTTGACAGATATGACTGCTCTGATGGAAGTGGCTGGCCTCCTGCACCCCCAACGTTTCCTTGAATAATTCTATCATGGCTGATATTCAGTTGCTCCTTATTTCTTGCTCTCATATTAAGGATGTTACGACTCCTAGACCTAGGAACATTCTTGCTCACAACCTTGCATTGTGCACTGCATCTGTCCCCTTCCAAGGACACCTTCCTCTTGAATTAATTCTTCCCTCTGTAGTTAACTGTAATAGTGCTTCATTCTCTCCTTGATAAAGTTTAGTAGATCTGCTTAAAGAAGACACAGACTTGAATGTTTCCAATTACCTATTCTAATGATGTGTCAATTTCATTGAGATGAGAAGCAGATCTCTCTTTCTATGATCGTGCTCTGCAGCCAAAACCTTAATTTATTTTGCTTGCCATCCCAGCAAGAGTTCCTTCTGAGATGGTAAGACACCCAACCATTTAATCCAGAAACTACCAGCTTTACTTGCCGCATCTAACATCTGCTTTGTAAATGTAGCTTAATTTTAAATTGCAATATTTTAATCCAAGGTCACCCTCGTTCTTTGGTCCACAAACATCTTATCAAGCTACTGACCATTTGGGCATGTGCAATTCGGTCGCAGACCACAAGAATCTTCTGCAAACATTGAGCTTTAATCTCTCAGCTATTAACTCTCTTAGTCTGTCATATGAAGTATGAGCCCCATACAGCCAAACATATAAATGACAGACTGGATCAACTGTCCTCACTCAGCATATTCAAAAATCCAACAGCACATGATTGCTCTGATTTGAGATTCTCTCTAGCATGCCTTTCTTCACATTTAGCCTCAAAGCCATCAAAGGAATCCCAATATATTTCATACCCTACTGGAAGACAGAAAAACCACTGAAAATTGTAAGAATTTTAGTATCTTTCTAGTATCATCAAATGCCACAAAAAAAAAATCACAATTAGTAGACTCAAGACTTATTTTATGATTTATTTCATAGATATTAGGAAATATCATCACCTCAAGACTCAAAAAGATCCAAGAGGATAGCTAACATAGGAACAAACCTTAACACCATGGGACTCTCCCATACCAAATAATAGGTCCATCCAAACTACTGTAGACCACAACTGAACATATAGATTACAACTATCATAATCTCCTATATAATCTTCCACTGAAAAGATATTCTCAATAAATAAAAGTATTTCCTAATCTGTCTTCCTAATCCTAATCAACAATAAAAGCACAGCTAAATGTTCTAAATAAGATATGCCTAAAATGCATCGAAATCTCAAATAATCATAACTATAGAAAAAATATACATATAACAACTGTCTACCTCGTAAAGATCAGGAATTTCAATTGGGGTCCTTCTGCATAGTTCTCCCTCTCTTAGAAACTCATCCACAATCTTTAAAGAAAGGGAGAATCAACAAGTGACTAGGAGAAGAAATCACTTCAAATTTCTTTTGAAGCTCATTGACAGAGAAAGGTCAGAATTGATCAAATTTGTTTGACATGGGCGTGAACCATTCATCAAGAAGGAGTGAAAATTTCCAGAACCTTTTGAATCACATTAATAATTCTCATATTCTTCTATGTTAGACTCCAACTCTGACTCTTGCTTCAAGCTCTAGCTAAGAAGTATTTGCAACAATTCCACTTACTTCCTGATCCAAAGAATGGGTATCTTTTATTGCAGTAATACATTCTTTCAAGCTAGCTTTTACTTCATTTAATGCTTCTCTATATTTCATTCACGCTAGCTTTTACTTCATCAAATCCATTGCGCAATACTGTTTTTATACTGTTGCGTAACTCTCCTACTAATCTTCTGACACCATCCATGTCTTCCTTTGTCAACAACTTTTCTTCAAGGAAGTATAGGGCTCATGACATATTCTTAAATAAGCTTGGCCGGAGACAAAAGGCTTGGACTTGCTAACAAAGAGAACTGGCCAAAATGGAATAACAAACAATTTACCGGCAAAGAGTGGGTCAAAGGTTCTCCGACTAAGGGCCCAAACCCTACAAATCTTCACCTTCTCTATACAGAAGAGTAAGAAACAAAATATAAGTGAAACAAAGTAGTGACTTAATAGTTTTTTTGAGGGAAGAACACAGGATTATCAGTAGTTTTCAGATGGCTTGGTTAAGACTAGATTACAAGGCCAGTAGCAGCTTCAAGTGGTTAGTGGTCTGATTTTGTGATCTGCGCACAATACATGATGATTTCTGGCAGGGGGTAGTGTGTTTAGAATCTTCCATGGGCATGGGTTCACACAATAGTGGTAGGTGTCATGTGGGTTATGGAGGTTTTTATTCAGTCAATTGTGTGCAATCTTGGGTATTGCAAAAGGCTAGGGCATAAGAGAGGGCTTGATGGGAGATCGCAGAGATCAGCTCCAGCTCGGGTGGACACAAAAGACCTTTCAGTGTGTTAGGACTCGTGGTGGGGTGTCTTGGATGGTGGATGTCAAATTGTAGGTTTGCAAAAATTAGTGGTTTGCAGCTTTTTGAAAAGGTGCAGCACAAGGTATGTTGTTGAAGATGACAACATCGCATTTGATCACCAGTTGATTTATGGATTGCACTACAACAAAATAAAATTCATTATCAACAATGACATTGAATCAAGATTGCAATGGTTTCAATCCTTAGGGATGTTTCTGACCAACCAAAGTCCATCTCTCTTACAAAATTAATGTAGGAACAAATCCTAACACCATGGGAGCCCTGATACCAAACAAAGTTCCATTCAACCTTCCAAATAATGAACTACTCTCCCGAATTATCTTAGACTGTAAAAAGTAAGAATTCATTTTCTAAGCTAATGGGTACAAAATCAATACATTTGAGGTTTGTTTGTACAAAAAGTGGCCCACCCTATTTCCACATAGGGCCCAAAAGCATTCAGGTTCAGCTCCACCTCTGAGCACCGCCACAACCTTGGCAAGCTCGGCTCACTTGTCCATCATCATAGCACTCAAAAGCTTTTCCTCTGCTAAACAATCTTAAGCTCAACCAGGCCAAAAGCACTTGTTCGCCCCTCTTCCAACTAATGATCTCCATCTTGGCCTGACAATACTTTCACCTGCTTGCATTTCTAAGTAAACTAGCAGAATTAGATCAAGTAGATCTGCCGGATAAAGATTACCTTTGTTATACATAACTGGGTCACCAATCAAGGCAGAAATCTCATAACAGTCAAACAGTTATTGGTCATCCATAAACTTGGACAAGATATTATTAAGAAAAAAAAGATACCCAGAATGATACATAAAAGACAGCAGCAGATGGATAAATAGAAAAACAACAGCAGCAGCAGCCAACTAAGCAAAGAAGAATAACCATGGATGCTAATATTAGTATTGGTATCATTCACAGCCATACCGATATTGAACTACACATATTGGTAACGGATATATTGGAAACAAAAATTTTCAGTAAATTGTAAGTTGATAGGTAAATATTAGGCAATATATCACAATATATTACGGATATAGCGACATGCCGCAATTTTGTCATGGTATTGGAAAATCAGTATCAAAGGGCCCAATACCAATATACATCCGCCAATTTTAGCAACTTTGTGAAACAAGAAGGAAAGCAACCACATGCAATTAAAGAACAGACTGATTTAGCACAACAGGAAGGTTGAGGTTGTTAGCATCAGTTAACTAGTTTTCAATTGTTTCCATTGCAGAAACCGATTTTACTTCAAGCGATTAGAATTGTATATAACAAAAGCCATGTAGAAAAAGGAAGTGCGTGTTGAATTGAATTGAGTGAAATAGAATTTCTTGATTTGCCATTGATCCAAGCACTACTTCGCCTCTCCTTCTGTATTTTGATTTCTCTCAGTTGTCACTGTTTGCCCCTCAAGTCCTTCATTTTCATTGTCCACTTAAGTAATTAAATGTGAATTTAGCCATTACAGCAACAAAAAAAAAAAAATACAATCATCAAACCTTATCTGCCCTACAAATAAAGGGCTCACCCATCCGTCCAGCTACACTTTGTTGTGTCCTTCATATCCTCTGTCATGCCTATGCCCTTACACAATCTCACACATTCTCAAGCTGGGATACAAAACTCGTTAGATATCCTCCCAAACAATTTGAGATGCCCTAGTATGTCCCCCATAGATACACACATAGACAAGCATCTGTGCCACTCCCTTTGCATGGCTCTTATAAAGGCCCCCTTTTTGCTCTCATGTAAAAGTAATGCACATACTTAGGAATCAAAACGAAGCCTAGGGGTCCATTCTAGTTTATTAACTCTTTTGCTTTGATCTCTCATCCTGCTTAGGTCACTAGAAGGAAGCCAGTAAAGTAAGCCCTCTCAGGGCCTCCCTTTTGCTTGTCTCTTTATGGTTGTGTTCATAGGATACAACAGCATTTGAGACAATATGCAGTAGATCTGGAAAGCAACAAATGCATTCTGATTTTCTAATAAAGTATCAACCAACAAACATAAAAATCTAAAATAATCAAACTCATAATTTGGATCAAAGAGTCAGAGAGATTTTCCCATGTCCAGCAATTGCACCAACTGTTCAAACATCAATTATGATTTCTTGGAGTCTGAAGGTTGGAGTATATGAAATGAACTTATTTTAGGTGTTGATCAAGTGAAACCTGAATCAATGAACAAAGACTTTGAGAAATAGGAGGTTACCTGTTTAAGCTAGAGCATATGAGGCACTTGCCATGTCTGGTGTGAAATAAGCTTTGAAGTCTTTCCATCTCTTCTTTATTCAGAGTTTCAGACTATCTCTAGGATTTTCGGTGGGTTGTTCCTTCATGAGAATGCTGCCCATTTTTAATCATATGTTGAATTATGATTTGTTGGAATCCTAGGCTTTAAGTGTATGTAATGAACTTATTTGAGGGTGATCAACTGAATGGTGATACCTGAATCAATGAACAAAGAATTTGAGAAATAGGAGGTTACCTGATTAAGCAAGAGCACATGAGGCACTTGCCTTTTCTGGTGTGAAATAAGCTTTGAAGTCTCTCAATCTCTTCTTTATTCAAAGTTTCAGACTATGATTTTTGGTGGGTTGTTCCTCCATGAGAATGTTCCCCATTTTTAACTACATGTTCTATCTTCCAGAGTTTGCAAGTGGAGGACCCTAATTTCTACTTCCCAGAGGGATTAAGGTTTCCTATGTAGCTTCAAGCTTATCTCCTTGGTATGTCTGGTCTTTCTACAACAAACACTCCATAAATTATTCTAATTTGAGGCAAAACACTTTCTGGATTCTCTAGAACTCTCACTACCGCTTAAATTGGACTTCACTGTGGCAAGGGCTGATGCTTCTAATGATGGGATTTCCAGCATCACTATTCTTCTTCCTTCCTTCTCCCATAAAGTGGATAATGCCTCATTCAGTGATGTTACTGACTCTTTTCCAAGGATTCGAGATGTCACCTAATATATTCAACATTAAGGACTGCAAGAACATGGAATCCCCATTTCAACAAACTTTTTTACCATTGTCACGTCCTCACTATATTTAATCTTGAAATTCTAACAATATTCTAATTCTAGCCACAATTTCTTCATAATATTATAGTATTTTATCACCTAAAAAGTGCTCTGCTTGATAGAAGCTATTTTACCTTTGATTCATTATTTTGAGCAGCATCTTGTAACTTTGAATAGGTCTGCTTGATGGCTTCCCAAATCTCCTTTGTCATAATTAGGAACATGCAAGTTCCATTGATTTCTTGTTTCATTGGATTCCATAACCAGGACGCCATCACCGAGTCCTCTTCATTCCAGGCAGCAAATCTGAGATCAACTTTCCTGACCCTAGTGCAAACAGGTCGTTGATTTCCCTGTCCCTTAAAGATATTAAATTATATTGCAGAGGCTTTAGTTGACATGTTGTAGAGCAAGGATTATTTGAAGGATAAATAAGACTGCAATGCAGAATTTCCACATGGGCAGGAGGCAGAACTCCTAATTACTTCTTCAGAAGAACTGGCTAGAAATTTTGCTTTTGTTGACAAAATTTCTGGATGAGGAAACATGCCCCGGATTTCATAGTGATGAACAGGTCAGACTTTAGATGCTTTGACAATGAGGGCCATGCAGAGCTTTTGGAAATAAAGGCCAGAAAAATAAACAGATTCATTGAGAAAATCAGAACGAAGGCTCTGATACCATAAAAGTATATTGAAATATTTTTTGCTGTGTATTTTTTTGAATAATATACAGCCCTACCAAGGGAAAAAAGTCAGAGAGACTAAAGAAAATAAAGATTGTCCAGGGGTTGTAATAGTTATTCTACACTTGTGGATAGTCTCTACAGCTGTATTAGCTTAATCGAGTCCTATTTTCTGGCATTTATGATATCCTGTCAATGACAGCAGTTAAGAACAACTACTAAATAATTCATAAGATGAGGATTTCCAGACATAACCCTTTGCATAATAAAATTTGAGGACTCTTGATGGGGGCATCTCGAAGAGATATATAGATTTGACTTTACTGCATACATATTTGATTTTGTTAGATTTTAATTGTTTATATATTTTGTCATATCTTAGAAATTTCTAAAATTTTATAATTTTAGAAATCTCTAAAATACTTATAGAAGGTTATATTTTTTTTATTATTTTATTCTTTTATGTCATTAGTAATTAGAAAATTATATCTATTTTCTAATTAACATAGAAGCATATTACCTCTATATAAAGACTTTAATATTATTGTTTTATCAATCATTAATTAATTAAATTATTATTAAGGGATGATAATTCTCCTTCTTCCCCTAATAATCACACCTTCTGCCCCTTCTCTATTATCTTCTCTGCTTCCCCGTTTTCCCCCTTTCTCTTCTTTTTCCCTTCCTTGTAACAAATTTAGTATCAGAGCCAAATGTCCTATTTCTTTCCATACATAGTCATGCTGTGAACCCATCTTCTGACCCATGAAATTACAAACAAAGAAATAAAATAGTTGTTGAAAGACAAAATTAAAACATTGTGCTGTTGAAGGAAGAAATGAAGAAACGAGAAAAATTTTTACAAAATCTGCCGATAAAATATATATATATATCAGAGCTTAAGTTGGAAGCTGTGAAAAGAAAATGCTGGAATAAACCTTTAGTTCTCCTCCTCACCATTGCAAGATCTTCCCCTCACCATAATTACTTATCGCCACCAACCAAACTCAAAACCCTAGCCACCACCCCTTCTTTTTCTTCTTCTCAAAGAAAGCACAAAGGGAGAGCATTGTGCTAGAGTGAGATTCGTGCGTATGAAAAACAGAGAGAGAGCACCGTGTGTTGTGTCTTTGAGTGTATAAGAGAAAGAAAACACAGAGAGAAAGAGACAACAAATGCCTCCAAGGCTACTCCGTTGAAATTTGTAAATGATTAATATTTTCACTTAAAATGATAATATAATGATATAAAGAAGAATAAGTCATTCAAGTAGATAAACCAAGGACGGAAAAGAAGACGAATTTTTTGCTTGATAACAATAATAAATATTCTTCTTTGCAGTTTCGAATAATATTTTAAGTTTGTCAATAAATTTCATTGTTCTGCATTTGTGGTGAGCAATCAATGTTGATTGCCATCTTTTAGGTTGATAGTGAGACTACGAGTTTATGATTAGTAGCAGAAATATATTTTCAATGTTTCTTAATCTATCATTAGCTGAACAATTAGACTCAATTACAAGAACATCCTATAAATATATATATATATATATATATATTATAAATTGACGCCTCACATCCATCAAGTTTGCACATGTGCCATGCGCCTTGAGCCTAAACCCAAGGATCCTTTTTACCTTGATGCATCTTACCCCTTTAACAACAACGATTTATATTCTCATTCAATTTTCCTAAAAGTTTATTGATCTCAACCCCATTGATCACATCAATGTTGCACGCACTTACATAGTGGTCATATTGTTTCTTATGTCACCATTGACATAGGCATTGTCCTAATCAATTAAAACCTTGAGTCAACGGCTAACCCAATTACTCAACAATCAACAACAATTATACAATCACATCATGTCCATCTAATTTGACCTAGTCACGACTCGACACAAATTTTAACATAACTAGTCAGGTTTCCATGTTAGAAATATGCCCGAAGTTGTCAACTATAACAATTCTAATATATCCCTTAATAGGAACAATTGTCATAGGCAAGATAGTCGAGTGCCCCATCAACATGACCACATGATTCCATATTATGATTGAGAGCTAGATTAGGAAGAGCAACTCATTAGAAATATCAAGTTAGAAAGCCTCAACCCTTGATAGTTGCTTGGACCATGAGTTTTTACTTAAAGTTGTTTCAAATATGAATCATTTCTTAGAATGATACAATGTGTCTAAGAAAAGGAGAGTGCAATTTGCTAGTTTTAAGTTGACAAAAATCCTCAACTATTTTGGGAGGGTGTCAAGAATCTTCTTGTTCGACATTGAAAGTTAGGCCAAGATGAAACGACGCCTTCAGGAACAACCTACCACATTCTTATAAAAGTAACTTACTAGATCAATGGAATGCCCTTCAGCTAGGTAACCAGCTTGTGACTGAGTATGTGACTTAATTTGATGAGTTTAGAACGAGATGTCATATAATTGAGAATGAAACATCACCATGGATGCCAATATTAAAAATATTCACTAATACATCATGGTCAGCTCACAATTTTCAAAAATTTTGTTTTCATCTAATATATACGATACCGATACATCTAATAAGTTCAATACAAATATTGTAACACTTGAATATCAAATATGATTTAATACGTCAGTAATTAATTTGATTAAGTGAAAAGTTTAAGAAGTTTTGGTCCGGATGAGAAAACTAATTATGGAGTGGCTTGGGAAGCCGCCTGGTGGGCACAAGAGCCACACATGAGCATGTTTGAGGCAAAATTACCATACATGATATGCACATAATGGGTGCTCATGGGTGTTTGTTCCAACATTTCAAAGCATGATAGACACTTGGATACAAGCTAAAATTAGCCTTTGTGGTTGACCTACACATAATTGGTGCATGTGCACCAATCTGCTATTTAAGGACTTTCTATCGATTTTTTATGCATTTTTTGAGAATTTTTTAGAGAAGAGTAGAAGAGAGGATGAAGAGGGAGGAAGAATGAGAAATAAATTTAAAGTGATTTTAGGCAAGTCATTGGTAAATCTAGCAAGTGTATTTAAATCCATTCCTTTCTTGGTTGCCGAACTCTTCAGGTAACTCTAACTTTTTTTTGTTCAAATATTCATACATTTAATATTTGCCTACGTTTTTGAGATTATATTGCATGCATGTTAAATTAGCTTCTACTTCATGAGATTTTGAAATCAATTTAAGTAGGTTATCTTGTTTTCTTGAAATCTTTGAGAAATTGACCTTACATGTCTCTTTTATCCAGGTATTTGGTGAGAAATCTACTTTGATTTTGACAATGATGATTTATTTTCCAAATATGAGGAAAATTTCATAAAGTTGTTTTTTGATATAGAGTTTTCCATTTTTATTAAATGAGACCCATTATAGAGAATTAACGGAATATATTCAAACACATAGTAATATATTATTTGCAAATTAAAGATCGAACCTAACATTTATAGGTCAAAAAGTGGTTTCTAACCCTGACAATAAGAAATAATATGTAGTCGGCCTACCCACAGGGTGTAAATAATAATGTATGGCTTTTAGTTATGTGGAAGTAATTATAGCCCAATTTTCGATATTCAATCTTTGTTTGTAAGGTCATCGCTAATCATTTATTCTGATATTTCCATACAAACTTTGTACGTTTTTATTAACATTTCAACATATTTGGCATTTCAACATTCAATCATTATTATCATCCCTTCGAATGTTTTATTCATAATTATTAGCATATATAAATTATATATGATTTGATGTGCATTATGCTCACTTTCACTGTCATTTGCTAAACTTTTAGATTAGTAGGTCTAAATGTCACTTATAGAATGCTAACCTTTCAGATCATTCATATAAGGATAATTTTATTTTATTTTGGATGCTTTGATGTAGCTATGGTTTAGAACAACTTTTGTTAAGCTTTGTATTTTGATGGCTGGCGTGCCAATTATTGAGCATTATTTTATTTTGTTAGCCTTTTAGATTAATGGGCTCTAATATAATATGCCGATTGCTAATCTTTCAAATCATCCACAAAAGGATGATGCCAGTTTATTTCGGATGTTTTGATATAGCTATAGTTTAGAACAGCTTTTGTTAAGCTTTATATTTTGTTGGTTGACGTGTCTATTACTCTAGATTTTATATTTTCACAAATTAGATATTAGTTCAAGAATACTTTTCTTTACTTTCGGATATTTGTTAATCAACTGATGGTTTCTCTTGAAACTACCATCGGATATGGCTTTTGGATCTTACGTTTTGTCATCTATTAATGGATTTGTCTAACGACATTTGTTATAGGGTCGCGTCTCAACTTTAAGTTAAGCTTTAATGACTTATTCTTTTATGCTACGTGGGATTGATAGTCGTGATAAACGTGGTAGCAGAGTAGGTCATAAGAAAAGCGTCTTATATGATTTGAAGAATTAAATTTACGATTGCCATTGTGATATATAATGTCAGAAGGTCATGGTGTTGGTTCTAGCTGGGAGAACAAGTATCTTTCCATCATGGCAAGAATGAGTGAGGCAATGGACCAAATGGTCCAAAGTCAACCTAATCTAGAGCCAGTGGTTGAGAATTCAGGCAATACTTTGACAGCTTATGATCGATTCACCAATGAGTAAGCCGGCATTTTCAAGTGACCCAAATCTGATGAAGGCTGAAATTTAGATTCATTGTATCGAGAAGGTTTTTGATGTGATTGACTGTCTAGAGGAGGACAAGATGAAGTTTGTTTCTTATTAGCTTGATAGTGCAAACAAACATTGGTGGGCAATCAAGAAGGGAATTTTGGGTTTGGATAATAAAAATATTCCATTGAACGTATTTCTAGAGGCATTTTTGGACAAGTACTTTCTAGCGACTTTTTCAGAGTAGAAGGAAGACAAATTTGCTAGTTTGCTACAAGGGAATTGTACAATGAGAAAATATAATTCCAAGTTTGCCGAATAGGCTCGAATTGCCTTACAAGTAGTGATGGATGAAACAAGAAGAGCAAGGAAGTACCTTCAAGGATTTGGGGATATAATTCGGAGGCAGTTGGTGACATTGCGGCTGAGAATCTACAGAGCAATACTCGATTGAACCTTGCTTATTGAGTAGGAATTAGAGAGAATAAATTTTTTAAAGAAAATAAATGTTAGTCGAGGAAGCCAAAGTTTGGGATCAAGTTGATCCCATAAGAGATCTAAGTCCCATAATAAGCGGATGGAAAAAGAAGCACAAATCCAAGGAGAATCGATCAAGCAATAACAATTGAAACTCGTGTGCAATAATTGCAGGAAATTCGATGGAGGATGGCTACGTTACAGGCAGACCGAAGTGGGTTTCAATCGCAACCAATCCAACCACCTTGAAGCAAATAGCTAGGAAGCCAAACAGTTTGTGGAGAGCTTTTACGATAATAGCCATGGATTCAAATGCATATTCTTATTTTCTTATTTTATTTTGAGATTGACATACTATAATTTATTTTGAAATCAAACACCACAATCTTTGATAATGTGCCCCTCCTTTTTACAATAATTATAGAATTTCTTACTGCAATTCTTTACAAGATGCCCATACTCCTTATAGCTATAGCACTGGATCTAAGATTTGAGCTTTCTTAACCTTTGAGCAGCATATGACAAGTTAAATGCTTGGAGAATGTCGCATCTTGTGTCATGCTCATCTAAGTGATCAGGCATTACTCTTCTCGAAGAAATTCTCCTAAGTAAATATTAAGAGGTAGAACAAGATTGCAATTAAGAAAACTAACTTGAATATGTTCAAATTTAGAGCACAATTTCATCATAAACTAATCTCTTAAATTTTCCACATGAATTTCTTGCAGTGTCACAAGAGCTTCTTTAGAAACTTCAAAATAAACAATCCTAGAATATTTGTTCTACAAATTAAGAAATCCAGCATAAAATTGTTCGATAAAAAGATTGCCTTGTTTGAAGTTAATAATTTCTAATTCCAATTGAAATTTTTGAGTATTATTTTCTTCATCATAGATGCAGCAAAGATAATTCCACATATCCTTAAGAATTGTGAAGCATCAAAGAGTATTTACAACATATGGTTCAATAGATTCCAACAACCATTACATAACACAAGCATCCTTACTCTCTTATTGATTAAGTTCCTGTATTTCCATGGGGATTATAGATAAGCCATTTAAATGACTCTAAAGTTCTTTTTTTCTTTCATGAATATTTTAAATTGAAACTCCCTAATGAAATAATTTTTTCCATTAAAACAGAAAATATAATTTTCTTTAGACATTATAGTAAAAAAAGGATTATAATAACTTTAAATAAATGTACCACTTAATCTAGCACCCATAGCAAGAGAAATAACCATCTAAGAGAACATGTGAAACACAATCACCCACTGTGCTTAGAGAAATAAGAGTTGCATATGAGAGATTTGAACCAAGAGCAATTGACACTTCCTCTAAATTGATTTAAGCTCAAACACACGCAATAGAATCACCAGATGAGTCAATTGAGGCTTATTTGACACATAATTGAAGCCCATGGTAAATCTATACTTCAAATTGAAGCCACCAAAGATTCAAGATAACTTCGAGAATTGGATTAGGGCATGAATTAAACAATTGAAGACACTCGAAGAAAAGGAAATCGGTCAAAGTATTTCCCCTGGCGATGGCAATGATGAAGAACAATCCAAAATTAAGCAGAATATGTTAAGTATTTGATAAATCCTCCGAAGAAGATAACGATAATATCGAAAACCAAGCTACGACAAAGAGAAAATATTGCAACCCTTGAAGCAACCGAGACTGAAAACATGAGAACAGCAAGTGCTGACAATCATGAAACTAAGAACAAAAAGTGTCGACAATCGTAAACCATAAGAAAAGCGCAAAATCAGTATCCCTTTAACAAAATGAAAACTATAGCCGAGAAGTCCGCATTAGGTAACCAAGAATGAATTTTGATTTTGGTATGTTGTCTTTGATGCCATGTAAATTATTCTAAATGCCTTTATTGAGGTTTTTCATTCTTGTTAAATAGATAAAACTTTTCCTAATTATATTAAATTACAAGACTCTACTTTCCTAATTTATCTCATAATTACAATCAATTAATCTTAATTACAATCAATTAAATTAATCCTAATAAAGAGAAATATCTATAATTTTGGTAATCAATGCTACTAACATTTTCTACTAACATAGAGAACCCTATGGCATATGGTTAGCACTAGAGTAAAGTTTTCCACTACTAACCACCTCCAAATAGATGACCAAATCGAGGTTGTCAACTAGAGTTTAGATCATTAAAATGTTTGGTTCAAGAAAACCTTAGGGTTTTGGGATTTCATTCTTCCTACGGCCTAACTTGCTATTAATAGCTTTGTGAATAAGTCTATAGGCATGACTTCATTTGAGGATGTGCATGGCAGCAAATGTAGAAAGCCTTTAGACCTTAGCCCAATGTCTCTACATGTTAAGGTGACCATGTTGACTGAAGCATTTGTATAACATCTTCTTGACTTACATATCGAAATCAATGAACTGAAAGTAAGTAATGCATCATATAAACTCTGAGTTGACTTGCACAAAAGATATTGAATTTAATGTTGGGAATTATGTCATTATTTGAATTAGACTAGAGCGGCACCCTCCTAACCCCATTTCCAAATTATACTGTTGGTCTGTTTAAAGTTTTACAATGGGTTGGCCCCAGTGTCTATTTATTGACATTTTATCTCGTTTTTATTTTCACCATGCATTCAATATCGAGGATTAATTGTTACAAAGGTAATTTCAATCGACTTGATGATCCTTTTACAGTTCCCCAGATGAGTTTAATACTAAGACCAAACCCACTCCTTCACAATTATTAATCCTACAAGAACACAAAAATAAAATTAACATTATTTTAAATGAGCAGATTGTGATCACCAGACATATGGAGGTTTAGCTCTTTGCTATTTGCCAGGTAGGCCGATTGGATCAAGAGTGCACTAGGATTTGAAGACAGATACTCCAATGACTAGATCCAAATTTGTTGGAGTTCTATCAAACTCATCAACATCAATCATCACCAGAGTCAAGCTCATCACACCTTAGAGGAGTTCATTGAACTATCAAATTCTAGCTGCCACTTATCTCTATCTACATATGTCAAAGGAAGATTGCTAAACCACTTAGCCAGTGGTTTGGAGATTAAAGACAAGAGCTTCAGTATTCTTACCAGACGGATCAACTTTCTGCCACCCTAGGAGAGTTGATGAGGACATCTCAAAAATTTAAAGAGATTTATTTTTATTGTATAAAGATTTAATTTTATTTGATTTTATTTGTTCTATATTTTTTCTCATCTTTAAAATCTATGAAATTCGATAATTTTGATAATTTCAAGAATACATATAAAAGTTATTTAATGTTCATTATTTCCTTATTTTAGGCCATCATTAATTAAGAAATTAGATCTATTTTCTAATTAGCCAAATAACAAGGTCTCTTTATAAAATGATCCTACTTTTATTGTTTGATTAATTATTGACGAATTGAATCATTAGTGAAAAAAAGATTATGTATCTCCTTCTTCCCTTGGTAATCTCTACTTCTCCCCACCTTCTCTATACTCTTCTCTGCTTCTTTCCTTTTTCCCTTCTCTTCTTTCCTTCCCTATTTCCCCTCCCCGCATCAACTCCTCAAAATCTCCATGAGAAGAATTCTCAAATATATATATATATATATAATATGCCCAACAGCTGAAGAGGAAACAGAGAGAGAATTAGTTGCTACCTGTACACCAGCATAACGTTTCCAAGCCTTATCAAGCTTGTAGTCCATGGAAATAAGCCGATAGTTTGATAATGCAAGCTCATAATCTCGCAACATGAAGGCATAGTCACCCAAAACTCTGATTTGAGATTCGATGGAGTTGTAGGTATACCTTCAGCAATGATTGCAAGTTTTCCATAAGTTTAAATGAAACATGGATTTCAGTATTTGAAAATAAACAAAGGTTAACCTACACTGGACCATTAGGTGTATCTGGTGCATCCTCTTTCCCTTTTCTCCACCATAAGTTTTTAATCTGGTTTCTAAAACCTTTTCTTGTTGAAGAAACCTAGGAAATCATAAGATCACGTCAAGCAGTTGAGAATCCAAGACACAAGCTAATTACACATTTAAATTCTCTGACCAAAAATAGAATAAAATAAAATAAAGAATGAGGTAAGATTAAGACCAACAAAATACCTGTTGATTTAGAATACGTATTTTCTGCTCCATGTGAGGGATAATATGTTTAGCTGATAAATCTTGAATGAGAAGTTTAATCTACTCTTTGAAAAAGATTTAGCACGTCAATTCGACCAATATACCCAAGCAATAATTACAACTAAGACCATCATAGTTTTGAAAAAACTGAACATAATTGTAATTAATCACCTCATCAATATCATCAACACTGAGGAAACAACCAAGGTGCTGAGCAAGTGAAGCATCCAGGTTCTGCAAAAAAAAAAAAAAGGACAAAAAACGGATGATTGGAAGGAAATAGAAACATAGATGAGCAAATGACTTCTTCATTACACAGTTGGCCCAAAAAAATAATTCCCAAAAACAAAAGAAATAAAAAAATTCAAGTACATTCAAGTTCTCAAATGTATACTTACATAGGAAGACCAGGGGTTATTTTCATTTTCTAGTAATCCATCCTGCAAGGAGTTAATGCATAGCAACCGACAATCACTTGAGCCAAATGTACTTTTCATCTCGGATAGAATTTTTGATGCTCTGAGGAAAAAAAGAAAAGTGGCAATTTTCAGATCAGATGGGGAATGCTTTAGTCATGCAAGTCAAACACCCAATCATCACATCTCAAGAAAAGAAAAAGGTTATGTCATGATTAGAACCAAAGGGAAATCTCACAACTACTCATTCATCTAATAAAAACCACATCTTTTGTTGGCAGTGGCATAAAATTGACCAGCATTATCTTGCACCAGGATTTTCATGCTTGCACTAAATTTTCAAACTAATGCTGTCAATAACACTAATCTTTTTCTTGGTGTCCATACATGGATGGATATATTGATATTGATATTGTTATCGATTGTAACCAGATCACCATCGACCATATCGGGTAATCTGTCTAAGAATCAGATGTACGGGATGAAAAACTTTTTTTTGCAACGGAACCTAAGGGCAAGTTATCGCCAATATATCGGCAAACATCAGGTGTATCAACCGATATTTTATGTATTGACTATACAAATATATATTGTTATTTTGTCGCAATATCAAAAAATATCGATATTAGATGACCCAATATCAATATATGTCGGCCAATATTTTGTTCCATATATCCATATGGTGACCTCACTTAGATTTCAGATGTTCAGACAATATGGAAAAATCACCATTAACTAAGCTCTTCTAATTAGTAGATGAATATCAATTCAGCAAAATACACAAAAGGAACATCCTTAGAATGAAGGAAATTTGTTATATTCTTGTTGTTATATAATCGTTGACATTATTATTACATAATTTGTAACAGCAACAATGATGTAAATTTATAAGTAATACTTGGGATTATTAATTTTAACCAAAACACCCTCTCTCCTTTAGTCCTCCAAGACCAATGACCATACAACCCTGCCACCGACCACTTATCAGTATGTACCATTGCCTTTCAGACACACTAGCTATCATGAGACAATTTTCAGCCAAGACGGGAAATAGTTCTAAAATAGAGAGAACGGCCTCCAAACAATCACCACATTGATACCAACATCCACCTATTTCCACCAAAATCAACACTTTGTGTTCTCATCATTACCATCAGTAGCAGATAAAGAACAACATTGGCAACCCAACCATAGTTGAGCCCTTCCAATCAACTAGCCAACATCAACCAACCTCAATGATATGTGTTTCCCATCTATGTGATTGAGAACAAACCCAAACCAAAAAAGAAAGAGGCCGCAGTTCTGCCACATTCCAAAAATCAGAGCATATTTTTGTCAAAATAGATAATTAAGTGTCAATTGCCAGACCAAACGGAAAAAATCATGACCGATGGCTCCATGCAACTCTTTTTTCCAGCAAAGCCTTTGCTAGTGGAATTCAAGTTCTCATTGTCTCAAAGTACCTTTGACATTGAAATACCATGAAAAACCTAGCAAGGCATCTGGAAATAATTACACATGCAATATAATTTGAGATCTGAGAATAGACAAGCAAGAAGGAAGCTCTTGAGCTGTTATTGGCGTGAGGAATGGCAGGAAGCTTTGCTCAAGGGTTTCAGTAGCCAAATAATAGTTATAGATCAAGAATTAGAAACTTATAGCCAGCAACACAACATATGGAACCCAATCAATCTCAACTAGAAAACAACATCGAGCCTACAAATCAATCAATAAAAGAAAGTAGAGCAACTTCAACAAGGCTTTTATCCCGAATCTCATTGTAGTTAGCTTCATGGAAACATAATCTTGACAGCTAATTAATCTCCTCTACATAGCAACATAACTTGTTACCTTAAAAAACTACAATGACGAAAAACAAAGTACAACTTTCAGATTCAAGTTTTGATTAGTACTAGAACCCTGAAATAACCCACCCTTCATTAGCCCATACTAACTCTCAAGCATTGCGGCTATAGCAAAACTATTCCAGGTATTCTTGTTTGTTGAGTTTACCTGATCGAATGTTCAATAATCATTAAAGGTGTGTAATTGGATGCCTGAAGACCACTATTAATTACGACTCTCTTTTGAGACATTAGATAAAGCTATAAGATGGTACTTGCTATGGTTGAATATGCTCTAACAGAAGCCATTGCTTGCCCTATTGATGATCCGAGAAGACTCGTTGGTTTACAATTAGCAGAATCCATTCGCTGCTTGCTCATGCCCTTCCAATTGGTGACTTTCATGACAGATTCCAGATGCTTCATCGTTCATGAATGGGCATCAACAACTAAGATTTAGCATTTTCAAGGAACAGATGTCATTGAAATGAACAATGCTCATTCCTAGTGATTGTTCAATGGTAATCCTAATCCAATTTTGATTTAGTGGATTGATAACATAATAATAACATCAACAAAGGCTTAAATCTCACAAGGCGGGGGCTGAAGGGATTCAGGAGAATGAGATTACCCCTAATTTGATTCACCATCCCCACCGCAATTCCAGTTTCAATTCTATATCTGGAACTAAACATCTAGGCAAAGTTCATCAAGCTAGTTCCAATTTCATCACTCTGATTCCATTAGCTTCCGATATTGTACCAAAAACCAAATTGCCCCTTTTATTAATAACCTATTAGTTCAATCCATTAATTTGATTATGATGTACATACGCAAAATGTATGTATTTGACACCTACACAAACAAACTGAAGCACAAGCACAACAACAACAATGGTGCTACTAAATTCCAACATCATAAAAGCAGAAAATTCAATATCAAATCAAAAAATTAACAAAATCCCACAATTTCTCCCTGGAATATATCAAAGAAATCCAAGAGAGAGTATATAAATCACTTTCTATGGGGTTTCCACTGTAGTTCTTAAACATTGTTCAAGTACACTGAAGTTTTCCTTGCCCACCCAGAGAGAGAGTGTGGTTTAATTAGTTTACCAATTCCACTAGGATATATTAGGAAATCTTGTTTGGGATCCTTGAAACTAACAACCATCGCCTTAGGTAGCAGCATAAAAAAAGTGGATCAGTGCATGAGGCTCAAATTATAGGCAGCCTTACCTCTAAATTGTTAGGAGGCAATTTCCATGTTTTGAACATTTGACCATGAAGTCACAACTACAGTAATATATCCTAAAGACTGATTTGAAACTGTAAACCCTAGCATATTAGGTCATTGAACCTGCGTTTTGTCATGTTTATCTCCCCCCCCCCCCCACCCCCGAAATGAGTTGTGTGTGAGATGAGGGAGATAAATGGATTCTACATACTTATCTGGCATCTCATCTTGATTATCATGCAACAAGAGATATTGCTTAAGAACTTTTGGATCCATTACACCATCACTGAGAATAGATGGAAGCTGGTTGGTGTTGAAAAGGTCAACAAATTTGTTGACAGGCTCTTCATCCTTTGAAGAGACAACCAAAAGGCCTGCATATGATTCGAACAACAAAGTTACAATTGAATCCACCCTCTTAAATGCATATAGCTGGAATGGAGCAGACAGCAGTTGATCATTTTATGGGGAAAAACCATGATCAAAACTCAAGATGACAATCATCTTAAAATAAATCTACAGCCTCAAAAGCCTAGAAATTGGGTTCTAAAACAAAAGAAAAGTTACCCATTTGATATGAAAAGAAAACAAGATATGGGAAAAAATAGAAATTAGCAATAAGTTGACACTTACAAGCCACAGGATGATCAAAAGCTTCATGATCAGAAAAGGATGAGGTAAATGCAAGCTCTTTGTTGAAAACTTGAAACCATGATGGTGATAATTCTGATTCAGAAACTGCACACACAATTAACCAACCACCAATCAAAACAATGATAGAGTTTTGCAGTGAACTTTGTTTCCATCAGATTATGCTGCTTCAACAAACTTCAATGAAGCCAAAGAGAATGAATGCCCTCTGAAATGTCATATAAACAACATAATGATGCCATATACCTGAACTTATATTGACAATTTAAAACAACAAGAAGCTTTTTTTTTTCTCTTCAGTCACCGTTGCAGCTGCTTCCTGGACTATGTCCCTTAAATATAATTCAAAATAGGGGATGGCTAAGGAAGAATTGTGAGAGTATGGCACAAACTGCTCCTGCTACTGTCTGCATTGCTCTTGCTCATTTTATTCAAGCTTTTCTGGGCATTGTTGTCTCACTTCCAGCTATAACAGCTTCTTTCTTTAAAAGGCACAGATCAGAGAGGATAATGGGCAGCGAGGGGATCTATTTCCTGCATAATCCTATTGTCTTGGTCTGAGGAAGTCCTTTTGCTTTTGTTCTTGTACCAGTCCCAGAAACAAGGGGTTCTCTTTCCAGAGCAAAGACTAATTCTGCTTTCTTTCTTGAGCAGGCTTATATAATCAACAAGATCACAAATACTCATACATATAGTTTGAAGAATCTATAAATACCCACACCTGGTTAAATCATAAAACTTCCTAAGATACAGATAATGACTTGACATATTATAATATATAACTACAATGAGAACTAAGAAAATAACAGTAATAAAATGTAAAGTATTTTTAATTATGATCTTTCAGCTTATATACCCATATTGCATCATTCTCCCCTTCTTTGGGAAACATAATTCCTCTTAAAGTCCTGAAACAGAGGGAAAATGAAGAACAACACTCAATAGGTCTCAACGCCTTGCAACCACTAGTTGAATCAATGACTTCATTATTTTGGTAACACGTAAAATAACAAGTTCACTAGTGAATTTATGCAAAATTTGCCAAATGATTCTCCATTGTTTGTGGCAATTTTATTCATGTACTTTTCAAGTTGTCAATTGTATCCAATTTTGAGTTTTCTAGAGAATCACCAGTAATTTTGAAGAATGCTAGGATGGAATTTTTAGTCTCTTCTGTCCACTTTAGCATATTTTCGTCCTAATATGAGCATACATGATCTTGACAGTACTTAATTTGCCCAGGTAACTCAAATTTGAAAAAATTTGAAAATGGTATGAAGTACGAAAAATAAATTTGGAGCAATAAATAGTTGAGAACAAAATCCCTATAAACTCAAAATGGTATCCAATTTTGAGTTTTCTAGGCAACCACCAGTAATTTTGAAGAAAGCTAGGATCGAATTTTTAGTCCCTTCTGTCCACTTTAGCATATTTCTGTCCTAATATGAGTTTACATGATCTTGAAGAAAACTTAGTTTGGCCAGGTAACTCAAATTTGAAAAAAAAAAATTTGAAAATGGAATAAAGTACAGAAAATAAATTGGGTGCAGTAAATAGTTGAGAACAAAATCGTTATATTACCTAGTGCCAATAAATGATAACAGAAGTCTTAATTTTAGATAGTTAATCGATGAATATTGAAACCACTAAGCACAATGAGATTGTTCTTATCTAATTTGATTACCCTCTCCCATCTCCCCTGCCTTTCCTTTCCTCTTGTTCTCCACTCTTCCACTTTTTTTCTCTTACCCTAGTTAAGTAAACATTACACGATCAAATAACTTTTTGCTTTATAAGTCAACTTATTTTTTGAAGATAAAAATTCAGTTATACATAAAAATAAAGTCCTTTTAGCACATGAGATAATGTAGCCTACCAACCATTTGAATCGAGAGCCTTGATACAAATTAAGGTTATCTGATTATGATCCAAAAGTCACGAGTTTAAATCATAAAAATAGCCTATTAACAATGCAGACATACGGCAACACACATTTAATCCTCTCTCGACACCCCATGTGAAAGCCTTATATGCTGGACCTTCCTTGATTTTTAGTACTAAACTAGCTCATAGAAAAGGGCAAACCCAAGGCTTCCACATCTTGGGCGCAGAGAGGACTATATGTACATAACACTATTCCTACATCAAGGAGAGGTCAATTTCATGCAAAATTAGCTCACAATATAAAAAATCTATGACTTACAAATTTTTACTACAAATTCATGGCAAAAATTTGTCAATTTTTTAACACAAAGGTTTTCAAAATCATTATCAAACTTTCTCCAAAGACTTTATTTGATGTTTTTTTTTTGGGGGGAAAAGAAGAGATCAAGGTCGCAAATAAAATAGGACTCGCAAAAGTAATTTGGAATATTTGCATAAAAGAGAGCTCATCAATCAAAAAATTAGCTAAGTATTTCCAGCAGCCTCTTTGTCAAAGCCATAATTATTTTCAAACCATAAGCTAATTTTTTTAAGAAATGCAATAGGCTAGGCATTAATAGGGCCTATGTGGTATTATTGTTAGGTTTGTTGTGTTGTGTTACTTGTATAGCAAAAATGTGGACTGAAATCACTATTGCTGAAAAGTAAAGTCAAATAACTGTCTCAAAAACTACTATAAATAGCTGTGAACAAGAAAAGAATTCGTAGACCATTTGGTTAAAATCATTGTTAAAGTAATCTTAGACTTTAAATGACTGAAAAGGGGATAACAGATTTTTATCTTATTATAGTAGGTTGCCCTTTTATTTTTATTGTAACAAATTCCATAGGTTTGTTTTTAAGATGAATGTACACGACTAAATATTTCTTTACTCCCTCTTAGTTGTTCACCATGATGGAACTCCAACATATGTGCTGGATACATTTATATAGTCTTATCCTAAATATCCATTTACTTGGAATATCATGCATTTGCAAATTATATTTTCTTGTTTAGATCATAAAAAGTTCTTCAGTTGTTCTATGTCCTCTTGATTCTTCCCCTTGCTTTGGTTAACAATCTCTTAGTTTTGCAGATCAACTTCTCCCTGCCTGCTATGCAGACCCAGTAAAAGGGAATTGGATTTGGCAAGGAAACTCACTCGATGGCATGTAGGTCCATTTCTCATGAGCAAAAATCACCATGGACAGGCAAGTCATCCTTCAATTGATCATGCCCAAGAATAGAACTAAGCCTTAAATTTTTTGAACCTATAGGTGTCCCTTAGATAATTCCGTAGACAAAATTGTCAGACTCTTGAGAGACCAAGACTAGATCAATTGATGATGAGGGATTGCCATTTTCCTGCTGCGCAGCCAGAGATTTGTTTGCAAACGTTGCCTCTTATTTTTCCCATAGCTCAAATGATGCTCAAACCCTAGCCATGGGAACAGTCTCCAGGCCAATGCTGATAATCAAACAGTTCCCCAGGGGAGGGACTGCACAGTCCAAGCCAGCTTCATTGTGAAACGCTCACTGTAGAGCAGCTAGAGGAAGTCAGATGGAGTTGAAGATTGCCTATGAAATCGCACTCCACTTCATTCACAAATTGAAACTTCATTCGGCTGGAAATCAATCCTTTTATAGTGGCACAAAGGGAACTAATATGAAGATTTCAGTTTTTTTTTTTAGGCCAATGGTTATCTGGAAACAATTCCCAATCAGATGCAATTTTTTCCTCAAGGCAGCCATGATCTGCTTCTCAACAAAACAGAGTACAGGTTTTTTACCAAAAGGGAAAAAACAAAAATCATTTTTCCTTTGCCAAAAAAAAATCATTTGATTATGTATATCAGTATTGGATTTGATTGCCTCCACAAACTTAACTGAAGTGATCTAAATCAAATGGACTTATTTGGCATAATTAATCAAATTAAAGAGATTTAAAAATTATGGAGTTCATCAGACTTTGCATTATTTTAAGTGGACTCATTATTAGTTTGTAAAACCAAAGTAGCTAGTACAGATATCAAGAAAAGAATACAACTTACTCGTAAGTCCCTTTTCAACATTAGCCAGCTCTGAACAGTAGTCTGAAGTATCTTTCTCTCCAGCTTCAGTGATCACCTTTTCCAGTCGCTCTTTTGCTGCCTAGTTGAATAACATCACTTTCAGGAAATGTGGGCCTAGAATGTCATTGAAACATTCGATGTTTGGAAGACCGAAAAATACTAAATTCAAAAGTTTGACAACAATCATGGATGTCGAGTATTCAACATAAACCCAGTGGCAGAGATCGTATGCACAATGAACACAATAAAAACACCCTGAAATGCTAAAGGACACAATGAACACAATAAAAGCACCCTGAGATGCTAGAGGTACCAGCAAATCAAGACTGAAATCATTAGATACATTTATATCAACCAAGCTTTGATCTAGATTTACCTCCATGCAATTCAGAGAGGAGCCTGTTCTTTTATGATGTGAAGATATTCAGTTGTGGTAACTGAAGGGAAAAATTTTGTATTTTTGGTAAATGCTTGCTGGAGAAATGTGGAAAAGTTATTCTCTTCACTTTTTCTAATGAAAATAGGTTGAGATTAATAAACAAAGTGATCAAATGGAAACTAGAAAAAAGGAAAAATAAAGGGGGGGCAGAACATGGAAGAGCTTGCAACATCAATATTGAAATAAAATGTTCAAGGATATATGGAAGGACCTTTGATTAAAGAAGAGAACTCCCATTTTTTGTAGCAAAAGAGTGAACCTGAAGCATAAATTCACAAAGTTGCTTGCAAGAATACAGACGTTGATTGCTTGCATCCACAAGAACAGAACCCAACCTAAAAAAACCTCAAGCAGGAAATTAGATATTTTCCTCAGTGTGATGTGATTGAATCAAACATTGCTGCTTGGCATTTAATAATGAAGGTGCAATACCATCAACTGGTAGCTCCATTCTCAACCTCACCATTACACCATGGATCACCCTCAAAATAAAAGGTACTTAAAGGAATAATAAGATAAAATTATACTCCACCAATCTCAATTTTACACAATTCCCTCTGAGATAAGTGACCTCAATGGATTGCTAAGGCAATGAATTCGCATATTAAACTTATACCTCATGTAGAGTTATATTTGCTTCACCTTCTGTAGTTTTCTTCATGTATATTCAGACAGATATATGGATATGTGGATTTAGCCACATATATATTAGCGATTTCTAATTTCTTTAAAATATTCTGCTTTAGGGCATCAAAACTGTAGCAAGTAACAGGAATAGGGATTTTCAATCAGTAAGAAAGCAAAAAAATTGATTTTATATAGCCACCACGGAGGTGTCACCCAATTGGAAATCCCAGCAGAAATCCCAAGAACTTGAACACTAACAAAAGCCACAATGCCTAAAGCACATTATCAGAAGATAGCAGCATTAAAAAAAGCGGGGAAAAAGGTATTGCGGCAACCTAGAATGCACTGCACAAATCTTGATTGTTGTTTACCATTAGTTCTGGCAAGCAACATCTTCATCCACCATATCTTTTGCAACTCTCTTAAAAGTTATCTTCAGCCACGGCCACACTGACGTCATTTTAGAATCCAAATTAAACTATGTAAATTTAACATAATTTTTCTCGCATCCTTAAATTTTTTAGAAATTTAAGTAAATTTAATTTGAATTTTAACATTATAGAAAAATTAGATACTCATTATGAAAGTTGAAGACTTCCAACATAAACTAGTGCCAAATGCCAAAAAACCCAAAACCTCCTATATAAGGAAACGAATTTAAAAGATATTCTTCCACATCCAATTGTTACCTACTAATTTTGATTGATTGCTCATATTTTCATACTTTTAACTAGCAACTTGCATTCAATATTCTTGACATTGACTGCTTTCCCATAATTGCGTCCCAAGATCAATCCTCACACTTATGTGTGCTTCGTGGCCAATTTGGCTAGCTTCCAGCATCCAATCGGAACGAATGTACCACACAATTTTGTAGCCATAAAAATCAAACCGTAACATCTTGTATCAAAACTTGACTAATGATAGAAGCGGTAAGAAAGGCCTTGATTTTAAGAAAAGCTCATACAATGATGTTGTGATGGTTCAAGCAACACCACAACTAGCTACCCAGACAACTTCTGGGGTTCATCCCATCATGGTGACTCCTCTTGAAACTCTTGAGAGAAGAGTGATTGAACAATAAGCCCATGAAGAATCATTCAATGGTATATGAAGGTGTGTAGTAGCCTAACCGACCAGCTGAGGTCCCTAGAATAAGTGGTCAAGGACCTAAGGATGTCAACAACTCATCAAGAGTTGCAAGAACATAATGTTGAGCTCACCAATAAGGTGAGCCTTCTAACATGCACTACCATGATTAATGGCAGTGTTTTAAGTAATGGTGGTGTTAAGCCTCCAAAACCTCGATTATACGATGGCGTGCAATATTTGAAAGAGCTTAACAACTTTGTCTAGATTTGGAAAAGTAATTTAGGGTAACAAAGATGGATTCGGATGAGGTTAAGGCTTTCGTAACAATAATGTACCTGATTGATGATACCAAATTGTGGTAGTGTACCAAATATAAGGAAATTGCTCAGGGCAAATTGAATATTGACTCATTAGAAGACCCCGAGAGAAAACTAATGGCACAATCCTATCTAGAAAACATTAAATTTATGACTCAAATAAAGGTAAAACAAAACAAATACACAGGAACAATCAAAGAGAATGCAAAAGCATGCTCTACATGCATGTTAGACATTAAAGGCATGTCTGACAAGAATTGTCTATTTCATTTTATCGATAATTTGCAATCATGGGATCCCACGATATTATTTAGACAATGGGTGAAAGATTTGACTTTTGTCTAAAATGCAGCTAAAAAACTTGTTCACTATGCCATTGAGAGAGACAACCACAACCAAGGGAATGGAAGTGTTCCTTCAAGAAGCCACCCGTAGAGTACATCCAATGTCAACAAGTCAAAAAGCAAAGCAAAGAGTGGGGAAAGTAACATTCGAAAAAATTTGTCGCTAGTGAACTTCTACAGCTCCAAAGGAAGCATAGTATGTTGACAACTAAGAAAGCATCTTCTAGTAAGTGTTTTTGTGCGGACAGGCTACATAAGGTGATGATACCCACACAAAGCAACACTGAGTATACTATAAGGGAGAAGTGATCAACCAAAGTCAAGAGATGACAAGAACGCTAGGGACCAAACTCGCATTGGCATAATCCCCTATTGTATGCCACGGAAATGAATACTCAAACATCAACTAAGTCGATAAACCTAATGTATGTTGAAATCTAAATAAATGGAAAGAGTGCCTGAGTCATGGTTGACACAAGCGCCACTCATAACTTTGTGGCTACGCCTAAAGCAGATCTCTAGGTATGCAACTAGAGCAAGATAGCAGCAATATGAAGGCTATGAACTCAAAGGCAAAGCCAACCCTTGATGTCGCCAATTTTGCGTCTATGTGACTTAAAGAGTGGAATGGGATGCTAAACTTCACAAATCACCTATCAATGACTTTAACTGATTTTGGCAATGGACTTCCTTAAGGCAAGTAAAAGAGTGCCCATGCCCTATTTAAACTCGGTACTCCACATGGGTGAGAGTTCATGTCAAATGAGTGCCTCCAAAAGGCCAAAAAATTCGAGAGAAAGCGCAAAGATAGAGTGTCGTCTACATTGCAACTTAAAAAGGATATAAAGAAAGGTGAGCATACCTTCCATGCGATGTGTAGTGGATGAAGATGTCAAAGTTGGGTCATCATCGCCTTAAGTTAACCTACTCCTAAAGGAAGCCAAGGAGTTGATACCAACAAAGTTGCCTAATGTCCTTCCACCTTGGAGACGGGTGGATCACCAAATCTGTGACGACCCGGACCCTAACTATCAATCACGACTCGAACTGTTCACGCGGAAAACCTCAAATCTTAAAAACATTAAATAACCATAATAGTCTCAACATTTTCATTAATACATTCATCATTTTAATTACAAATCGAGCCAATATCCACTAAAATAAAACTACACTATATACGCGTCACAGTACAAAAATAAACCATTAAAAATCTATCAAAATGAATCAAATGTGTCTCCCACTGAATTATAGCAATTAACCTTAAAAATCCTCTCTAACTAGAAGTCCTGTAGCAATAGTAGGATCACCTGCTAGCTTTATTGAAACGAATAAAACACAAAAGTGAGCTAAAGGCCCAACAAGTGATAATAATTCAAAAACAGGTAATAAGTAATAAATATCTCGGATATCAAAGTTATAAAGGCTACAACAATAATATAAAATCTAACAATATCCGAGAAGTCACAACACGTCATAATCACGACACAAAAGCAAAAGCAGGACTAGTCACCCCGGACCATCATGTGACAATAATCACAAGATATACGAATAAACAAGCGAAAATCCGCCAAAACCCAACATCAAAAGATAAACAAGGATTCCATGGTTCGAATGTCAGCATGAACAACTTGAATATCAAATAATAATAAACAATATAGATTCCACTGAATCCGGATATCATAGATTTTGATACATGGATTCTACCAAACACAACTTATGGATTCCACTAAATTCCAAACTCAAAAGGTATCAACAATAACAAGATATCACAAATAATCTTCTTGGACCTTATTCTGCAACTGTGAACCAAAGGCTACGTATTTACGCTCCCAATGAGGATATCCATGATATCCTCACTACCCCTACAGTTCTCTCAAAAGCTGTAGCCGTAGCATACTCATACCATCTATAATATCCTTTACTAATGATATCCCTGATATCATCTCTTATGATAGTCATATGGCTATAAGCATTCCTCCATAATAAACAATATAGGTCCTTACCACCATGATACAGAAATCAATATCGTATAAGTATAGACCACATTAAGGTATCATAACCTCTCATTCGATAAGATACCTTAGCATTTTCATATGCACTTTTTATTAACATTGACCGTAGGAAGCCAATAACACAAATACTCACGTAATCGAGTATAACGCAAATAAGACTTTACAATTACAACGATAGAAGTGTCGTTCGATACTGACAAGGACCGTACTCGCACTATCAAGACTAACACAAAGGAATTTATCACGGAACAATGAAAGAACAAAAGCAAACTAGGAATAATATATTTTGACCAATTTAAATATTTATCTAGTCTTCCGTTCTGTTTCGATATACGAAACCTATTATTAAGGCCATTATTTAATTATCACTTGCCATCAATCACCCAATTCCACAATTAGATTAATTCCAGTACGATTTCCTTTAATACTCGAACATCCGATATCAAACAATTCTCACAACTATTACCGATATTCTGATTCTTACTTGTATGATCATCAAATAACTAAGTGTACTCGATCGTACTACAACCAAATATAGTCAGACAATATCTACTACCGTTCTAATCATAAAATATATTTCAACAATTAATATACATAACTTTCTAAATTACATATATACATACACATATCTACAAAAATATATATAATTATATAAAATCTCACTTAATATATATATATATATATAATCATAAAAATCCCTCTCTCTTCATTTATTCCTCCTTCCCAACGCTTCTTCACTTTTTCTTTTCTTTTCTCTTTTCCTTTTTTCTTTTTTTTTCCTTTCCCCACTTTTCTTCTTTCTTCTTCCCTGCTCTATCGTTGCCCTAATCTCTCCTTTGAAGCAGGAGGCCAATGACAACTTGGCGAGGCACGACAACACCGATGGCCAATACTTCGATATTTCTTCATTTTTAATGAGATTTTCCACGAAATCATACTTATCCTTTGATTTCGATCAGTTTCTCTCTCTCTCTCTCTCTCTCTCTCCCGCAAGCCATGGGTAATACAATAAATACGGAGAAGTATTTGCAAACGGAGGAAATAAGGAAAATACAGAGAATCAAGATAAAATGTGGAGTATCACTTGCTTGATGTTTTCAATCTCCTCACAACAGCAGCGAAATGGCAGAATCAACAACAGCTTTTGACAGCTTTAATAGACAGTGAAATCTCCGGCGACGGTGGTGAGAGCAAGAGCCGATAGTAATAGAGAAACTACTAATTTACTCCTCTTTTCTTCTTCTCCTTCAATCACCTCTCACTGTTCTCTCTCTCTCTCACCGTTCTCTAATTTTCTGCAATTTGCATCCCCCATGAAAGAAAAGAGGATAGCTTAATATAGAAATTTGAGAAGAGAAGTTGGTGCAACAAATCTTGGGTCAATGAGGGCAGGTGAGCCAACGAGAGTTGTTTGGTGAGAAAAATCCGGAGACGTGTGGAGTTGACGAAGAAGGAGATGAGACGAATGAGGAAAGGGAAGCTGACAAAGAGAGAGAGGATGTGAGAGCAAGAGGCTGAGGGAGAGGGATGAAGAATCTAGAAGGCTCAAGATTTTGAGAGGAAATTGAGAGAATAAGGTGGAGTGATTTTATCAATTAGCTTATTTATTTATTTATTATTATTATTATTATTATTATTATTATTATTATTATTATTATTATTATTATTATTATTATTAATTACTTAATAATACTTATTTTCATCATTAATTTATTATGATTAACACATTTATTGTTACTTATTCTTATTTATTATTAATAATAAAATAACTTTATTTATAATCATATTAAATTAATCACTCAATAAACTCGACTAGCTGAAATTTTGAGATGTTTCACAATTGAACTGATACCAAGGAGAAGACCATCAACTCCAAAAGCATATAAAATAGCACTTTGGTAATATATAGTTCAAACTTAGAAGATCATCCATATGTAAAACGTGTGAAGTGCTCTTTTGCTCAAAAGGATATCAGCTTTTAAGGGCACTTCGTGAGACGTGATCAAATTAAGATAGATTCAAAGAAGGTACAAGTTATCTCATATAGGTAAGTCCCGATAAGTGCAAGCAAGACGTGCTTATTTCTTGGCCTTGCTAACCACTATCAACGCTTCATAGAATGATATTCAAAGAGAGCTACACCTTTGATGGATTTGTTCAAGAAGGATATGAAGTGGGATTGATCAAAGGCATGAAAAAAAGTCTTTAAAGAGATGAAGTACGCCACAATGAAAGAGCACATGTTAATCCTCTCAGACATTACCAAACACTTTGAATGGGATACCATCAGATTTTGCCCTCAAAGATTATTATAAGAAGATCATCCAATAGCCTATGAGAGTAGAAAGCTAAATGAGGCCGAATGAAATTACACAATCTAAAAGAAAGAGTTACTAGCGATCATGCACTTTCTGAGGACATGGAGACACTACTTGTTTGGCTCTAAGTTCGTTGTGAAAATCATGTCGCAAGCCACATCCTTACCCAATCAAAATTGAGTTTAAAGAACGCTCAATTGCAGGAATTCTTAGCAAAATTAGATTTAGAGCTAGAACATAAAGCCAAATGCTACAACCAGACCATAAATGCCCTTAGTTAAAGACTACACCATACTACCTTGTCTCAAGTAACCCACCTATTAACAAACAATATTGCCACGACCATCAAAGAACAAATAAAGCTAAACCTAGAGAAAGACACAATAGCCATGACTCTACTTTAACTGATTCGAGAAGGCAAGAATTGAAAATTTTGAATTCACAATGGATTAATCTTCACGAAAGGACATTAGGTTTTCATACCTAAGGCTAGAGGAATGAAGAGGATACTCCTTTAGAAAGTGTCCTAACACTCTATGGATTGATCACTTAATGTGCCAGCATACCCTAAGCCTACTACAAAAAGGTTATTAAAGGTCCAAGATGAAGAACGATGAGACAAACAATATGCAAACATATCTCACTAGTCAGTAGGATAAGATTGAACATTAGAAACTAGCGGGATCACTGGAACCCCTAAATGTACCTAATAGACCTTGGAAAAATGTTTCCCTCAATTTCATCACTGGGTTCCAAAGGTTAGTAAGTACTACATTTTGGTGATCGTGGACCACTTTTTAATGTATGCCACTTTTGTTCTAATATCAAAAGATTGTTCCGAGAATGAGCCAGCACCCCTTTTTTTGAACACATTATCAGATACTAGGGAATACCCCAAAGCATAATGAATGACATAGATGGTCGCTTCATCGACGCCTTCTAATTAAAACTCTTCAAAATGCTCAATTCATAATTAAATATCTCATCAAGTAGCAATCCTTAAAATAATGGTCCCTTAAAATAATGGTCAAGCAGAGAGATTCCACAGCCTATTTAAGGAGTAGTTGCACCATTTTGTGTGTCAATCAGAAAGATCAAATAAAGATTCTCAATATTAATTAATTTTGTTTTAATACTCAAAGTGCTCTTCTTCAAATAAGAGTTATTTTACAACTATAATAGGTTAGCAGTCACTTGTTCCACACCCTGGCCAAGCCATATAAAGATAATTGTCTTCGTCCTTACAATTTTGCCCGAGAGCAAAGGCAAAACACAAACCAAAACCTACTCGGAGAAAGAGTATCATCGAATGAAGAAGTTGGCAGATCAGAAGAGGCAACCTGTCCAATTCAATAAGGGACATACTTTATTGGTAAAACTTCTCCAATAGCAGATGCTATTCCTCATAAGAAGAGACGAACACCTCTTTTGAAAATATGAAGGCCCTATCTAGATCAATACAAATCTGGAGAATTCCTCGTAGAAAATAAATCCTTTCGAGGGGATGAAGGTCCACCCAATCTTTCATGTGAGCTATCTAAAGCAATATTACCCCAACATAACCTTTACGTAATCTTTCACAACAAACCAACTCAGGCTAAAGCCACCACCAGGGCCGATAGTCGAAGAGATCATAGCTAAACGAGAGGTGACAACATTAACTGGGAAGAGAAGAAGAAAACGTTGTTTGGGAAGCGGAGGAGAGATCAACAGATAAACAAGTTGGGAACTTGTAAAAGACGTGAGACTAGAGAGATGAGGGGGCAAAGCTACACTAAAGATCAAGCTAATGAGGATGTTGACAGCTTAGTAGAGGGAGGATGCTAAAATTAAAACTGAGCCATGTAAATTTTTACACAATTCTTGTAAGAATTGAGGTCAATTCAGTTTAAATTTTAGCATAGTATAAAATATGAATAAGCATTGTTAAAATTGAGGATTTTTAGTATATATTAGTGTCAAATGCCAAATGGCACAGAACCCTCTTTATGGGGGAATGAATTTAAGAAATCGTCTTTCATATCTAATTATTGCTTGTTAATATTGACTACTTACTCATACTTCTATATTTTCAACTAGCAACTTACTTGTATTCGATATTCTCGACACTCATTGCTTTTTAGTGATTTCGTCCAATATCGACCCTCACACTTTACTCAATGCTCAACTCAGTTAGTGTTTGGCTCCCAACTAGAACAAACGCGTCGCACGGTTTTATAGCTATAAAAATCTAACTAAAACACATCACAACTACAAACAACTTAGATTCTATCATTATTCCCTACTATCTTATTATCCCCTTTGAACATGTCCACACAAATTTACTACTAAGTCCTCAGTCCATGTGATATGTGTTAATGATACAAGGAAGGGAAAATAAGGGATGGGAAGGAGAAGAAATTGGAAAAGGGGGATACAGCAAGAGAAGTGCACAGAAAAAAAAAGAAGTAAAGATCAGTAGAGAGATAAAAAAATTGCAATCACTCAATATTCATTCAACTCATTAATGCCTCCAGTAATAAAGTTAGAATCTTTACATAAAGAAACATTACTCATAAGTTAATTAGGAAACAAATATAGTTTCTTAATTAATAACATTTCAAAATAAGAAAATAATAAAATCTCATTAAATAAAATCTCTCAAAATCAAACAAAATAAAATCTCTCAAATAAAATCAAAATCAAATAAAATCTCAAATATTTCTTAATTTGGAATGTTCATATTCTCTAACAAATCTCTTTTAATTTGAAATGTTCATAATCTCTTCTAATTTAAAATATCCATTATATCCGCATCAGTTAATAAGTAATGTTAAAATACCAAAACGGAGAAACACTAAAAGACAATTAGGACTTTAGGATACCATACGGAACAGGGAGATATTGTAAGCTCTTTGGTCAAAAAAATTACCCCCAAAAAATCTTTAATTGACAAGCTCAGCATATCATCATGGATGTTCCATGAATACCAACAAACTTCCTATCTCTTTCTACCTTATGCAAAGGGTAGAGATGAGAAGGTATTTGAGCATATAGTTTCTCTATTACCAAAACTACCCATTTCCTTCTAACTCAACCTAAATTAAAGGCAAGAATGCACTTTAACAATATAGCTTTGCATTGGATTCCACATTAACAAATCTACGGAAAACATAGGAATACCATAGAATCACAAGGATGGTATTCCGTATAATACAGCTATTTCCAACAGGAGGAAGAGCGGAATAATGACAACAGATGGAAAACTGTCATTCCTATGATTTGTTCACTCTTACATGAGGAAGAGTTATGGCCTTTAATGCCCTTTCCACTCATGTACAGATTTGGTAGAATGTGATCAAATAAAACCATTAATGAGAACTTTAATACGGTGTCTGAAACCACTATATCAAACTGTAATGTACCAAATGACCAACTTAGCAACCATCTCCTAATTCGGGGCCCCTTCCACTCTGCATATGCTCAATAAAAGGTGGTGGTCCAATACATGAGTCTTTCCACATTGTAGGATCTAGAGATGTATGTAACCCTATCCATGTAATGTAATGAGATCATTTTCTTGATCTGAATTTGCCTAATTTTACAATTAGAAAAAATTCTGCGACTGCTCAACCAAGATCCTCCATTAAACCTTCTTGAAGGCACAGTGAAAACAAGTAGACACTGAACATTCTATTACTTCACTCTACACACACTTGTCAATTTACCTCTTCTTCCATATATGGTCCCACCATTGAGATTTATACATGCGCAAATTCTTACCAGAATTGGTTGGGAGACTCCCTCGACTACCACAACTAAAGTTTAGCTATTCAATATTCAACTCTCTCAATGCTTTCATCGTTCTAGCATTAGCTATCCAAAGCAACCATCTCTGATCTTAATCCCATCCTCCAACAAGCGAGCTAAAATTGTAAGACACTTCAAACCAGAAGCACATGGCTTCCACTTTCTTCATCTGGATTATAATTTTGATAATCAAAAGGTAGAACAAATTATAACATTCACCCTTTTTATGGCTAACCTATAGAAAAGATGCTTACGAAGGCACTACCCTTCTACCAAATAAACAATTTTTTTTCTTTTATTAACATGAAACTTTCTGGCTTCTTGCTACTGCAAGATACTTAATCCTTTTAGAGGTAGCAAAAGAAGATTATACTTCTCCAAACAGTTCGAAAGAAAAGAAAAGAAAAGCAAAGGTAAAGAACAATTCCTTCGTTAGAGAACTAAGGGGGTGTTTGGTTGAGCTATTGGAGAATGCTTTCAGCTGTTGAAGAGTGCTTTAGGCTATTGGCAACCCCAATAATAAAAGCTCGTTTTGGTTCCCCCAAAAGAAACTGTTGTTACAGTTGACACAGTAATAGCAAAATCACTTTTAAAAAGTTCACACATATGAGCATTTCGTGGGATATGTCATTGATATTTGTGAAATGACATAAATACCCTCTCATTTTCTTTGTCCATCTTTAATATTTAATTTCTTTCTTTTCTTTTCTTTTTTTTCGTTTCCCTTTTTTCTTCTTTGTCCTTCTTCTTGGACTAAGCACTAGGTATCTGTACTATATTTTTTTCCCCTTTCTCAAAGAAAAAAAAAATGTAATCCTTTTAAGAGTTCTTTCATTTTTATAATTCACGAAGTTTACTGTGTCATTTGAAAATATAAATGTTGAGAAGCTAGTTCTAAAGCAATGCTATTTTCAGCACATAAAAATATGTTAGTATATTTGTTTGATTTTTTAAAAATTTTTTATCTTGTAGCCTTTTTTGAAAAATAAAGAAAAACAAATAAATATATTAAACAAAACAAGAGATGTCCTTATTGGGTATTTAATTTTCAACAGCAACGACTAACAGCATTTTAATTAAATAGCATTTTTATATTTAACATCAATGATATCAATAGCAACACCGAACGGAAACAGCAACATTGAAATAACAAATAGCCAATAATAAAATCGAATTTTTTATAGCCTAACCAAACAGGCCACAAGTATACTTTACCTGTACACGTAGCTTCCTATGATGGAACAATAACTAACCAGATGTGGAGAAATTAGTAGATATCACAAAGGTTTTAAATAATCCCAAATAGAAAGTATGAACAAATTCACTTTTTTGAACTACACGAAGATCACATCAAATGGAAATTAGAGCCCATTACAGTGGACATGCATAACAGAAAATAGCATCGTCATTAACATATCCCAAACATGGCAATTTCACAAGTGCATCTTAATACCTGACATTTTCATCTTATAAATTCTAAAAAAAAAATAAAAAAGCTTCCTTCTATTCACATGCTTCTCTCGGCAACCAAACTAACAATATGAAACAATACCTGTAGATTTGGCTTCTGAATATCAGATGCATAGAAGAATCGTAACTTGAACTTCTGGAGCCTATAAGGTTGATCACTTGCTGTCCTTACAGGAACTGTAGAAAACCAAAAGTTTGAAGGCACAACCCTCAATTAGAGAGACCCTCAAAAGAAGCAAGAAACAATTCAAACAACAATCAATAATATATTCAAAAAAACTCATTCTCCAATTATTCCTTTTTCTTCTACATGCTGTCGTTTTACATCAGGCATCATTTCAACATTGAAGAAGCCACGGGGAAGGGAAAACGCAATAAAAGAAATAAATTGCTCTCCATTGCAATTCTTCTTTTCATCTTGATTCCTCCAAGGTCCGAACTATAGTTACTTCGACTCTTCACTTCAACCTCAATTACTCATGTCAAGCCTCCCACACTCAAACATGGCGGTTCTAATACTTGGACACTTAACATTATTTCAAAATTCCATGAAATTCAGACAATAGCAGATGTCGGATACGAAGTATATGCAACAGAGCTTGAAGTTATTGCTGTATATCTTTCAACTTGAAATCAATATAAATGCTTCAACAACAACAAGCATATTAAGCTTTTTTTTCCCTCATCTAAAACACTAACGAGAACTGGAGACCGATAAAGCAAGACATGGCATTAACGAAATACAAAAGTTCAACCAGGTAAGAGAAAAATAAATAAGGAAATTTAAACTCAAAGGTTCTATATTCTCGACAATTAGTTATGCAACTCGAGCAAAACACAATTTCCAATCTTGGAAACGACAAGCCCAAGAAATACTTGCAATAAATCAAACTAATTTGCAGATGTTACCAGCAATTTTGGCATTAAAATCACAAAAAGACACAGCAACATCTACTAATGCAACAAATTGAAATATTGAATCCACAAAGAGAGAGAGGATGCACCGTCGATGTTATCGAAGACGGAAAAAGGAGTCAGCATCTTGATAAAACTGAGCCCATTCTTCTGGCAGGTTTCTTCAACGAGAGAGGTCCGGAGCACCATCACCACTGGAGTTATCTCCTCCGTCAACATCTTTCCCAGCGCTGTATTTGCCGGATCAACCATCTCTCTCTTCGGAAGAGCGGCTTCTCCCCGACGGCAATACTGAGTCACTCGTGTCAACTCAGCGATGCCGCAGCTGCTGGGGCTTCAGGGCTGTCAGATATCAAATGCAGGCGTCTATCGGACTAGGGAAAGAAATATTAGAGTCAATTGCGATCGGCGGGACACAAACGCGACTGCAGCGCTGCGTTTTAGGTGAATTACTTCCCCTGCACAGAGATCGTCTTTTTTTCGATCAAGTCATGTTTTCGAATTTCCGCCTCTCACTCCCGAATTTCTCTGAAATATTTCTAATTCATTTTTAGCCTTTTCTATATCCCTTTTTAAAAATATTTTCAATTTGATCTTTGTATTTGATAAAACGTCATGAAGATTTACCGTGAACACCAAGTAGCTATGAAATGATTATGTGTATAATTTCTTCTAAACTTTAAAATGAGAAAAATCCGTATAATTTATTTTTATTTTACCGTAAAACAAAATCCGTATAATTTATTTTTATTTTACCGTAAAACTATAAAAATATGCAACTAATTTAATTTTATTCGTGATTCATATTGTCTCGATAGGTTTGGTGGTTATACTAGTGCCTAAGTAATTGATCTCCTTAGTTGTTGTTAGCACAATTAAATCAAAACATGCTTTTATTGCTGAAGAATATCCTGCAACAAATGAAATTAGAAAGATATGTATAGTCCTTGAAATATGTGGACTTAATCAAAAGAATGGGTTAGACGACTATGAATTGACTATATCATTGTATAAAAATAGGATGTACCAAAAATATTGAAGAACCCAACATTTTATAATTTGTAATATCAATGTTGAAGTTGAAGTATTCTGAACGATATGAAAACATCTTAAGTTTTGGGCTGACGAATAGATTCTTTAAGAATATTATTAATTGTCTAATTAGATACATCACGTTATGTATGGTCATCATGGTATGATGAAAAGCACCGCAATTAAAATTCTTAATCTAAAAGGTTTGAAGAAAATAGGTTTTAAAGTCAAAATTAATATAATATTGTGTGATGATGGTAAATTCATACTATCGTTGCTACATACCACATTCTTATTTCCATCATTAACTATTATCATAATTAATTAATGAAATATATATAAATATAAATATATACATGATCCATACAACCGTCACATCATCAACGACTCTAACACCACACTATAGGAGTACGACGTCAAATCTTATTAAGAAAAGATACCTACTAAAAATCACAATAAAAAATTACTCCACAATATCCCATGAAAATATACATAATATCTATAACACTTTGCGGAAACAATACTACACTAATATTATCAAAATTTGATACGTTATTTTATACTTTCAAGGTTTTACATATGTTCAGTATATCAAAATCAGAATAACAAAATCTTTCTTTCTAAGTATAAAAAACGAAACTCTCAATCTTTATTCCTCTTCATCTGGCATCAACTTATGCAAATTATTTGAAGATTAGTAAAAATAGTAAGGAAGTCAAATAAATGCTCAATAATGCATTACATATAACAATAGCATACACATTTTACTTAAAACATATTATTAGAGGGAATATGAGTTATAATACAGATATAAGTATAAAACATAAGCAGAAAATATTAACACTATCCATTTAACCTTCTTTATCTTATTCTTTTACTTTTATAACCGTCAAACACATTAAAAACTTTTTTTTTTTTTGGTAAGTAAGTGATGAAATTGCATTAAAATAAAAAATTACAAGCCTATGTTCTATCTTTGGTAAGTAAGAGATAAAAAACTTATTTATCTTTAGGGACCAAAACTAGTAGGCTTTACCAACTAATAGAGTAGACAATTGAAAAAAGAATTATCTAGGTTCTCACACAATCTAAGGCCATGATATCCCATTCAACAGTTGGACGTGGGCGATATTATCTATAACTTGGTAAACGGGGCCAAAATTCGCTTTTAGATCTCCCGCGGTTACAATGGGGCAGTCCTCAATTTATCACTTCAATATCCTAAAACATGTTAGGAAATATTATCCTCTGAATAATTCTTTGGCACAGTTTCTTACTTTCTTAACTTAGAAAATATTTTACACTTTACTTCTTAGTTCTTAATTCTTACCATTTTAAATAATGGTTCATATTTTTCTTAACAGAGCTGTAGAGTCCCTTCTTTCTTTTCATGATGTCAGTTACATTTTTATCATGTCAACTTTAATAATATAAAATTTGGACAGTAAATCATGCGATAAAAATTTATAAATTTTTCTACAAATTTAATAAACATGTGCCACACAATTAAATATGCAGTATATTTTTATCATATTCAAATAGCATATAATATTTTAAAATTCATAATTATGAAGCACAAATATATGAAAATAAATTTTGTATCTATAAATATGAAGAAAATTTCAAGATAAAAATAAATAATTACGATATAGATAATTAATCAGAAGTTTTCGATAAATTCTACTATAAAATCATGATAAATCTATAAATATGTAATTTTTTCATACTTGTACTTCAAAATCTTAGCTTGGACGAGTATTAGAACAATAATACTAAAAAAGAACGAGAATAAATCACAACAACAAAAAGGGGGAGTTAAAAATACACTTGCATTCGTCGAATATACCGAAATTCTTACTTCAAACATTCCGAATTTAACTTTTTGGAGCTTCTATGCTTTTCTCTCTCTTCTCCCTTCTCTCTCGACCCTTCTCTTCCTGTTTTCTTCCTTCTAATACTTTTCACCGCTTGAAATGTCATGGAAACAAATCTTCAGTCGACTTTTATAACAAACCCGTACTTGAATGCGGGTCAGGTGCGAGTATTTTGGAATCTACTTCTATTGGGAAGCTCGAACACACGGCGGGTGTGCTCAGTTCTTGAATCGGCACCTGCCAGTAGTGCCTTAGGTCCCCCAAGGGCGCGCAGCAGGCGTTGTAGCGTCAACCCGGGGCCAACTACACAATTTGTTTGGTTTACAATTTTCCCCTTTTTAACCTTATTTATCGTGTCTTTTAACCTGAATTTTGATTATATTATCCTGACTAATTTCGATTAATATAAGCTAAAATTTGATCCTTACAATCATTTATTATACTTAAACATAATCATGCCTATCGCTCGAGGATAACTACTGATGAACATGATGACCCATGGGTTCGCCCAAAAACTTACCCGCTAAAAAAAAGAAAGGTCCAAGAAATTGAAGCCCAGCATGATGGTCCCTTAACCCAAGATCCAGTAGGCACAGTGGTTGACCTGAAAAGTATGATACGACACCATCTAATGACAAACAAGCAATTAAGGTAAATCGGTGGCATACCTTGACAATTGCAGCACCGAATCAACAGACGTCATGACAGCTCAGCGCATATATTCGGGTAATGGTTACCATAATTTAGCCCCATAATTATTCTGACAACTCAGCAAATACTACAGATCGTCCCAAAATGGTAATGACAACCCAACAAATATTCTTAGACAACGGTTGCCATATATTGCCCGCAAGGATCACTTAGATTGTAGAGCGAATATATGCAAACAACTGTCACCAATCGTAAGGCCAGAGGAAGGCTAAACCGATGCACGCTCTATAAATGCCCCTTCTCCACCACGAGAAAGAAAATGGATTAATCAACCAGACCACACCATCAAAGAATTAGTCTTCGAATTCAAAGCATACTCCTTACACTCAGGCATTCATACGCACTAAGACTTCACAAAGCCACTCTATGCGTGAGTGTACCCATCTTAAAGCCACTTGGCCTACGAGTGCACCATTCTTAAAATCGCTCTTCCTAATGAGTGTACCATTCTAAAAGCCGCTCCCAACCGAGCGCACATCTCGAAGCCTAATCCTTTACAACACACTTAATCACCCTCTCTCTGTTGTATCTATGAATTTTACATTCCTCTATCTTTCTCTCCATCGATTAAAGATTTCTAAATTTAGTGTCGAAAGATATACCGTAAAGTGAGTCCCATATACCTTTAATCTCTCGTTTGTTTATTGTGATATACAACATCTAGATTCTCAGGGACAAAGACCGAACCCTCTTTAATTTAACCTATCGAGTGAGATCAAACGGCTCCTTAATTTGTATGATAATTTGGATCTATGGACGCATCATTGGTGCCGTATGTGAGAATGCCTAAAAAGTCCAAGCACGATACCTATGAAAGTAGACAAGGTCAATACCATTGTACAAGCCAACGCACTAGTCAGATATGTCATCTCCTATGGCAATGACCTCTCCGTGGGTAGTCATGGGGACAAATGACTGGCTCCTGACATTCAGACACTTGCTACCCAAATGGACACCGTGTCCAAACTGCTCCAAACCATATGAACTCGTCTAGACGATTAACAACTAGGGGCTCCTTCCTCCCACTCCTAGACCTCAGCATCCAACAGGAGAAGCCGGAGGAGGAGACAACACACCAAGGAGGAGACTCGCTGGCTGACGACCTCGAGGCTCCAACGGCCACAAGCGATAGGGTCCAAGCAAGGTTAGGAGGCCAATTGAGTCTTAAAGCACGAGATGAAAGCTCAGAGAGGTAGAATCCATGTTGCTTCCGAGACGATTGGAGGCCATCAGCCCAAGTAGAAGTCTCCTGTAGAACCCAGCCAAGGATGGCCTATAGCTGCCTAGTTTAGCATATCTTTCCAAACCACTCAAAGTTGATGATCTTCCTCAATGTAAAGAGGATTGTATCCTCCTCTTTGATAAATGAGAGAGTAAGCAAGATTGAGTAGTAGGTGTTCAGAGGGAGTACCGATAAATACTTCGCTGACTTGAGAAGGTCACCATTCACAGGAGAGATCAGGATATAGCTACTCCCTCACAAGTTTAAAATGTTGAACCTTGAGCCATACAATAGAGGTTCAGATCCAATTGACCATCTAGATAACTTCCATACTCTACTAAGTTTCTAGGGTCTTGATGCCGCAACTATGTGTCCATACTTTCCTCTAACCCACCCTTAAGGAAGACGCTTGGCTTTGGTTTTACCACCTACAATCAAATTCAATATGAATATTCAAAGAATTGGCCGACAACTTCCTGTCATAGTTCGCTTCTAATCAAAGGGAGGAAAAGTAATCCTGACACCTTATTCAGATCCGACAAGGGCTGAACGAGTCTGAAATGCTTCTTAGCCTAATTTAACATCGTGGCTCAAAGGACTCCCAAGCTCATCGATGAGGTGAAGGTGAACACCTTTATGGAAACTTTACAGTTGGGCGACTTCTTCAAGCACTCGGTCTAGTAGGAGCTTTAAACATTCCTTGAGACGGAGACCATTGCCCGTGTATACATAGCCGCCGAGGAGGCCAACAAAGAAAAGTAGCTAGAGTGCACAAACCACCTCCATCAGGGATCAATGAATGAGAAGAAGAGGAACAAAGACAACACCAACACTCGAGATCTGAGAAAGTAGCCCAGGATGGAGTCGGGTGTTCAAGAAGAGTTTAGACCCCTAAATCTTTTTTTTGGTAAGTAATTGTATTGAAAAATTTTGAAAATACACATCCAATGTTCTATTTTTAAGTGTTTTACCAACTAAAAAATAGAACAAAAATGGTAGGGCATACCCCGAGTACAATAGTACATGTCTTCAGAGTATAAAGAAACACAAAGAAAAAAAAATAAAATAAAAAATAAAAAAGAAGGCCAATGACCTAACCAACCAGGCGCAAAACCTCAAGGAACTGCCTCCCTGTCTGATCCACTCTAGACATCGCTAAGCCGTTAGACATCTAAATCTAACTCCTTTGAAGGATACTCAGAACAACATCCTCATGCAAATTTGGGATAAGAAATTCTTGAAGTAGCCAAAATAGCCTAAGAACCTGAAAGGAGGATATCAATCTAATACTAGATTTTACCATCGATATTTGAATTACAGTACTAATGATAGTCAGACGCTACAGAAGAAAATTAAGACCCTCATCCGAAAGGAGGGCCTCATCAGACTCTTGTGGGACCTAGGGTAGGCCCCCGGCAAAGTAGAAGAGGAGTTGGAATAGCAACAGTAGCCACAGAATCAAGGTGTGACTAGAGTAGTAAACATACTAGCTACAAGGCCACCCAAAAGCAATGCTCCTACACCGCCCAGAGAAAGTCTCCAACAATAAGAAAATAAGGGTAGGAGTAAGAAATGATGTCATTAGTTTTAGTATAATGGTATGGCACGTGTAATAACTCTTTATTCTAACTCTCTAGTTGTATCCACACTTGTTTCGGACAATACGATTAACTACTAATTTAAATGAGTCTTTTGTGATAATGGAAGCTTAAGGATTTTGCTTTATCTTGACATCTACTTTAAGATCAAACTAATAAAGAATTGAATGAAATCAATCAAGGGACCCTTATATGGGTTAGACAATGACCCTATTCCAATTTAAGAGACCATTTAGTTGAAGGTCATACTAGAAACGTATCTAAAGATGGCATTCCGTATACTCACGTTTTTGATAATTGATCTACCATTGGTCTATAATATTATCCTAGGCCCACCCAGCCTAACAGCATTTAGAGCAGTGATGCAGATCCTACATTTAATAATGAAATTCTTGATGGCATGTGGTGTCGTAGAGATCCTAGACAACCAAGTCACTGGTCAGATATGCAATTTGTCTGAAGTCACTAAGGCAAATCTTGACTAGCCAGTCGAAGACTTCAATCTTCAGGACAAAGCGACCCTACTACCAGCACAGTCTTGTGAGTCGATCAACTAGATTCATCTAGATCCCGATGAGCCCAAAATATATATATAAATATAGATCCCGATGAGCCCAGCACAGTCTTGTGACGGAGCAGATTTTTTTTTTTTGTCCTCAAAGCTTCCGTCAAACAGAAACACAATTGAAACCCAACTAAACCAATTAGGTGCAACACAGGATCACAGATACCATTTAGGACCCACGTACCTTTAATCATAATAAGTATAGCGAAAGTTATTATAACACTTGCGGAAGCATTCATATTCATTCCAAAATATTCATTTCCAAGTACATAGCCAAAAACGTTTAACCATAGAAGTCCATCAAGTCATTACAATAATATTTCTCCAAAATAAGCTTCCGAGGTCTTTAATCCTTCAGACAAGTCCTAGTCACTCCAACTCGTCAGGCACAAGTTCTAAGCTTCATCTGTAGGGGGAAAAACATAAAACAGTGAGCCGATGCCCAGCAAGGTACATGCATATGAGTAGTACAATGATGATGCAGAACGGTCATGTAACTGTGTATAAATAGAACGGTTAATCAGGATGCAGTCTAAGAAAATAGAGGAAATATACCTTGACAGTACTATAATTCAGAAAACGGTAATCGGTACAGTAAATGGTAAACAGTAACATAACATATCGGTAGTCGGTACAATAAACGGTGAATAGAACATATCCTATCGGTAACAGTATTTCATATTCAATAATTGGTACTTCATATTCGGTAATCGATACTTCATATTTGGTAATCGATACTTCATAATCGGTCATCGATACTTTATATTCGGTAATCGGTACGGTAACATAACATATCAATAAAACAGTAAACGGTACTTCATATAATATCGGTACAAACCCTGCCAGTATACCCTACTAGCCGAGGGGGCGAATAATCGATGATAGATTGTGTTTACTCCACACAATCTAAGGCCTGTAACTGTCATATGGGTATCCCATCTTATGGGATCGGTACAGTATGTCACCCGAAGGTAGGCCGATAACGGTATCCCTCATGGGATCGGTACGGTATGCCACCCGAAGGTAGGCCGGTAACAGAAGTATCCCATCTCGAGGGATTAGAACCGAGTGCCACCCGAAGGTAGGCCAGTAACAGAAGCATCCCATCTCGAGGGATCAGAACAGAGTGCCACGCGAAGGTAGGCCGGTAACAGAAGTATCCCATCTCGAGGGATCGGTATGGTATGCCACCCGAAGGTAGGCCGGTAATGGTATTTCCCTCTGTCCATAACGCCCTGAGGGCAGGGCGGACCACGAATAACTCCATGGACAGAATTATCCTCGATTACCACCGAAAAGTCCTAAGGCATGCCGGAGAACCTATCTGGGCTGTAAGTCAGTCCGGGTCTTAAAATAATAGGAACACTTCTTTTCTTGAAAGTCATTTTCAGTAAGCCGTAGTTTATTTTCTGCACGAATTCGGAGTTCATTTTTCATTCAAGCCGGAGTTCATTTTCACATTAAGGACGGAGCTCTTTTTCATGTGCAAGACCGGAGTTCATTTTTCATTCAAGCCGGAGTTCATCTTTTGACAGAAACAGGAGTTCAAAAGCCGGAGTAGATTTCACGTTAAGGACGGAGCTCTTTTTCATGTTAAAAGCCAAAGTTCATCTTTCTTTAATAACGGAACTCTTTTTCAAAAGCCGGAGCCCAAGCCGAAGTTCATTTTTCATTAAGGACGGAGCTCTTTTTCATGTGCAAAACCGGAGTTCATTTTTCATTCAAGCCAGAGTTCCTCTTTTGGCAGAAACAGGAGTTCAAAAGCCGGAGTTGATTTCACGTTAAGGACGGAGCTCTTTTTCATGTTAAAAGCCAAAGTTTATTTTTTTTCTTTAACAACGGAACTCTTTTTCAAAAGCCGGAGCCCAAAGCCGAAGTTCATTTTTCATTAAAGATGGAACTCTTTTTTCAAAAGCCGAGGTTACTTCTTTATTAAAGACGGAGCTCCTTTCGTGTATGAAACCGGAGTTCATTTTACCTTTAAAAAAACCGAAGTTCTTTTCTTAAAAGACGGAGTGCTTTTTCTGAAAAGCCGAAGCTCATTACAATCCGAAGTTCATTTTTTTTTCTCAAAGGACGGAGTACTTTTAAAAGCCGAATTCTCATAAATTCGGAGTTCTTTTAACAACAAAAGCCAAGGTTCTTTTTACTAACAAAGGTCGGAGTTCTTTTTATTAACAAAAGCCGGAGTTCCTTTTATCAACAGAGCAGGAGTTGTTTTTTTTTTTTATCAACAAAGCAGGAGTTCTTTTTATCAACAAAGCCGGAGTTCTTTTTTTATCTACAAAAAGGATGGAGTTCTTTTTAACAACAAAAGGACGGAGTTCTTTTTCTTATACGGGCCGGAGCTCTTTCTCTTGTTTCGGCCAAAGTTCATTTCACATTACAAGCCGGACTTCTTTTTAGACGGAGTGCTTTTGGACGGAGTACTTTTCTTAGGTGACAGAGCTCTTTTTATCTTAAGGCGTGAGTTCACTTCACATCAAGGAACGGAGTTCATTTTACAGTAGGGGCCTTAGTTCATTTTACATTACAGGAGCCGGAGCTCATTTTACACAACGGGCCAGAGTTCGTTTTGCCTTATAGGAGGTGGATATTTAATGCAGAAAGGTGAACTCGTAAAGCAGTGTATACTTCAATATTCTCAAATATGAACTTAAAAGCAGAGCAGAGTACACTTACAATATTCTTAAATTATCACTTTAAAAGCAGCGTCTGATATAACTTGCAGTAAAACATGGATTTAGAAACAGAGCAGAAGGCACTTGTAATATTCTCAAATCATCAATTTAAAAACAGCATCTGGTGTAACTTGCAATGAAGCATGAGTTTAGAAACAGAGCAGAATATACTTGTAATGAACTTAAAAATGGCGTCCAAGGTAACTTGCCTGACGGGCTGACTCAATTTTCCTTACCTTCTTGCTTGACAGTTGGTTTTTCCTTGGCGCCCTCCTTCACTCCCTCCTTACTGCTGGCTTTTGCCTTTTTGCCAAACGCAGCCACCCGACGCTGGATTTATATAGAAGAGGGGTTTGGTGGGGTAAGTCGGGTAGGTGACTTACTTTGGTACTTGTTTTCAGATGGTAGGTGGACTAACTAGATTAGTTTACCCACTCCATTTGATCGCCGCCTAGTTAGATTCTAACTAAATCCCACAGTTTATTCTTTGTTTATCCGGTCAACTCTTTGGTCAATATTTATGATCAGTGCCGGTCTCAATTTTTGTAACCTTTCAAGAAATCTGGTCAACTCTCCAATTTCGATCAAGATCTTCGAATCCGATCAACTCTTCAAATCCGGTCAACTTCTTATCATTCACTCCGTCCATCACTTTCTCATCAACTTCGGATTTATTTTCCTTCATCGACTCCGGATTTCTTCTCCGCAAATTCTACTCCAATCTTCAAGGACACTTCGACCTTATTTCAACAATGCACTCCGGCTTCAAAGCCACTCCGGCCTCCTCATGCTTTTCGGTCAACACGCGTTGACCGGATTATGCCTGCCTTCATACTTTTCCGGTCAACATGCGTTGACCGGCTTTTTCCTTCTCCCCAACATGCCTTGACCAGAGTATCTTCGAATCCAGTCAACTTTTACTAAGTCCGGTCAACTTCTTTTCATCCTTTTGCCAACTTTTTGGTCAACATGAGTTGACCGGGCAACCCTCAATTTTCGTGGATCCCTTGATCACTTTGGCTCGATAATCGAGATTTTCTATGTTTTAGAATCTGGGTCGTCACAATCTCCCCCACTTATAAAAATTTCGTCCTCGAAATTTGTTGATCCTTATGGCCTCATAACCACACGTATTTTTACATTACGAGTTTATTCCCTCATATAAGGATTACCCTAGGAAACCTTAAGCATTTGATCACTCTTATCTCTTATATCGGTTCAATCCAGGCACTTACTGATTTTCTCAGCTATTGATATGAGGATGGTCCTAAGAATTTCTTAAGTGGCCTACGGTATATGCTAGCCATTCCTCCAATTGAATCCGATACTTCAAATGAATTCTATGAACTTTCACTTCAGTTCGTTCCAAGTTTCAAAAGACTCTGATCATAAGGATATTAACCTAAATCTTAATTTTCTGAGTAATGGGTTCACGCCGCGCTTCCGCTGCGCCATTCTGATTTAAACAACTCTAGGATGGTCATTTTGTGGAGACAACCCCAAAATCCTTGATTTAGATTGATTCTAAAATATCCATACCTCATGAAGTTATTAGATCAGAATTATCTTTTAATTGATTCTTTGCACATCCATTTGGAGACTTCTGACATCGACTCTTGATCTTAGTATTCTCCTCCGTCAAATATATTAAGATTCATTTCTAAATTTCGTTCAAGGGAGCATTCTTAAGTCCTCAGAGGTTTTATCACAAAATTCCAATTACAGGTGGGGGTAATTCCTTCCCACGGACGTCTCCCCCACTTTGTGATTACTTATTAATACTGATTAACAAGATCCATAAAGCATGAATATGTCTATACAATTAAGGAACAAATCAAAATTTCGTTGATTAAGAGAATACCTTCCTTTGCCTTCAGGGTGTCTCTGGGCCTTGCACTGCTGCCATAATACTTAGACTTCTTTTCCTTTCGATCGTCTGGTAATGGGCAATCCTTTACCAGGTGACCCAACTTTCCACATCTATAGCATGCTCCTATTGCTTTATAACAAGTTCTTCCCAGGTGCTTCTTCCTACAATACGCACATTTAGCAGTTGATGTTGGCAACTTAGTCGCTAACAGGACTTCAGTAGTGCTCTTCCTCGCATCCACCATTTTTGCCTTCTTCGATGACTCAGGTGGTTCCATATGTGAGTTCCTACTAGGATCTTCCCAACTAGCAGCCCTCTTTGTAGAAAATTCTTGCGTTTCTAACTCTTCCTCGAGTACTGAACCCCTTTCTAGGATCTCAGTATAAGTTTGAAACTCCTGGATCACTAATAGGTCAACTACGCGACTAGCTAATAATTTTCATCCAGTAAGACTCCGATGTTTTTACATTATCACCCACTGACATATTATGAATACCAATAGGAGTAATGATTTATAAGTTGGGTCTCGATCTCGGTCTCAAACCCATCAAGTAAAAGTGGAGAAATCATTCCACTAAGAAGTTAATTACCATATGCGAGGAGGTGAAGAAACTACTTGATGTAGGCTTTATAAGGGGGTCCAATACCATAACTGATTATCAAATGTGGTCCTCATCAAAAAGAGTAACAAAAAATGACGGATGTATGTCGACTTTACCGATGTGAATAAAGTATGTCCAAAAGATAGTTTCCCACAGTCAAGAATTGACCTACAGGTGGACTCCATATCTGGATACGAGCTGCTAAACTTTATAGACACATACTTGAGTTACAACTGAATTCGGATGAGCCCAGAAGACGAAGAACACACTTCATCCATGATGGACCAGGGGATGTATTGTTTCAAGGTAATACCCTTCGGTTTGAAGAACGTAGAAACCACATACCAACGGCTTGTGAATAGAATGTTTGAGGGCCAAATCCATTAGAATATGGAGATGTATGTGAATGACATACTCATCAAAGACAAAACAACCGATGACCATATTCGCAACCTCGGAGAGGCTTTCGAAGTACTCTAAGCATACCATATGAGGCTAAATCTGACCAAGTGTGTGTTTAAAATATCTTCTAGGAAATTCTTAGATTTTATCATCTCCTAATGAGAAATTGAAGCAAACCCTGAGAAGATAAAATCCATTATAGACTTGAGCCCTAAAGAAGTTCAGAGGCTCACTAGAAAACTCGTAACACTCTCCCAATTCCTAACAAAATCGGTAAAAAAGTATCTTTCTTTCTTTAAAGTCTTTAGAGTGACAATGGTGAATGACTTCCAGTGGACGGCCGACCACCATTGAAAGAAAAGTATCTTCTTTTCTAGGTCATATCATTTCTAAAAGTGGCATATCAATGGATCTGGTGAAGGTGGAAGTGGTGGTCGATTGGGAGAGACTAATGAATGTTGCAAATGTGCAGAGTTTTCTATGACTAGCTGGATATTATTGGTGCTTTGTGGAGAATTTCTTGAGGATCATTGTACCTTTGACTCAATTAATATTGAAGAAAATGGTATTTGTTCGGGATAGTGATTGTGAGGACAGTTTCCAGGAACTGAAAAGGAGATTTTCGATGGTGCCTATATTGTCAATTCTTGATGAATCGTGTGGATTTATTGTGTACTGTGATACTTTCAAGAAGAGTTTGGGATGCATTTTGATGTAGCAAGGTAAGGTGGTTGCTTATATGTCAAGGCAGTTAAAAATTCATAAACAAAATTACCCACCCACGATTTGGAATTATAAGATGTAATCTTTACATTAAAAATTTTAAGACATTATCTATATGAAAAAAAAATTTTGGTTTATTCTGATCATAAAAACTTGAAATATTTGCTCTCGTAGAAAGAATTGAATATGCGGCAGCAGAGATGGATGAATCTGTTAAAAGTTTAAGATTGTGAGATCTAATATCAGTCGAGGAAAGCGAATGTTGTTCCTAATACTTTGAGTAGGAAGTCTGGTGAATTAATGGCTCACTAAATGATAAAGAAGTGGGAGATGCTAGATGAACTGAAGAGTTGTACTATTCAATTGCCCTCCTAGGGGTCAAGGATGATGTTATTATATCTCCAGGTGTTGCCAGATTTTTGGAGAAGATTAAGGAGAATTAGATGAATAACCCGTATCTAATGGAGAATGCAGGAGATTTGGATAGGGAGTCATAAGTAGATTTTTGTATTCTGTCTGATGGGATCCTTTATTTTTGAGATCAAATTTGCATGCCGAATATTGAGAAGTTGAAGGAGAAAATTCTAAATAAAGCTCACAAATTGAGCTATATGATTCAATCATGTAAAGTATCAGTTTCAAAAATATGATAATTAGGAGTAATTAAATTAATATAAATAAATCGAGGTCAAAAGGCATGTGAGAAATTAGACTGAAAAGTCCAAATATTCAGAATTTGTAAAATTGAAAACCGGTGCTGTTAACCTTGAAAAGTTGATTTGTAAATGACATTCGAGTTTTAAATTATGATAATCATAACTTATTAAACTAATATAATCAAAATTAGGGTCCAAGGATGTAAAATATTGGGTTAGAAGGATAGAAACGGATCCCGGATTGTGCATGTGTGAAGTTGGCTCGTTGCAGGCCTGCCCCAAGCCGGACCCATGCCCGCCGTGGGCTCGAGCCCCCTATCGAGTGTAGATTCTAGCAGAGGAGTGCCTAAAGGGCGCTTAACATTAGCTTGAGCACCGGATCCAACAACGGTGTGCTTGAAGAGTGCCGCGCTGGCGCTCAAGTGCCAACCCGTGTTATAAACACGCAACGGCTTCTTTTTGCATCACTTTCATAGGGAAAGAGAGAGAGGAGAGAGAGATCGTGAAGAGGAAGAGAGAGAAGGAGAATCCAAGGTTCTCGAGTCCGATTTTGAGCTCGAGCCAGTTAAAGAAGTGATAAATCGGGTCGAAGCAAGTACACTCATACCTTTCTCTTTCATTTCCTTACACTTTTATTTTATTTTCTTTGGGTATCATCATTCCAATACCCAATTAATCTTATATTTTGTGCTACTTATGACTTGAGTATGCACATATGTAAATTTCATATCCGATTTTCTAGTTTTGGTTGGTAGTTTGCATGGAAATCCTAACCCCGCGCCTGGACGTTTTCACCCACAAATTTTTGAGATTTTTGCCTAAATTGGCTCTGAAATATCATTACTCATACCTTGTATATATTAATTTATCAATTAGATATCCGATTTGGTAGTTTTATATGGAATTCTGTTTGCTGGAACCCTGACCCACACCTAGACACATTTAACAAATTAATTTGAGTCTTATACATGATTTGACTTCAGATAATGAAAATCCATGTCTTGAATGTGGATATTTACTGGTTGGGTGTCCGATTTTGCACGTACAGGACTCTAACATCCGCGCTGGCACTATTCACCCGAGCCATTTTAGTATTTTTGCATGATTTCATTTTGTTTAATTGATATTTAAATTATATATAATTATGTATGTTTAATTGTATATTCCAAAAATATTATTGTGGACCGTTTGTAAAGGGATTATCGTCCGAAAACTCTAAAGTTACGTTTGGCCGATGTGGTAATGAATTTCTAATTGTTCCAATGCATCATATTGAACTATGCATATGTTTAAAGTCATGTGAAGACTTAAAATCATAAAAAATAATTATCCGTATCTGTATATAAATATTAAGCAAGATATGTAAGAATACAAAGAGAATGCCACAATTTGATATGTGTATGATTCGTTCTCCCGGTGTGAGAACTATGTGAAAAAAATTTGATAAATTTTCTCTTAAAGAATAAGAAATCGTGAAACTTAGACCACGAATTTATATTTCAAAGGGTAGTATTCTCTAGCATGCGATTGATATTATAGTAGAAACTCAAAGATTATCCTGATCGTGTATTATAGTGGGTGATATTTCTGGATATACTTTAGAATATTACTGCGGAAGAATGAGGATTACCTCTAGACCCTGGGGGATATGGTAGCATATGTGATATGGCCCTGTATATTTGGTTAAAAGTATACTGCTTGCCATGGGATATTGAATTATGTGGATATACGCTTTAGAATGTGTAGAAACAAATATATTTCTTTCCTCGTTTTCTCGCACCGTTAGCCAGTAAGGCCTATTAGCCCTGATCCGTAAAGATAAAGAAATTTATATATGTTATAGAACCGTAAGAGAAGAAAAATAAAATATGAAGAGTTATTTATATTCCAAAAAATATTTTTGTTCACATTTCATGTTATACATAATATATCATACTCCTATCCCCTTTCCTATTTCCTTTTAAATATATTGCATATTATTCATGATAATATTACACTTGTTGAGCATTTGGCTCACCTTTACTATTTTTTCTTGCCCCAAATGAGTACAAGCTTACATCCGCTAGAGTAGGATAGAGGATTAGCAGCCGACTAGGCACAAAGATTTGAAGGATGATCTTGTGGACTTAGCTTTGTAGATTTATACCTTATGGAGTCCTTGTATTATTTCTTTTCAATGATCATGTATATTGATGTATGTATATGATGATGATATTATATATGTAGTCTAGTTTCTACTGCATTCGATTGATGTAGATGTTTTCATAGATTTTTATAGTTTATTTAGGTACCTAGTGGCATCTTATCTAAACCAACGTCATAATTTAAATTATAATGTTGGTGTCACGTGTTGTGGCTTGTGGATCCTGTGTTGTGATAATTGTGGATTATGTATGTTGTATAGGATATTTCATAGGTTTTGTATTTATTTGGCGGCCCTTTTTTTGTCGAAACTTTGCCAGATTTCAGTTAGGAAAACTTGATCCGTCACACATCCTAGCGTTAATAAAATGTATCTGGACATAAGAAAGACTTTCTGGTGATGGATATGAAGCATGAGATTGCAGCTTACATGACTAGGTGTGTTGTGTTTCAACTGATAAAAAAAGAGCATATGAAGCCTCTAGGGTTCTTGCATCCTTTGTCGATTCTCAACTGGAAGTGGGAGCACATAATGATATATTTTATTTTGGGGTTGCCTAGGACAACAAAGAATATTAATACCATTTGGGTAATCGTGGACAAATTGACAAAGTTTTCTCATTTCTTGCCGATTTGGATGATGTATTCGAGGAATAAATTGGCCCATTTGTATATCAATGAGATTGTAAGGTTGCATGGTATTCCAACTTTGATTGTTTTTGACTGAAATTTGAGATTTGTGTTGAAATTTTGGGAGAGCATGTATAAGAAGTTAAGTACCAAGTTTCAATTTTGTTCGAAGTTTTTTCTGCAGATGGCTGGCTAATCCAAAAGAACTATTTAGATTTTGGAAAGATATTTTAAGGGTATTGGTTTTAGAGATGAGAGGCATTTGGGATAGTTATTTGCCCCTTACTAAGTTCGCATATAATAATAATTATCAGTCAAGTATCGGAATGACTTCTTTTGAGATTTTGTATGGGTGGAGATGTAGGTCTCCTATTAATTGGAAAGAGATTGATGATCGTAGATTGTTGGACTCCAACATTATTCAAGACAATTCTGAGAATATTAGAATTATTAGAGACCGGTTGATTGAGACTCAAAGTTGCCGAAAGAGTTACGTAGATAAGAGGAGATTTGACTTAGAGTTTGACGTGGGTGACTATGTGTTTCTGAGGAAAGGGATTTTGAGGTTTGGAGTTAAGGGTAAATTAAAATTGAGGTTCATTGAACCCTTTAAAATTTTAGAGTGGATCGGAGAGGTAGCTTGTAGATTGGCTTTGCCACCAAATTTGGCAGGTTGTCACGATGTATTCTATGCTCTGGTATTCAAGAAATATTTGCATAATCCTTCTCATGTAATTGAGTTTGACCTATTAGAAATTGATGAAAATTTATCATATATCAAGGTTCCTATTCAGATTCTTGATTGGAATGATCAAGTATTAAAGAACAAGTCAATGCTGTTGGTTATGATGCTTAGGCAAAATCATTCAGTTGAGTAGGCTACCTGGGAGCGTGATGATGAAGTTCGAGAGAAATTTTTTTATTTGTTTAAGGATTGAGGTACGTAAATTTCAAGGATAAAATTTTTATGAAATAAGAGTGTAATATTTTGGATCTCTATTTAGATTATTTTAATATTAATAATAATTTTGGGCTAATTGGTTCTATTTAAATGATTATATATTGTAGAATTTTCAAGAAAATTAGTTCAATAGCTTGGCACCTGAGGCTTGCCTAGGCGCACTCGAGCACTGATTCAAGGAAGCCTCCGCCCAAGGCACCCTCGACGTGTGCTTAAGCACGGTTTTTCTTGAGAGTAGGTACCCAAGTTGTGCCTGAGGCATGCTCGAGTGTCGTACTGCTTATAGAAGCAGCGCGCGAGGCTTCATCATTTCATATGGCAGAGTAAGGAGGAGAGAGAGGAGAAAGAGGAGGAGAGAGAAAGTGGAGATCGGATCTTTCGGAACATCCTTTTGTTGTAAGATTGAGGGAAGTATCATTTAACCCTATCCTTAATCTATTTCAATATCTGATATATTTTGTGTTCGTTATGGAAGTTTATTTCATGCATGCTATTTTTATTAAGCCCACATATTTTCTTTGAGCATGCATGACATTTTTACTGGTTGATTGAGGGTTTTGTTATTTTTTTTAAATGGATAAATAACTGATACTGTATATTTTTATATCAATATATTTATATAAAAATGAATATGTAACTTACATTGAGCCGTGCATTTTCACATGCATGTGCCCGAAGATTGTGGTCACTACCACTATTATCTGTTATCTGTTATTTGGTTAACTCTCGACAATGAGACATTTATTATTTAAAATCCCTTTTCACCGGCAAGAAAAGCACCATTTGTCATGACTTGCCCCATTTATCTAGTACTTAAAATAAAATTTAATATATTTAGATATCCTAATGTATCTAATAAATTTGAGAATTGTACTCAAAATCGTAAGTAACAAAATACATAGATGGCCTTACCTGTTGGTCTAAAATGCAAATGAGTTGGTCTAAGGTTATCGGATCAAGTATGACCATTCCTCAAGTTAATATTTAAATTATCAAAACTCAAATTTAATACATGCTTTACATTTCTGTATGAATTTATATTCGGACTCTTATTTAGATGTGGGTTTGAAATTCACTGATTTCGCCCACAGATGCGACTTTGTATGTCTATACATTTCATTTTGATTATACTTTTTGATTCAAACTTTGGATTATTTCTTTATGGTACTGATCTGGTTTCTAATATATTGCGCACATGATATGATTATCCGGCTATTCGATTCTGTCCCAGATCATAATTTGATTGGACATCTCATTATTTGATTTGATATCCGGATCACTTTTTTTCTATATATATTTTAAGTAGACTATTTTCTGATTTAATGTCTATTTTGATATGATATATGATTAGATTATGAAATTACCATTGATTTTCTAATATTGGATTCTGACTCGAATTTGATGATTTAACTTCTGATATGAGTCTTTTGGATTTGTATCTATTATCTATTTTCTGATATCAAATTTGTATCCATTATTTATTTTGAAATCTGTTTATGGACCCTCATTTTGTTTTGCTTGGATACATTTGTTATTATATATATAATATTTGTTAAACTCTAAACTCATATTTTCTGTTTTATCCCCTTTAGAGTAAATAGTTTGGATACTTTATAAGAATTGGATGAGATCTGACGTAGTGTCGTATATTCTGGTAACTAATGTATCTGTTTAGAACAATGGCATTGACCGTACTTCAATTGTTATGGATGGACTTTGTTTTAGGCTGCCATTGAAAATTAGAATCAGCCGAATGTAGGCCTTTGGACCATATTCCAACCAAGGTAGGATCTATTGAATTGAACTATGAAATTTTATAATTATGTAAAAATAAAATTCAAACCTTACTTAATTAAAAAGTTAATTAGGCTATCCAAATCCTCTTCCAGTTTTCTGTATTTCTTTCGTATTGAAACTGAACTAGAACTATAATGCCCAATTTTATTTGTAAATTATGATATCACTAAATAACTTTGAATTAATTTAGAAAATAATCATACAATAAAAATTTAAAAGAAAATCAGTTTTAGCATTAGACTTGTTGCTTAAAGGGTGCATGATCCATGCCCATACTCTTTTTAGGTAAAATGTGAGTGCCTAAAGAGCTCCTTTGGGGGCAGTAATGCGAGCTTTAGGTCAATTGTATGGCGCTTGATATGTACCTTTGTAGCACTTGTGTGCAATTTAAGCGGATTAATGCTACTTGAGCTGCACCTAATTTGGTGCTCATGCCCACTTGAGAGTTTGAGCGATACTTGATATGAGTCTAATCCATGCTCGTACGACAATTTATTTATATAAAAAGCATACACATTCTTTTTAGCCATTTTTAAGGGGAGTAAGAGGGGAAGAGAAAGAGAAATGAAGAGAACATAAATTTTAAATTTCTATTTTGTCAAATAAATCAGATAGGAATGTTAAGACAAGTATTATATAGCCATTTTATTAGTCTATTTATGAATTTTTAGATTTTATCTACATTCCTTATTTTAATATGTATACATGTGACCCTTTTATCTCCTCACTTTGAATATTGTTGAATGTATTAGTTTTACTAAAGTTTTTTAGTATCATGCCCTAAATTCCGATCCCACGATTAAAAAAATCCAATTATTAATTAACCAAATTACTATCTAATAACATTTGGATATGAGTTTTACATCGATACTTCAACCGATCATAATAAAATAAAATAAATTATTTATAGGATCTAAATATGTGCCACATCATTATGTGGTTCTAACATTGATCCAAACCGTGACATCAGATCTTATATAAGGAGTTGTGCCTATCTAATATAAATATCAGAGTATATAAATCAATTTGAAATCTAAAACCTGATGCTGTCCACTCCCGAACAGCTGACATCCATGACTCATCAAACTGATCAAAATTTAAATCATGTCATTACTAACAACTGCTGTTCGATTAATATACCTACACTAATTGCTGTCTAAATTATAACATAAAATATTCAAAACTGTCTAGAAACTAAACAGACCACATTTACAACTATCCAAAATTGAAATGTAGTAATGCAACTTCAAAATTTCAGATTCTACTTTTTTCAAACTTTAACATTCTCCAGTCTTGATCGTCTTGCGTGTATTCGAGTTTCTCATCTAAAGAATTTAGTAAAATAGAAATTAGGAGTGAATCAAAGACTTAGTAAAGTATATAATATAACAAATGATTATATATAGATTTACATTTAAAACAAATTGAAAAGGATAATAGTTAGAATCTGATGCAATGACATATAATACCTTATTATTTATGCATAAATTTTAGATTTTATAAACTCAGATTTTCTTATTATCATTTTATTGAAATTCATATCATAAGGTCATGTTGAAATGTGATTTCTTAGGTACCAAGGGCTAGTAGGCTATACCGACTAAATGAGCGAATAATGAAAACTCAGATTATATTTATTTTCACATAACCAATGGCCGTACACTATTATTTATAACCCATAGATGGGCCATCTCACATATAACTCTGTAGATGGGACCAAATACTATTTTTCACCTGCGGATAATAGGTTCAAACCTCAATTTACCTTCATGCTTAAACTTACAACGAAGTTTTCCTTCAAACTTTTGTCCATTCATGCTTTAACTTTATGTAGAAATTAGGTTAGAATAAATTTTAAAGCATGGAATGTTAATTTAGCAACTAAGTGTAGTAAATTCAGTAAAAGATGCGGAAAATCAATGAACTGCAGCTTACTACATAGATTTTTGGAACATAAAACGTATATCTTTAACAATTTCTAAACATGCAAGAAGGTTCCACACGAAATTAAGCATGCAGGAACATAATATCAGCTTTTAGAGCGTGCATAAGGATCAAATAATAGAAAATAGTTAGGATATACAATTTACATGAATTTAGGCATAAATTTCATGCAATTTTGAAACAAAATAAAGAGAATTTTACATGCATGCTAAATATAAACATTATAATTTTGAATTCATATCATGTATGAGTATTTAAAACAACAAATATCTAATAAATTCAGCAACGAAGAGTAACAAGAAAAAAAAAGTTTATAATGTACTTGCCTTTACTTAATTCTCATCAATTTCTAGTTTAGATGCACTTAATTTGAGCTTTTAAGACTTCCTTTCTCTCATTATCTCTCTTCTTCTCGTCTCCTTCTTTCTCTTCTCTAAATATTTTTGAGAAAAATGATAGAAATCAGTTAGATTTTACTATTTATATTGAGTGGCATTCGAGAGTACATTAGGAGCTGGTTAGGCATCCCTCAAATTGATTTAATCTGGTCTAAATTCCACTTTTGACCAAATTTTCTACATCTTTTATTCTTAATTTTAGTTGGGTCTACTGGATTCGGCGCTCGAGCGAGGATCGGGTGATCAGTGGGTGCAGGCTTACTGAAAATGGGGCTTGAACTCATCGCAGGCATGTACAAAGCTAAGACCCTCGGGAAAGGCACTTGGCAGGTATGGAATTGGGCGTGGTGCTTCAAAAAATAGCAAGTGATATTCTGATACTGATTTTTAGAATAACACAACCTTTGCTGACTATAAACCAGACACGGTTACGAAAAATATGAACACACAAATGATCCTAACACCTTCCAATGCATTAGGTATCAAATTCCTCATGAAAAAAATTGAATGGAAGAATTTATAATGTAGACATTTTTTTATTTTTGACATGAAAAGTGACTTTTCAAAACATAAAATTCACCAACAAGATTGATATAAGACCATATTTATATATTTAAATGGAAGACATTATAATGCAAATGTTATTTCAAAATTTAATATAAAAAGTGGCTCCTGGTAAATTTAATTCCCAAGCAAGATCGATATAAAATTGTGTTGACAATAATATTTGGTCATTATGAATACAATGTAATGCCAATTAGACTTTAAAATACAACCTCTGAATTTCAAAATATTATAAATGGTATATTCAATCACTATACCAAACTTATTATAATTTATGTAGATGATATTTTAGATGTTAGCTCTTTAGTACTTTTGATGGGTCCGTCACCCATTGACCGACTTGGATACCGAGACTAATAGTGAAAAAGCCGTTTGAAAGTTATAACCCAGGATAAGACCCCCGCAGTCCAAAGTCCGAAATCGCATAATACAAGATCGCCCGTTGAGGCATGGGCCGGCCTAGCAACTCGCCATGAATGGCCCCATCAGGTTAACCCACGATCCTTTTCCAATGCATAGAGAAAACTTGCCAAAATTGGTCAACACAAGTCTGACAGATATTCTGAGAATATTCACCAATGATTCGCACGATCTCTTCTAAAGTGGCAATACCGGCGCCTCCTATGATCACGTCAAATAAGAAAAGAAACTGTCAACCAATCGAGATTTTCTTATCTACCTGGACCGATTAGAGAGCGGTTGTCATCAGTCAAGGAAGGTCGAACTACCTACCAACGCTATAAATATCCCTTCACTATGGCAGGGGAAGAGGAGGACGCAAAATCTAGAGAAGAGAGCTCTAATCTAAGTGTGCAGACAAAATATAGAGGAGAAAAAAAGAGGAGAAAGAGAGACCCGGCCTCTGGCAATGAGGAGCATGAAAAAGTTCTTCTCTTTCATCTCTCAAAGCCATTAGCCAATGAACACAACCTTGATCCACTGCTAGTCACTCTCCTATGAGTGCAGGCCCTCCTTCTTTCCAGGGAACCAATCCTCCCTCCAGGAGGTCCTCTATCCAAGTGTTAGGCCCTTCAATCCATCCAGGAGCCCAGCCCTCTGATTCTTCTAGAAAACTTGCCCTCTAGTCCATCCAGGAGCCCCTCCAATCCATCCAGGAGACTGGTCCTTCAATCCATCTGGAAAGCTTGCTCTCCCGTCTTTCCAAGGGGCCCTCCAATCCATCTGGGAGGTTGGCCCTCCACTCTATCTAGGAAGCCCTCCAATCCATTTCGGAAGCCTACCCTCTAATCCATCTAGGAGGCCCTTCAATCAATCCAAGAGGCCCTCCAATCCATTGAGAAAGCCTGCCCTCCAATCTATCCAAAAGGCCCTTCAATCAATCTAGGAGGCCTACCCTCCAATCCGCCTAAGAGGCCTTCCCAGTCCTTCTAGGAGACCAATAAATATATGCACATACATACATATATATATATACATACATATATATATATGTATGTATGTATGTATTTGTATATATATATTACCCAATTAAATTACTTTAAATTATTTTTAGTGATCTTAAAAACTAAAAACTGTTTTTTAATAAAAACTAGACATCTTGAGATTTTTATGTATTTATTATATGAAAATTTTTAATTAATATTTTAAAAATAATAATTCATTAAAATTAGGTAATTTGAAAAGATAGATGTTAAAAATTTAATTCGATTTCTATAGTAATTTTCCATACCTCAATGTACAAAATTGATTTTAATTCAATTAAAATTTTGAATTAAAGTAGATTAGATACAATTTTATAGTTTTTAGACTTATCAACTATCTTATAGTGTATTTTCAAAAACCATAACGATATAGGTTTAATGTTTAAATTTAATTTATCAAATGATAACTTTATTGAATATGATTGGTAGAGTTAAAAAAGACATAATAATGATACTGATGTGCCATGAATCCAAATTTCGAATAGATTCAGACCAAATCGTTCATCTGAATCTGGCTTCGTCCACTAAATTTGGATCCTGCACACCACAACTACGAACAAGAGATCAGGTGATGACGAAAGGTTGTTCCACCGAAAATATTCTAATATTCAAGTTAGCAAATAGTCTTCGAATTGAATAGGTGAAAATAAGAATGTAAGGAAATGTAAAGAGTGCTTGTAAGAGAAGAGTACTCTCAGTGGGAGAGGCTTTGGAGGCTCATGAGGAGTATTGGCTCAAATCATTAAGTTCACTGGGAGCGTAGTGCAGAGAAAGAAAGTGTCTGTATTCTGAAAGTGTGTGAGCTTTGCAGAAGAGAGCTGTTTGAGAGCATTTGCCAGGCGAGTTTTAGCATTTGTGGGCAAATAAGAGCATGCTTTGGAGTGAGGACTCCATGGCCTTTTATAAGCGTTACTTTGGGCTGCCTTCCTTGTGCAGAAGGGTTTAATTGTTGCGTTCTATTGAGATCGCTGTCTTTTCTGGCGTGGAGCATTTATGGCAGTAAGGGTTGCTGGATTGATTGATTTTTTTTCGTGTTTTGCAATCGTTAGGGTTTTCAGCAAGACAAGGAAAAATTCTAATGCCTTCCTTTAGGGATGCACATTGAATCTGCTGATGACCTTTGTAGTGGAGATTGCCTTCTGTGAAGAGCACGAAATCGGGAGAGAAGACTGTTACTAGTCAAGGATGGTCATGTGGGCCAAATTGTGCTTGGACCACTTAAGGCCTGTCCTTCAGACGGTCAATTGGTCATGCTTCTGATCAATAAAAGTATTGACCATCTTGCACGATTCCGATTAACAAAAGTATTAACCGTCTTGCGACCAAGTGGGCCGTCCCGTTTTTGGGGTTCTCCTGGCTCATTGGCCTTTCGATCGGTCAACAGCTGACGTTGACCGTCCAGGCACTAATGGGCATTGTGTATTTGGGCCGTTCCTCTTTCTTGGGCCAATCCATTATTGGCGTACCCATCACTAGCTCTCCATACTGGTGGTATGGGACTCCGTCATCCAGCATGTTTGAGATGGGTCACGAGCCATAGGATTACTTGCCTGAGGTGACCTAGTGTGGAAACTGGTGAAAACTTTTTGTCTGTTGATCACGTTGCGTGCAGTTGCTGATCATGCCATCAAGATCAGGAGAACTGACTTGGAAGGTCGTTGATTGAATTTGTCGAGCTTTTAGGCCGTGATCCGGAGAACCACTGAAGAAGGTGTTGTTTGGATTCGTTGACCATCTTCGCCAAAATTCAGAGAACTTCTGAAGAAAGTGTTGACCGAATTTGTTGACCATCTAGGCCAAAATCCAGAGAACAGTTGAAGGAAGTATTGACAGGATTTGTTGAAAGCCTAGGCCGAAATTCGAAAAAGTGTTGAATGAAGTGTTGACCGGATTTGTTGACTGTCTAAGTCAAAATTTGGAGAACTTCCAAGGAGGTGGGAGTTGAAATGACGCGTTATCATACTGCCGGCCTATCAGTCGAAAAGTTAGCCACGTGTCAGCATGCAGTAAATTTACAATCCCAGTAATTAATGCAACAGAGGATTCGATTCGACTGCTCCATTTCAGGAAGCGACACGTGTCAACAATGATGGGCTCATGATTACGAGACGGTTCCTCTTCTCCAGGGTTCACACTCCTTTAAGGCGTCCATCCATTACTTTTCAAATTTTCATGCTTTCCTTTAACTTTCCTTCCTGAAAATTTTTCTAAATGTTGTACTATCTTCCTTTTTGCTTCAATTTCCATGACTCCTTCTGTTACCCAGATTGCTTCAGTTATCAGGGCCAGTGAGGTGAGGAAGCTGTACATCGAGTTTAACATCCCCAAGTCAATCGTCTTTAGGATGCCTGACGAGGAAGATAGGGCGTTCTCTCCTCCTAAGGGATGCATCACCATTTATGAGGCCCACTTGATGAGTGGGCTACACCTCCAAGTTCTTGATGAATTGATGGATATTCTGACTGCCCTTCGAATCCCCATATCACGGTTCCATGCCAATGCGGTGTGTTATTTGTGCATGCTGTGCATTTTTCTTCATCAGTATTCAAAGTTGTTGACGATGGGAGCAGTTAGAGTGATGTTCCAATTTGTCTAGAGCAGAGAGTGGGTGTCCTTATTTCCACGAGGACTCCAAATCAGTGGCACCATAAATGATTCTCTGAAGAACGAGAAGCGGTTTCTTTATATTCATGTTGATTCGTCCTGACCCTTGGCCAGAGATTGGGGTAGGGTTCCTGACATTTATGTTGAGACGCCCACCGATGAAAAGGTTGCCGTGGTGCAGTCGCTTATAGAGCTAGTGGAGGGGAACCTTCTGGAGTTCTGGAGAGACCATTTGGATTCTCAAGCAGAGGCCAAGAAAGCATGATGGGGACCACATTCTCCGGATCAGAAGATGAGGGGGCCTTCCCATAAGAGGAAGGCAGGCGCCATCACGATCAAGTCTGTCAGAATGCCTCCTAGCAAAGAAACTCCCGAGGGTCCAAGGCAGAAGGAGGCGGCAATGGTGATGCCTTCTTCTTCTTCTATAGAGCCAGAGTGTGTTTTGGCTGGCCAATTTGTTGGAGTTGGGGATAGCTCTAGCGTAGGCGGAGTTGAGGCTGTCGTTGAGGCATTTAGGGCTGGACTATGCTCCACTGTGAGTAGTGTCATTCTTGCCCTGCCACTGTCGAAGCACCTGGTGGTGCCATCTGAGTCACCCACGAAGCCTTCTGTCGAACGAGTTGTTGGACTGCCGAAGGAGCCAACTGTCAAAGAGCTCCTAGGGGCACCTGCAGAGCCTCCTACTACACATGCCGCTGAACTATCTGTGGAGCCTGCCACTAGAGAGCCTCAATAGGCAGTTGGTGTCAGCATTGAGTTGATGGTGGAGCCTACCGCCGGAGAGTCTCAAGAGACAGTGGGCTTAGCTGTGGAGATGCTGGAGGAGTCTGCTATTAGAGAGCCTATTGAGATAGTGGTCCTCACGGCGAAGTTGTTGGAGGAGTCTATGGCGGAGGCCACAATAGGGCCAGCTTAGGATATCGCTATTTCTAGTCCTCCGTTGCCTGGGCCAAGGTCTCGCAGCAGGCCAGTAAGGCCAGTGCACAGAGTCTGGCAGGTAAACCTTTGCAACTTTCCTTCTCCTTTTTCTCTCTATTGTTGATATGTAGTGTTTTTACAGGGGGAGAAAATTGCGAGTGTAGTCACTAAGGGACTGCACCAATGAGACCTGGTAATTTCTAATCGGGATAAGAAGATCGCCTGGTTCGAGGAGGAGATGGAGTTATTAAGGCCGAGGCACCGGGAGGACACAGCTGCTCTCTAATTTGTGCTGTCCAGTCTGGAGGCGAAGAATGCCAAATTGAAGGAGAAGAACGTCCTATTAAGAGAAGTTGTGCTGTCAAGTCTCGATGAGGAGAATGCCAGACTGAATAAGGAGAACGTCCGGCTGAGAGAAGAGAATGATCGGATGGTGAGGCTCATCGACCGACACGCAGGACAGATGATTTCGTTGGAGAATGAGTTGACCACTTGTATATACCCCCATGAGGTCTCCGATATGCTAGTAGCATATTTATGGGAAAGTGTCAACCTTTGCCAATGCATTGCATGACTAGTTGAACCCAATTTTCTAGTAGAGTATCTTGACCCATGCAACCGTTCTGCCCAGCGTCGTGAGAGCCTCATGGGGCAGTCCCGGAGTGGTCAGGGGCTGCCACCTCCTCCTCCTGAGAGCTCTACACCTTTGTAGATTTTGTACCTTTTGCTTTTTGAATTCGTTGTAATTAATAAAAGGATCATTTTATTGATATTCTACGTCTTGGCCTTTGTTGCTATTTTTTCATTTACTTATCGTTGTATTATCCAGCCGACTTGGTGTATTGCATGCAAGGTAGTCGTCTTCCTTTCTTGAGATGCTAGTGGCGCTATCTTATGGACTTAAGTTCAGTAGAAGACATTAAGGTGGACCTTGTTGTCAGGTCAAGCCTGTTTTTCATTTGTGGGTAGAGGCTTGGCGGCGCTACTCAAGTGTGAATTTGGGCGGGCGGCTTTTGAATGGAGCGCTTCTACTCCTGTCGAGCGTCATTGACTGTCACGGTATCTCCTTGAGTAGGAGATCATCACGTGTACTGTTTAAGCTCCCTAAGATTTTGACTGCAAACAAGCCACTTGGATGATCAAGGTTTAATTCAACCATTAATAGGCCACTTGGATGATCAGGGTTTAGTTATGACTGCTTGTGGGCTGCCTGGATGATTAGGGTTTAATTCAGCCGCTTATAGGCCGCTTGAATGACCAGTGTTTAGTTACGACCGTTTATGGGCCACTGGATGACCAGCATTTAGTTACAACCACTTATGGGCTGCTTGGATGACTAGGGTTTAGTTACGTGAGGGTGAAAATCCGCCCGACTTTGGGATGGTTTAGGTCGTATAATCCCGCAAGAAGACACATTTGCATATGGAATGGAAAAAGAACACAATGTAAATAAGAAAGAAAAAATGTCTTCTCTTATTAATGATAAACAATATGTGCAAGCGTACATATGGATGACCTAGCTGTGCTCTTATTGGAAGTAGCGCTTGAGGTGGACCGCATTCCATGTCTGATGAACCAACTTGCTGTTCTAGGTCCAGAGTTTATATGCTCCATTTCGTAGAATAACAGAAACTAGAAAAAGTCCTTCTCAATTCGAGGAAAATTTATTTCGGTTGGTGGTCTTGCCCGTAACTTCGATGCTTCGCAAGACCATGTCCCCAATTTTGAATTGCTGTGCTTTTACCTTCTTATTATAATAGCGCGCGACTCGTTGTTAGTAGGCCACTGTTCGTATTCTAGCGGTGTCGCGGGCTTCCTCCAATAATTCTAGGTGTTCTTGAATTTTTCGAAAGTTACTTTATGGGTCGAAAGACTCCACCCTAAGACTTAGAAGCCCAATCTCTACCGGTATTACTGCTTCAATCCCGTAGCAAAGACTGAAGGACGTCTCGCAAGTCGGTTCTTTTGGAGTCGCATCTACTGCTGTTGGATGATAGCAGATGGTGCATGGGATTGGATTGTATGCTTGATGTGCTTTGTTTGCTGATGGGGTATGGATCCATCTAGTTTGGGTGACTCAGTAGTGTTTCCTTTTGCTGGTGGAGTGTTGTATGTTGCAAATTGCTGTTGGTTTTGCTGCTGAACAGCGGCTCTGTAGTAGGTGGTGCAGTATAGCCTGTTGATGATCACGTGCTGCCCCTTGTGGTTGATCTATGCTGTTGTCGGTGGTTTTTGAAGGATGATGGGCAGAAATTGCAAGTGCCCACCTCTTCGGCAGATTATATTTCGGCTTTGGAACCCTGGGCCAGGGCTGTCGTTTTTCACTTTGTTTCTGTGATGTATGGCATATGCCATGTTTTTGTTGAGGCCTGCTAAATTTATTTTCTTGTGCTTCCAAAGATCGTCTTTGAACGTGCCTCTTTTGGGTGATTTCTTTGAATGTGTGAGTCAAGCGGCCGTTGTTCTTTGTGATGAAAAGTCGGTTTCTTGATGGATTTCTGCATGGAATATCCTTCTTCTTTCATGGAATGATGAATGCTTTGGATTGTATTTCTCCCAATTGTGTGAGAATGTATGGTTTGGATTCTTTGAATCTCTTTGGAGGTGGCGATCTTGAATACTCAAGAACGCCGTTTTCTTTCTGCTGCAGGTGACACCGCAATTGCCGGGATAAACCGATGCCGTCTGGTTGATTCTTCCTCTGGGCCGGGTGAAGTCTTTGGAAGTGATCTTAGCTCTAGGTGGCCGGGTGAGGTGATGAATAGTTGGGCAGTTTTGATGCATGGAGAGATCTTTGATGTTGCATGGGTTCTTTGTTGGGTCTAGATTCGATTTCATCTTGGCTGGTTCCCTTTGCTGGGCTATGCTGCGATCGAATGCGGCTGATCTTTGGTTTTTGTTGGCCCAAACATTGCTCCGCTTATGTTATGAATTTCGCAAAGCATTGCTTCTTTGTGTAGGCACCGATCGACTTTGAATTTGTCATTCTTTGTTGTATACTACCCTGGATGATCGTGTTTGCAGTTTGCCGAGGTTGGTTTCGTCGTTGGTCTTCATTTTTTGCTAGCACGGCAAACACGACTTGTTCTATACTCCCCGCCGATGGTAGTAGCTGCTGAATCCTCGAGGTGTTCAGGTGAAGTAAAAGTTTTTTTTGATGCGATGGTTGGTTTTGGTTATGACTTTGTATGTGGGTGCTAGATTAATCCTGGATCCGTTTTGGTGATTTGGAAGCATGGCAGCTGGTGGGTACTAGCAGTTGGGTCTCCATTGCTGCTTGAAGCTCCCAATGCTGTGTGGATTTTGAATCTGGATTGGTGGGTTTTCTTTGCTGTTGCTGGAGTATTACAGCAGCTGGCTATCTCGGGTTGCAAGGGTGAAAGCTGCGCCTTCCCGCTGTGTTGTGTTGTAATGTTTTTCATAATCTATAGGTTCTGTAGAACGTTGGTCTCCTAGAGGTTTTTTATGTACCTTCGGATGTACTAGTTGCTCAGGGTATACCCCAGCGGGTTATGTTTTATCCTCAAGTCAAAATACTTGGAGATAAAATATAAATTTTGTAATTTTTTCTCCCATTAATCCAAAATACTTACTTACCAAAAAAAAAAATTCTTTTGGAGTCGTCCAATAAGACCGAAGGACAAAGGGAGTTTGTCAACCCATGAGCCTCCTGTGTCCTCCAGCCTGGTCTTCAAACCGTAAAGTAGCATGCTGTTTATGACTTCTACCTGTCCATGGTCTTACGGATACACCACCAAAGTGTGGACTAATCTAATACTTGGACTAGTTCAATAGTTGGTGAAGCGTTTTTCAGAGAATTGGGTTCTATTGTCAATCACTATGACCTCGAAAATGCTAAATATGCTGACTATACTCTAGCGGACGAATTCTAAAGCATTGTGCTCGATGATCTTGGCCAGCGAGGCGGCTTCAACCCACTTAGTAAAGTAGTCACTGCCAACAATGATGAACTTCCTTTGCTCGGTAGCAATGAGAAACAGTAGAGAATATTGAGCCCCCATTGTATGAAAAGCCAAAGAGCTTGAAGTGACCACAACTCAGCGGGCAGTTGATGGTGAAGATTGTCATGGAGTTGGCAATTTTCACACTTCTTAACAAAGTCAATGGTGTCTTTCTTCATTGTTGGCAGTAGAAGCCCTGATCTTGAATGCTAGGTTTGTACCGTCGACGTGTGATTCACAGATCCCAAGGTAGACTTTACTCAAGGTGTAATCCACCTCCTCAGGGGTTAAACACCTAAGATATAGAATCGAGTAGCCACGACGATATAACCGTCCGTTGACCATGGTATACCACCCGACCATCTTCTTGATTCGTTTAGCTTCGTCCACATTGTCTGGCTGTGTTTCATCCGCCAAGTATCTTTGGCAAGGTGTCATCCGTCTTTCTGTGTCGGAGATTTGCATTGCTTCCCGTTCCTCTGTGCTGTGCTCAGGACCTCCCGCGTGTCCCTCAAGTACTATTTTGGGTTTTCGGCCACCGCTGCTCTAGCGAGTTGGTCAACCTTCCGGTTTTTAGTTTTGGGATCGTGGACTAGGTCTAACTTATCAAATCTCTGGACGGTGTCCTTCACCTTAGCCAAGTATTTGACTAAGTGAGGGTTGCATGCCTTGAAGCTCCCATTTACCTGGTTAACGACCGGCTCAAAATCGCTGTAGACGGTTAGTCATCTAGCGGAGTACTCTTTGGCTAGTCTTAGCCCAACTAATAGGGTTTCGTACTCGTCATCATTGTTGGTGGCCAAAAAGTTGAGTTTAAGGAAGTATTTCACCTTAAACCCATCAGGGGTCCTCAGGACCACTCCGGCACTGTTACCCGAATCCGTAGATGATCCATCTACGTTGAGGACCCACTCCAACTCTTCCCCGTGCTGTTCTGCATCCTTGGTGGGTTGCTCTTCCAGAATTTGTTCGTGGTCTTGACGATGAAATCGGCCAGAGCTTGCCCTTTGATGGCTGGTCCTGACCGGAATTCAAAGTTGAACTCTCCCAATTTGATAGCCCACTTAATCAACCATCCAAAAATGTCGGGTTTCTGTAGTATGTTCTTCAGAGGCTGGTTGGTCAGAACTACCACCCGATGAGCCTGGAAGTAAGGCCTTAGTTTTCGGGTGGAGACGACAAGTGCCAAGGCTAACTTCTCTACGCATGGGTAATGCGTCTCTGGGCCGGTCAATATTTTACTCACATAATAGATTGGCTGTTGTGAGTCAAAGTCCTAGCATATGAGGACAGAGCAGAGAGCCACCTCCGACATTGTTAGGAATGGGTACGGCTCTTCTCCATCCTTCAGTGACGTCAACAACGATGGACTGGCTAGGTACTGCTTCAATTCGTCAAAGATTGCCTGGCATTCTGCTGTCCACTGGAATCCATTTGCTTTTGTTCCCCTCAAAGCCTTGAAGAAACCTGATTTGGCTAAGAAGCAGGACAAAGCTACCAGTCGTCCGGTTAGCCTTTGGACGTCTTTGACACTCCACGACAGAGTCTTTGACACTCCTGATTTTGCCTCGATCCCCCACTGAGAGATAATGAAACCCAAGAACCTCCCTGAGGATACTCTGAAGACACACTTAGAAATATTCAACTTCATCTGATGTGCACAGAGCACCTCGAAGGACTTAGCCAGATGGCGAATATGGTCATTGGTGCTCTTGCTCTTGACAAGCATGACATTGATGTGCACCTCCATACTGCGGCCGATCTATTTTTCAAACATCTTGTTTACAAGCGGCTGGTAAGTGGCACCCGTGTTCTTTAGACCAAATGGTATCACCTTATAGCTGTAATTGCCTTGATCCGTCATGAACGAGGTGTGCTCCTCATCCTTTGGGCTTATCTGGATCTAATTGTAGCCTGAGTACGTGTCCATGAAGCTCAGCAACTCATGCTTGGATGTTGAGTCCACCGACAGGTCAATCCTGGGTAAAGTGAAACTATCTTTTGGGTAGACTTTGTTAACGTCGGTGAAGTTTCCGTACATTCTCCATTTTTCGTTGCTTTTCTATACCAAGACGACGTTGGAGAGCAAGTCTGGATACTGGACTTCTCTAATGAAGCCGGTGTCCAGTAGCTTCTTTACCTCCTCGCAGATGGTGATCAGTTTCTCCACGAAGTGGTTCCTCCACTTCTACCTGATGGGCTTGCGGTCGGGATCAAGACCCATCTTGTAGACCATTACTCCGATCGAAATCTCAGACATGTCAGCAGGAATCCATGTGAAGATGTCAGAATTTTGTCGTAAGAACGCAATCAGCTCGTCGCGTAATGTCCCGGTGAGTGAGCTTTCAATCTTTACGCACCTCTCAAGGTTCTCCAGATTTAGTGGGATTAGATTGATAGCCTCACCAGACTGCGCTTGTTATAGAGTTACTTCGTCTCGATGGTCGAGTACTCCTGCCATCTTAATGTTGCCACTCAGCGTGATTTGGGACATGTAACATGTCCGCCTAGTGATTTGGTCACCCAATACTTCACCTATATCGTAGGCTGTTGAGAACTTCATTTTGAGGTGCGGTATTGAGGTGATGGCTCTGAACGCTATTAGGCACGGTTGGCGTAGTATTGCGTTGTACACGGAAGGCTTGTCGACGACCAAGAAGGTGAGTGTATGACTCGTCGTTCTCGGGTACGTGCCCAGGGTGACCTGCAATTGGATCGTTTCTTGGACGGCCATTGGTTCGTTGTCAAGGCCATATAGTGGGCCTTTGGCAGGCTTCAACTGACTCTTTTTTAAACCAAGTTTAAAAAATGCATCAAGATAAAGCAAATCACAGGAACTTCCATTATCAATAAAAACTCGTTTCAGTTGGTAGTCGATGCTACCGTACGAAACGAGCACGAAGACAACAAAGGGATCTCCATAGGGGGAGATTACATGGCTCATATCATTGTCGCTAAAGCTAATGACGTTGTGTTCTATGTGTGGTTTCTTCAGCCCAGCCTGCTGCTCCTTGTGATTTACTGGGGTCTTGGCCGGCCGGATTGTGATCATATTAACCACTTCAAACGTGATCTGGTTCTGTAGTGGAGAAGGCTCTGGTCCTTCCCCTCCTGAGGTGTCAAGCTCTGCCGAGGTTTCCTGACAAACCTGGTGAGGTGGCCCCTCCAGATGAGCTTCTCGATCTCTTGCCGAAGTGTCTTGCAATCTTCTGTGGAGTGTCCGCAAGATCGATAAAAATCGCAGTACTTGGCTGGATTTCCTTCTCCCACTTTCTTGAATAGTTTTAGCCACTGAAGGAACTTCTCTCCACAGATTTGTATAAGGATATTGGAGCGTGTGTCGGTTAGGGGCATTAGGTTGATCGGCCCGAAATCCCTTCGTTCTGGTGCTCAAGTCTTGTGCCGCTTCCGAAGAGAGTGATCACCGTCGTTGTGCTTTTACTTTCCCCCAGTTAGGAAAGAGCGAGGCTGTTCAGTTTGCTCAGGATGCTTAGTCTCGTTGGCTTCTTCTACTATGCGTAGGCCCTAGTGATAAATTCTGCTTTTCGAAAGGTCTGCAAATTCTTGTACGCCAGGTGTCTAAAGAAGTCCCCATGCGTTAAGGTAAAGATGAAACTTCAGCGGATTCTCTCCCGACTTTTGCTTGATATGGGAGAGATGCCAAGATTGCTTCTCTTCTCGGCGACTGGAGGCATATTGTGCCAAGAAGAGGTCAGGGAGCCCTCAGAAGCTCCGGATTGAATCTGATGGGAGATGATGGAACTAGATACGGGCGTCTCCCTCCAGCATAAGGGAAAAGCAGCAACACATGGCTGCGTCCTCCAACCCTTGTAGACTTCGCTGGGCGCGAAAATAATTGAGGTGATTCATCGGATCAACGCTCACATCGTAAGAGTCAAGAGTTGGCATCTTGAACTTGGTTGGCATGAGACGGTTCAAGATCTGTGTCATGGAGGGAGATCTGCCCAAATCCATGGCGTGTTCATCATCCTTGAACACGTGTTTCTGGATCTTCTCCACCCGCAAACTGTGGAGAACAGCGTCGCTGGTTCTTTTGGAGTTAAGGAAGGATCTCAACTCCGTCCTTTCTCTAACGATCCTGGAGGCTCCCTCCTGAGCCTGAGGCTTGGTCTCCGCCTAAGAGTATTGAGGATTCCTTCGTTCAGGACTCTCTTCTAGAGTCCTACTACACAAACGTCCTTTGAGCCTTCATTGACTCTGGACGTATGAGGCCTCTGGAGTCTGAGTATTGGCCAGCCTCTTAGTCTTCTTGGCCGGTTTCTTCTGTCCTCCTCTCTTGGAGGCCAAAGTAGGGAATGGTGTGGGTGGAGCTTCCTGCTGAACGTTCTCCTGGTGCGCACAGAGCATTTGGAGCATTCTATTCATACTGCTCATGTGCTCTGCTAGGTTCTGGAAAAAGGGTGCTGGCACACCGTTGACCACCCCGTTGACTTGGTTACTAGTAGAGTGGTCCTGGTCGGGTGTGGTTGTGTCTCTAACTGGACCACTATCTTGCGCTCTTGTGTTCACCATTCTGTTTGATATGAGGTAAAACAGAGAGAGATCATGGAAAAAAGTGGTTGTTTTTTGTAAGTTTCCCACAGACGGTCCCAATGATGCGTCCTAGATTTAAGTTTCAAACATATTCATGCCAAGTCGTTCATCTGAATCTGACTCCGTCTACAGAGTCTAGATCCTACATACAACAACTACGAACAAGAGGTCAGGTGACGGAAGGAGATTATCCCATCGAAAATACTCCGACGCTCAAGTTAGCAAACAACCTTCAAATTAAGAAGGTGAAAGTAAGAATGTAAGGAAATGCTAAGAGTATTTTTCATGGAAGAATGCTCTCGTTTGGAGAGGTTTTGGAGGCTCGTGAGAAGCGTTGGCTCTAAGCATTGAGTTCACTGGAAACGTAGTGGCAGAAAGAGAGAGGGAGCATCTATATTCTGAAAGCGTGTGAGCTTTACAGAAGAGAGCTTTTTGAGAGCATTTGTCGAGTGAGTTTTAGCATTTGTGGGCCAATGAGGGCATGCCTTGGAGTGAGGACTCTATAGCCTTTTATAGGCACTGTTTTGGGCTGCCTTCATTATGCAAAATGGCTAAATTCCCACGTTCTGTTGGGATCGCTGCCTTTTCTAGCGTTGAACTTTTATAGTAGTAACGGTCGCTGAATTGATTACTTTCTTTCTGTGTGTTACAATTGTTAGAGTTTTCGATAGACGGGGGAAAGATTTCGGCACCTTTCTTTAGAGATGCACGTTGAATCTGTTGATGATCGTTGTAATAGAGATTGTCTTTTTTGAAGAGCATGAAATCAGGAGAGAAGACCATTGTTGGTTGAGAATGGTTGTGTGGACCAAATTGAGCTTGGCCTACTTGAGGCTTGTCTTTTAGACGGTCAACTGGTCATACTTCTGGTCAATGGAAGCGTTGACTGTCTTATATGATTTCGATCAACGAAAGCGTTGACTGTATTGGGCCCAAGTGGGCCGTCCCGTTCTTGGGCTTTTCTTGACTCATTGGTCTTTCAACTGGTCAACTGCTGGCGTTGATCGTCTAAGCGCTAATAAGCCGTTGTGTAACTGGACAGTTCCTCATTCTTGGGCTAGCCTATTACTGGCGTACCCATCTCATACTTTAGGATATTGAGTAAATTTTTTAAGGTTAAGAATAACTAACTACTTTTAAAATTTTTAAAGAGATAATTTAATTTTGTGATTTTCCTTTGAACCAACGTGTTTCTTACTCTCATCTTCTATATGAGCTCTCGTTTATACACTGAAGTCACTTTTTCTTCAATTTGAAAAATTATAAAAAATATTGAGAAATATTGATCTTCCTTTGATAAACAAATTTGATATCTTTGTAAGAGAAAATTTTATCTCTCTTCACTTGCTTTTATTTTCTTTAAAACACTTTTTATAATTAAATTCTTATAAGTGTAAAAGAGTAAAGTTATCAATTTTAAAAGAATAACTGAAGTTGGAGTTTTAATTTGTTTAATACGGTTTGATCTTCACCTAAGAGAAAAAAATTAATTTAGTGAATTTAAACTATTAAATGAGGCTTGAGGACTCATATAAAAATGACTAAACTAGCAGAAAAGATAGTGTCAAATCTCTTTTTTTATCTATTCTTTATATATTTGCCATATTTTGTTTAAATTTACACACCTTATATATTAAAAAACTGAAATTATTAAAATTAGTATAACCTAATTCATCCATTTTAGGTTAATTACTGAGATAACAATTGATATTAGAGTTTGTCTTTTGAAAGCAAAGTTTAACGACTTTAATGCTTATGATCATTTTATTTTATGTCATTTCAATATCCTTTTGTTGATTTTATTAAAATAACTTTCTTATTTTATATACAAAGTTTATCAACTTTAATATTGAAGCCCAATCCACTTTTGGACCATCATTTTTTATTGGAACCTATTATATATATTGGAAAATTAGAATCAAAGTGTACTTATACCGATTAATCATTTTTTAGAGAAATGACTCAAACTAAATATATTGAAACAATAATAAAAGACTTTACCACTAATAATGAAATGTATATACTGATGAAAACTTTGAGTGATAATAAGATAAAATTTTATTGAGCTAACAGATAAACTTGCTTTATTATGCTTTTGATCAAAATGAGTTTAATAAAGTTTAAGTATTTAAAACGGCTCCTGAGATATGAAAAACACTTCAAATTACTCATGGATGAGCTAATTAAATTAAAAAGACTAAAATAAATATTGTTCTTTGTGATTATAAATTATTTTGTATGAAATCACATGCGTTCATTACTTAAATGATAAATCGTTATATGATATTATTCATGGACTAGCCTCATTTTTTTTTGTTTTATTTTATAAAATGACACAACATGCATACATTCTTATAAACAATCAAATAGAAAAAGGAGAAAGAAATAATTTTATTAACTGAAACGTGTCATATGTACAAGCACCCTGGACAATGTATGCAGACCTTACCCGACCATGTCCGAAGACTACTGATAATACTTTTTGAGGTGAGTGGCATTCCAAGTCTGTGGGACTAGTTTGCCGTCCTATGTGCGCAGTTTGTTTGCCCCGTTTCAAAAGTTTACCAAAATAAGGAACAGCCCCTCATAATTTAGAGAGAGTTTGTTCCTATGAGTAGTCTTACCTATCGCCTTTACACTCCGTAGAACCAAATCTCCGACCTCGAGCTGACAAGCCTTCACCCGCCTGTTGTAGTACTACGCGACATATTGCTGGTAGGCCACCATCCTTAAGCGCACCACATCACGGGCCTCCTGGAGAAGGTCCAGGTGCTCTCTGAGCCTCTGGGAATTGCTGACTAGATCAAAACATTCGATCCAAATGTTAGGTAACCCAACCTCCACAGGGACGACCGCTTCTATCCCATAACATACGCTAAAAGGTGTCTCTTGTGATGGTTTTCACGGTGTCGTACGATATGACCATAGTACGGACGGCAACTCCTATGCGTAGGAGCCCCCTGCATCCTCCAGTTTCGTATTCAGTCTATGTAGTAGTGTTCGATTCGTTACTTCTACCTGGCCGTTTGACTACGAATACACCACAAACGTGTAGACCAACCTAATGCATAGGCTTATGCAGTTTTTAGTGAACTGCTTGCCTATGAATTGAGTTTCGTTGTCGTTCATTATGACCTCAAAATTTCAAACTGGAAAATAATGTTCCAGCGGACAACATCCATTGCATTGTGCTCGGTTATTCACGCTAGAAGGGCAACCTCGACCCACTTAGTAAAATAGTTGATGCCTACTTTGAGAAATTTCCTTTGCTTGGACGCTAGGGGCATTGAGCCAAGGATATCAAGCCCCCACTGTGTGAAGGGTTAGGGTGCCTATAAGCTCTGCAACTTTGTGTGAGGCTGATGGCTCGGGCTCCCGTGGACTTAGCAACTCTCATACTTTTTGACAAAGTCCATGGCATTACATTTCATCGTGGGCTAGTATAGACCTTGCCGTATGACTTTAAATGCGAGATTCTTCCCTCCAATGTGTGAGCAATAGACACCGAGGTGCACCTCGCCCAGCGTGTATTCGGCCTCCTTTGGGGTGTGGCATTTCATGTAAGGAGTCGAGTACCCCCATCGGTACAGTCTTCCATCAATGATTGTATACCACCCGACCATCTTTTTTACCCGTCTGGCCTCTTTTAGGTTCTCTGGTAGGGTACCATTTGTCAAGTATTTCCTGTATGAGGTCATCCAGTTGTCACTGTTAGCCACCTACAGCATCTCGCACTTCGAGTCGTTGATATTGGGGAAGCTAAACTTCTTGCATGCTCCGGGCATACTGTTCCTAAGACCACGTTGCTGCGGCCCTTGCTAGCTGGTCTACCTTCCAATTTTTCGTCCTCGGGATATGCACTACTTCAACCCTTTCAAATGCCTGAGCTTGAGCTCTTATCCTAGCTAGGTACTTGGGGAGCAAATGGTTCAATGCTTCGAAAGTCCCTTAGATCTGATTGACTACCAACTTCGAGTTGTTGTAGACGATTAATACCTTGCCAAAGCACTCCCTGCTAGCCTAAGTCCAACAAGGAGGGCTTCATATTTGGCGACGTTATTGGTTGTTAGGAATTCGAGTGTCAAAGAGTACCTTATCTCGGAGCCGTCTGGAGTTTCGAGAACTATTCCAACCCCACTCCCGGCCTGTGTTGACAATCCGTCGACGTGTAAGGTCCACATTGGGGCATTTGGAACATCTGTGCCTCCGGTTTGGTCAGGGGTGTTGAGAACAGGTGTCGTCATTTCAACCATGAAGTCCGCGTGGGCCTAACCGTTCAAGGCCGGTCGAGGTCAGAACTCTATGTCGAACTCATCCAACTTTATGGCCCACTTAACCAGTCACCCAAATGTCTCCGGTTCCTACAGAATCCCATTCAGCAACTAGTCGATCAACATGATGATTCAGTGTGTTTGGAAGTATGGTCGCAACTTTCTGGCAGAGTAGACAAGGGCCAAAGTGATCCTTTCAGTGTGAGGGTAGTGGGACTCTGTGTCTATCAGCACATTACTTACATAATACACAGGCTGTTGCACATCTCCTTGCTGATGGATGAGGACCGAGCTCAGGGCCGTGTTCGACACCGCCTCGCACTCAGCGGTCCACCGAAATCAGGTTTCCTTCATCCCTCGGAGCGCCTTGAAGAACAACAAGTACTTCTTATCGACTTTGCCAAGAATTGGGAGAAAGCGGCGAGCCTTCCTGTGAGCCTTTGGACCTCCTTTACAATTCGTGAAGGGCTCATGTCAAGAATAGCTTTTATGTTTTTCGGGTTCACTTCGATGCCTCGCTGGGATACTATGAAGCCCAGGAATTTTTTGGATATCACTCGGAACATGCACTTGGCCGAGTTGAGCTTCATTCTTTGAGACCAAAGCACCTCAAAGGTCTCGGCCATGTCTCGAATGTGGTCGCCAGTGACTTTACATTTGACAAGCATGTTGTCCATATACACCTCCACGTTTCAGCCGATCTAGGCTTCGAACATCTTATTTACCAGCCACTAGTAGGTAGCATTGGCACTTTTCATATCGAAGGACATGTCCTTGTAGTAGTAGGTCTTTTGGTCGGTCATGAAAGAAGTATGTTCCTTGTCACCTGGGTTCATCCTAATCTGATTGTAGCCCAAGTAGGCATTCGTAAAGCTCAGGAGTTTGTGGCCAAATCTGAAATCCACCAATTAGTCGATCCTCGGCAGCGGGAAACTATCCTTCGGGAAAGCTTTGTTCACATCAGTGAAATCGAAGCACATCCGTCACTTGTCGTTACTCTTCTTTATGAGGATGATGTTTAACAATCAGTTCGGATACTGGACCTCCCTTATGAACCTAGCATCGAGCGACATTTTCACTTCCTCCCCTATGGCGATCAGTTTTTTGATGGAGTGGTTTCTGTACTTTTGCGAGACAGGTTTATGATCAGGATCGAGGCCCAACTTATGGACTATTATTCTGGCCGGTATGTCAGGCATGTCCACAAAAGTCCCTACAAAAACATCAAAATTCTGCCTGAGGAAGCTCACAAGCTGGTCACAGACCGATGTTGGAAGGGAGCTACCGACATGTATCCATTTCTTGGGCTCATTGGGGTCTAGGAGGACCAAGTCCATCGACTTGGCAGATTGGGCCTGTTGTAGTGTGGACTCATCTCGGAAGTCTAGATTCTTGATTGGCAGCTAAGAATGGTTGGAGCGATGTGAGACAGGTAGTACGTCCGTCCTATCAGCTGGTCACCGAACGCCTCTCCTACGCCATATGACATTGGGAACTTCACCTTCAAGTAGGGGATCAATGTCACTGCCCCAAAGGCGGTTAGGAACGGTTGGCCCAGGATGGCATTGTAGACCGACGGCAAGTCAATGACAAGAAACATGAGCGTTCAGGTGGCTGTATGCGGATGTGTCCCCATTGTGACCCCAAGCTGGACTTCTCCCTATACGGGTGCCGACTCATTGTCCAAGTCGTAGAGGGCGCCCTTGGCTATTTTCATTTGGTTCTTTCTCAATCCAAGTTCAAAGAATGCGTCGAGATATAATAAATTTTGAGAACTTCCATTATCGATGAAAACTCATTTCAGTTGGTAGTTTAATATATCGTTTAAAATGAGGGTGGATACAACTAGAAGGTTGGAATGCAGGGTTGTTATATGACTCATACTATCGTCGCTAAAACTAATGACACCACTCCTATCCCCTACCCTCGACCTCTTGCTGCTTGATGCGGTCTCGGGATAGTCTTGGGTGCTACTTTTGACCGATCTGCTTATAACCATGTTGACCACCCTAGCGGCAACACGGTTCCTCGGTGGCTCCCTGGCTTCATCGCCCACTGCCTCATGGGCCTGCCTCAGGCTTCTCATGAATCGAGTGAGGTGTCCCCTACAGATCAGGTCTTCGATCTCCTTCTGTATGGTGCAGTAGTCCTCCGTGGTGTGGCCTAGAGATTGGTAAAATGGTAGTACTTGGTCTGGTCTTCGACTTTCGAGATCTTTGATACCTTGGGCCATTTTAGGAACTACTTGTCCCAGAACTGCATCAAGATATTCGAGCGGGTTTCATTCAAGGGTGTCAAGGTTAGGAGCCTATATTCCCTTCGAACACCCTACTCAGATCGTTGCTATTTTTGGGGTTCCCAGAAGCGACAGCCATCTCCATTCCCCTTCTTCCCTATGGCCAAACCTTTAAGTTGTCAGTCCACGCGTTTAGGACACCTTGAATCGTTGGCCCCCTCGGCCACTATGTAGGCCCGAGCGATTGCCTCTACTTCTCGAAAGCTCTGGGGGCGTTGGTGCATTAGGTGTTCGAAAAACTCCCCAATTGCCAGCGTGGTGATGAAAGCACTCAGCCTCATCTTGTCATAGAATTGGGGGATTCGGCGGGCCTCTACGTTGAATTGATTTAGGATGCACGTTAGGCTTTCGTCAGGCTTCTATCGAAGGCAGACGAGGTGCCAGGGCTACTTTTCCTCCCTCCTGTTGGAGGCGAACTAGCATAGAAAGTAGTCAGCGAGCTCGTCAAAATATTAGATGGAGTTTGGCTGAAGGCTATGAAACTAGAGCCTACCATCTCCCTTGAATATCAGAGGGAAGTACTTGCATATGGTGGCCTCGCTTACCCCGTGGAAGGTCAATAGCATCCGAAGTTATGTAGGTGGTCCATCGAATCCGTACTTCCATCATACGCATCAAGTGTTGGCATCTTGAACTTGATGGGGAGTGGCTGCGTCTGGATGTCTATGGTGAATGGGGACTTCCTCGATTTTTTGGCTAACCTCCCCCTTGAACATGTGCCACCATATCTTCTCCACCTTCTCCTCTGTCCGATGGGAGGATCCGTTCTACTTGGCATTGAGGAAGTTACTGAGCTTTGAGTTTTCTTGGAGGTGCATAGGTCGTGGCAGCTACCTGCATGAGGCGGTTGTGTACTGCATGGTCCCTTCCCTCGAGTCACGGGCCTCCAGTCACTATGAGAGTTGTAGGGATTCCACCGCTCTGAGCTTTCCTTTAGCTCTTCTTTGCTTAGGAGGCTCCATGGTAACATTTGGGCCCTGCTGCCTGAGGCCATATGGGCCTCGGTATCGTCAGGCTTTGTTGTTCTTTCTGCTAGAAGCCTTGGCCCATGGCCCTTACGTCTAGAGGTCAACACCCAAGGACTAGGGGGAGGAGCTCCCAACCATTGTGCGCTGGTTCAAGCACATAGCATTTAAAGCATCTACTTCATATCTTCTACGTCGGCGGCCAGCTTGCACATGTTAGGTTTGGGCTGCTCGCCTGCACAGCTACCCACTGAGGGGTCTTCACCGTGGGTTGCTGTGTATTGACCATCTTTCAACTTTGAGTGTAAATGTGGTGACAGGTGATTAGACTTTCTTATCATTCTTATAGATGGTGCCAATAATGCGTCTTCAGGTCTGAGTTATTGTGCGGATTAGGAAGCATTCAAATTTCTCGCATCGGGTAGAACTCGAACGAGTTTGATCTCCGCGTCTTTCAACTTAGGCCCTGCGCACCACAAACAGCTAACAAGAGGTCAGAGAATTGGTGAGACTCGTTTCTCGATTTATCCTCCGACGCTCAAATCTGTAATCTTTTCAAGAAAATAGAAAAATGTAAGAGTGTGAAGGTAAACGAAATGTAGAATGCAAGGATGTTCAAATGTGAGGGGTGCGAGTGTGTATTGGAGAAGGCTTGGGCTCCTTTTATGCACTTCGGTGAGTGGCTCACGACGATCACTGGACATGAATGATGGATTTTTAGAGAAAACAGAGATGGGTTCTTTCCTTGCTCTTAGTGAGTCTGGGCTCGAGCTTGTGATTAGAGCTTAGTTTGTATGACCTCTCTCTCCTTCTCTTGGAGAAGGAGAAGGGTATTTGTAGAGCTCTGTGGTGGAGGTTTTTGGCGCCGGAGCTAGTGATAGGTATCCTGCCCGGGTTCATCGTCTGCTGAGCACTGGCGGTAGCCACCAGTGTCAGGTGTTGTCTTGTGATGATAAAGGGATCTTCGTTAGGCGTGGCTGACACAAATTTGGCTACTTTTGGTTGGGATTTGTTGAGCCGCTGCTGGTTGGTGGGCGCAGTGGCCCGCCAAAGCTAAGCAAACCCACTATTGGCTGGCACTCTTTGAGCCTGCGTCTCTGCGATGCCAGTCTATAGCCGTCCAGAAGGGAGACGCATGCGGACCATAATTCAGTGTGTCGAGAGCAATCGGATGAGCCTGGGTATGGCCTGTCTGGCCTAGGATCCACTTTGTGGTGTTGGGCTTCACATGAGGCTCTTTGGACCTCATTGCCCAATTGGACCTCTTGGCAGGTTGAACCTTATTTCAAGTTGGCCCATGCGCATATTAGATTTATCAATTTTTATTTTTTTTATTGTTGAATGACTAATTTTTTTTAATCATAACAGATATTGTTATTGTACTTCTAATAGATTTTTTTTTTTGCCTTTTAAATGAACATATTAATAGTTTAAAATTTATGATCACATATGTATTATAATTGAGGTTTATCATGGTGGGAGACTGAAGAATTTGAGTATTTAGTTTTGTTTTCCATGAGTTCATAAATTTGATCATCTTCGGGATTTGACTCATGGTTGGAGCAGCAGTACTCTTGTTCACTCGGTTCCTCATAATTACTTACTAAAATATTCAAAAAATTATTTTTTAGTATCTCGTCATTTTTAAAAAAATTATATATTTTTTATATTTTAAATTATTTAAATTTATGATCAGACCGCTCACATTTTTAACATATTATAGCTGAATGATTGGGTTTATAATTGTGGAGTAATAATTAGTATTGGTTGTCTAGTACGGATTGAATGTTTTATGTAGAAATGTGGTTTAGTCAGAGATGGGGCTTGATGTTTCTCCATCCCAAATTGATAACAAAAAGCTCATATTTGTTGCTTAAATTGTTTATTATCACCATAAAATTTATTTCTTTTTATATATATTTTTAGTATAAGTGTTATCCCTTTTTTTTTTTTTGAATCCAAATAATTGGCAAAATTCATTTTATGCTAAGAAATAGCTCTTCTTCTACTAAATATGTCAGATAATTTAACAAAATTTTTCTTCCAAAATAGTTTATTGTAGCCTTATTATCTAAATATATAAGTAATAAATAGATCTTTATACCTGTAGGAATTTTAAAGTATTGGACATTTTAAATTTGTTAACACAATTTTAGAACCTATTAATTCTTCATTTGGATTTCCTTTAAAGTTTGAGATATAGTTAAGGCTAATATTTTAACAAGATTTTCTCTATCATTGAAGATGACAGTGTCATTTAGTCTTTCATTTTGAGCATATTATGTTAGATTGGATATGTATTCTTTATTTGCAAGAGATATGGAATTATTGAGCCTATCTTCTTAGTTATTTAGCCTATCTTCTTAGTTATTTGTTCTAGTAGATTTTTTTTTTTTTTTTTTTGAGGTAATTGAATAATAGTAATACCTTTGCCTAGTAGAGTATATGGTAAACTAAGGGGTTGAGATACATTTTTAAGAAATTAACTTGGAGTTTTATTTTATAAATCGGTTTTCACTTGATCTAATTGTTTTGAAATTGTGTGTAGATTTTGATTTTGAAAAATATTAATTTTATTTATATTTTTTTATTTAACTAGATTTGTACTAGATTTATCAGATCCTATTTTGAAGGGTGTTGCAATGATTATTTTACAATCGAAATTAAGTTTTAATGTGGCTAATAGAGGATGAATTGATGTCGTTACTTGTCCAAATGTAGCATTCCATTGGTTAGTGACTTTGGTATTAATATTGATTTGGGGTTTGATTATTAGTTTGTCTCTATGGATGCAAAGAAAAATCATTGAAAGAATTGGAGGCCAATTTCTAAGCTTTTATTTTTTCATGTGTGTCAATTTGTTCTTTAATAAATTATAAAAAATATATAATTTTTAATTTATTATTTTCTCAGAAATAAATTATTTTCTAAGATAATATAAATATGGAATAAAACTATCAATATTAGATATCATATTATGAATTATACATCTGAACAAGTAGCCGACTAAGGAATTGTATTTACTTATTCAGAATGGGATTTCTATGTTCCACTTCCCTACTATGTGTATAAGTAGATTGGAATTAAATACTATCTTGGAGTCACAGTGCATTATATTCTAATGCAAGCTATAAAGGTTGTGTTGAATTAAAACTTAATAATATAGGTATAGATGGTTGTTCTAAATAAAAATTTAGATTGATTCTATTTTTTGGGGTCTCTAATATGTTTTAAAATTCTTCATTCTGAACAATATCAATTCGCTAGGTTATGAGCAAAGTAATTTCATTCTATTTTAAAAGTTTTGGAGTAAGCATTGTTACTTATTCTTTTTTAATTGTCAATATAGTAGTTTCTCTTGTTAAAGTTTGAATAAGATATTTAAGATTTAATTGAGTTGTTAGCAATTTGAAATAGGTTTTAAAAAGGATTAGAAACCTTCTTTTATCTTCCTGTTGAGTTAATCTCGAGATATGGATATTTAGCATTAATATATTCAGAAGAGTATGACGTTTAATATCAAAGAAATTGGACCGTTACATAAGCTAATTTAAACAATTGCTGAAACAGAATATCTGTACTTTTATAATATTTGAGTATCTATCCCTAATTTAGTTAGATATTTGACAGTAATTTGAATTAATCCATAATAAATATAATTATATTCCTTTTATCTAAACTTTTTTACCGTTAAAAAAAGATAACAATCTGATTTTTTTCAAATTTATTTTTTTCTTAAAATTGCATGTTCATAGTCTTTGATGGAAAAAGCAATTTTAAAATCAAAGGTTGCTATTTTGTAGATTTTTTTGACATTTTTTTGGTGTAATGGTCTATTTTGGCAGCTAAAATAAATAACAATCCTCTTGATTTGAATGCCAAACTTTGGCCTTCTGAATTACTACTTGGGCAAAGCATTTTGCTGATATGTGAGGCCATATCTTATTACATTAATGTATAGCTGCTTAAACCTACAGTTTTCAGAAACCAAGATCACCTATAACTGGCTGACCAATAGGACTCACCACAATCCATGCCATATATTTGTGAGTTAGTCGAGTGTTCCATTGTGTCTATGAACGAAAATGTTTTCTATTCAAGTCAGAGCATCCAAATTGACTGAATAGCACGATTTTGAAATCTACTGAGAGAAAAAATGGAATGCCTTCTAGCCCAAGGAAAACCTCAGATAATTTTTTGTCTAAAGTTAATCGATGAAAGATAACATATTTATTTGTTAGAGAAGAAGTTAACTCTTCTCATTACAGTGGATTTCTCAAAATGGGGACGGATAGCCCATAATAAATAACATGCGGTTTGTAAATTTTCGTACGTCTTTATATCTTGTGTTATTTACTTTACTACATTTGAATTATTTTATCTACTTATACTTAGTGATTACTCATACTCGGTGATTAAATGATGACTAGTATCTAGATCTTTAATTTGATTACACGTATTTGCATTGTGACAAGTTTTAAACCCTAATTTTACTTTCAAACACCTATTCACCCTCTTCTAAATATTTATATGTCTTTTATGCCATTTTATCAACCAACCAGTGGAAACTGAAAAGACAGGGTGGAACCACCAGCAAAAGGAACATAACATGATTTCATGCGGCGGTGGCAATGGAGCAAATCATAGTAACAGGAGCCACGACCAGGGATGATAACTCTCCAATTGCAGAGGCTGAGAGCTGCTTAAAAACCCACGAGATGCCGGACATGATAACTCTCGGATGCCAAGGTTTTGCAAAGCTGGATATAGGATAAACACTGCAAGGTAGCTAGCTTAAACCAACGGATCAAATTGAAGCAGAAAAATCACTGGGGCAGCGGTGGTAATTCAGATACATCAATAGGAAGATGAACCGGGCAGAGCGCTCAACATTGCAGAGTGGACAGCCAAGGATCTAATGCAAACCTCTTTGAATGCTTCGAAACTGTGTACACAGGATCGCTATATACATGTAGTAATAGTTAATGCACTTCTGAGAATGTGCTCCGGGGAAATTAAAATGTTTGCAAACAGTAGGAGAAAAATCATACAAACTCGGATATCGATTCCGTGCAAATGTGGCATAATTTCAGTGCGAGTTCGCAACGTGAAGAACTTGAAACATAAACCAGTGGCTTATTTAAATTGGCATAATCATTTTTATTGGGCAAGTAAATTGAGATGATCATCTCTCCACAGCAAGTTTCCCATTATACTACCGCTCATATCATCAACAATGCACACCCACAGTATCAAACATGACACCATCCTGCAAGTACATAAAGCTGCAGCACCAGAACACCACCATCGAGTTTTTAGGCAAATATGGCACCAATATTCAACTTGGCATGCACAGCATTCTGTGCAATTTCACATTTCCATGCAAAATTTCTCCCGAGAAAAAGGCTGCTCGGCTATCAATTTGCCTCATTTTCCTTCTTCAGGGGGATCCGAGTTCACCACAGGGAGGTTCCTTCTGTACTGAGATGATGTCAACCGTCTCTCCAACGGTGTTTTCCTCTTGCTCACAACGAACCTGTTCACTCCTTTTCTCATAGGCATTATAGATGGGAAGTCTTCATCGGGAATTTGACTGAGTTCTGAAATATCCTTGATCTGAGCAACACGTCTGAACCATCTCTCCGCTTTGGCCTCCTCAGACATGTCCAATGGGTCCGGTTCCTTCACCGCTGAGCCCTCCAAGCTCCTTCCTTTCCAAGGGTCTCTATTGTTCTGTTTCTCAGATGGTTGAGATGAACTGTCACTCAAATCGTTTTGCCCTGAGTTCCCAGCTGTAGAATAAACATCATTATTAGCTCCCTTGCTATCAAATGGGATTTGATTCACATTATTGGTTGTTCCAGAAACAGATTTGGCCATTCTATTGCCATCCACGCTGTTTACAGCTCCTCCTGGATATGGGCTAGTGGCCCTCGTCTGTTGATTTTCTTCCAGTGGCAGCACATTCTTTCTGCTAGCCAACCCAGTTTGCTCTGATGCCGTGGACAAAGGAGAGGTTTCAATCACAGAGTTAGCAGATGAATCTGCACCCTCCGTCGGTTGTTTGTCTTTGGCAAAATAATCCGGTGGAAAAGGGACAAAAGGTACATAATCTTTGCTTCCAGCTTGCTGCTCCATTGCCATTCGTCTCTTATACAGTGGAGAAGTCAAAGAACGATCTTTCTTCTTGCTTACAACAAAACGATTTTCTCCTTTACGCATTGGCATGACCTCTGGAATGTCCTCATTGGAAAGAGCACTAGGAAGGTCTTTGACGTCATGCAGCTCTGCAATCCTCTTGAACCATCTCTCAGATTTTTCAGCTTGTTCTCTCTGTTTATCCTCCAGGCTGGATGACTTCTCATAAATCTCTGAATTCTTAACCACAGTCCTGGAACTTTGAGTTTTATCACCAATCATATGTTCAGGAAATGAAGTAGAAGTAACATGACTAGAATTGCCTTCGCTGAGATTTTCATACTTCCAAGAAGCAGGACTAGGAGTTTCAGATAGAATCTCATTTCCAGTATTCACTGCAGATTTACTGTCATTATTATTCAAACTCTGGCTTATTTTCTCATTAAAATTCTTATCCACACCCATCATTCGGAAATCATTACTCTCTTGAGTTACATCTTGGGTCACGTTTCTTCTATATTGTTCATCAGCCAACCTCCTCTCTAAGGGCGTCTTCCTCGTGCTAACAACAAATCTGTTAACCCCTTTCCTTAGAGGCATGATCTCAGGAAAATCTTCATCTGCATCTGCCAAGGCACTGCTCATGTTAGATGTATTTTCCAATTGAGATATCTTATTGAACCATCGTTGTGCCTTCTCCTCATTCTCAGCTAATCTTTTATCAATCTCGGCATTATTTGAATATTTGTTGTGTTCCATATCTCCTCCCACAGGGTTGGTGCTCTGGAAGAAGTTCATCCCAGGTTTCTTGCAGTCACACCGCAAGCATTTCAAGTTCCTTCCATAATTGAAAAAATCACATCTAGATGGGACAGAACAACAAGCAGAGAAGACATGTAAGACTAATTCGGCAATCTTCCATCACAAGAAAGACAAGTGCACTAGAAAATAAACAAAACTGCAATACTCACTGAGGGCATTCCCATTCACCCCCAGCCAGCTGTCTCTTTGGTCGAGGTTCCTCGCATTCAAGGCATTTCATGTTTCTAGCAAAGTTCATAAAACTGCACCTGCTCACCAAAGAACATTAAACTTTCAAAAATCCACAACACAAAAAAACTAGGTGATAATCCCCCTTCACACCACCCTCCCAAAAATAAAGGGACTACAGCTTGAGGACATGGGAGCCACCAAATACATCTTTTTTAAGGAACTCACCTCCGGCAAATCCAGTCTCCCCTCTTCATTTCAATATTTTGTCCAAACTGATTAGTTTGCCCATAATTTCCACGAAACTGTTTATGCACCACTCCAGATGACAATGGCTCTTGAGAAGGGCCAGTTACATTGGCTAAATCAACGAACAAATTCCTAATAGATGATTCCACAACTTCTCTATTATGCGCATTGTTTGTTTGGCAAGAAATAACAGCTGTGCTTGCATAACTTAATAAAAACCTCATGAGATCAACCATGGTTGGTTTATCAGATCCCCATACCTGCATTATGAATAAGAAAACCAGAATTAGGGAGAGTGTAAAAGCCAAATTTTATGAGCAATTTCAGAAACTGAAAAGACAAGGTAATATAATGAGGGCAAACATACAAAATCTACCACACTAAGGACAAAAGGAAATATAAATAGTAATAGCGCACGATGGTGTGCACCAAGGAACAAAAGAAAAATGAAAATTGTTACAAGAAACATTTTCTTGAAAAATCAACTTCATAAGAGTTTGGACATCTATTATGCAAAAAAACTTTATCGCTACTAATATTTTTCCATGTTCTAGGAAGCAGACAGAGCAAACCAGACTAGCACTTATCTAACAAGAAAAAGACACACCATAACAATACTTTCCATTTTCAATGTATAATCCACACATCCATTCAGTTCCACGACAACACCCTGTAAAATGAATTTCAGAACTCTCTCAACACAGTTGAAAGGACACAACAGTAAACAAACTATGTGGACCTGTGCTTTGTCTCCACACGTATCTCAATTAAAAAAAGCATCCTGAATTCCTACCTCAGAGAAATCAGCTACGAAACTGCAAATCATCCTGCTTCACACCCAATGTGATTCTCACAGTAGGACAGTGTAAATTAGGATAAAAATCACATATCCGATTTTCAATGTCTTCTCCACTCAGTATCTAATAAATTTATTTGAATTCCTTCATCAGATTTGATTTCATACAAAAGTCAGTCATTTAGACCCTTACTCCCATCACTATCACAGTGGCAACTTCCTTTTCAGCAAAATTGTTTGTCTGAGGTCATCAAATACATACCTAAGTCACCTATTAGAATTTCCCTCCAGTTTCTTCAATTTCTTTTTGCAATTACATAGCTACAGATCTACTGAAATTATCACATTTCCACCATTTATAGACGGGTTACCAAATCCCAGGTGGCTAATCCACATTGTCAAATCTCAATGCCCATTCAGAGGATTAAATCCCTTTCGTACCCATTCCTACTGAATGGGAAGATGATCAGCAGTACAGCCCACAATTGCACAATGTATGATCTATTGTAATTTTGCTTCAAATGGAGTGGATTACAGAAATCTACCACGCCTTGATTTTATTCTCACTTCTGCCTCAGTCATATGAATGATTAGAAACCTGCAAGGTAGATCATGCAATGGACATTCCTTGAGACAGTCATGAGAATCTGCCAATGCTCATGTATTAGAAATTTCCATCCCTTCTACAAAAACTTCCGCCCCAAAAAAGAATGGAGGGGGAAAAAAATTTCACCTCACTACCCATAATAAAGCAAACGTTGCTCTGATGCAAACCATCTCAGCCTATATAAATATCTTCTGCTACTGGCCTCACATTGGCCATAAATGCATACAAAATCCACATATAGCCAACACTAATCAATGAAAAATCCAAGAGAAATTGAATGGTCTCCTAAATCATAGATAATGGAAGAAAGCTTAATTCTAGCAGCCACAGTACACAACACTACTCCATCCATGAACAGGACAAGCATTGCAGAAAAAATGATTATTAAAACAATAGAAATATCACGTCCCAAAACTCGATTCCAACATTAATAATTAGCGAGATTATTCATTGGCAATTAATCAACCCAAAAATAAGCTGTGGCCGTGAGCTTTACGTCGATACCTCGACCGACCCAAAAATATAAATAATATAATCTGACCACAGGACTCGAAATGTCACCTCAGCATGATGACTAGAATATTGACTATACTATGACGTCGGATTATACATAAAGAGTCATGTCTAATCCAAAAATCAGAATAACCTACATCCATAATAGGCTAATACTGGATAAACCAACATCCATTCGTTTAATTATAGAGGATAGTTCGAATAACATAAACATTATAAGCTACTGATTGAAACTAAATACATCATCAATTAACCAACATTTCCAAACCTAATCTATGCGGATATCTCTTCATTCAATCCTACTCATCCTACAAGTGCTCGAGTCGCTAATTTGAAGGGGGTTAGCGAAAAACAAAACACGAGTAAGCTAAAGACTCAGCAAGGCATAAAATTTTGTATAATTTAACATATAATTTGTATCAAAACATGTCGAAAGGATAGTAAATTAACTTCAGATGCAATGATGTGAATTTCCATAACAATTATGCCCAATTTCCAAATTTTCCTTTTTTTGGTTTTAAATCAAATGTGCTATGCAAAATCATATAATTCTTGTGGACCAAGGGCCAAAAAGACCTCATCGACTAATGAGTGAATAATCGAAACCTGAGTTATATTTGTTTCTAAATAACCACAAAAGACTTTATGCTACTATTCAAGACCCGTATGTGCGTTGTCATATATATAACCCTGTAGATAGGACCAAAAGTAAATTTTACCTACGAATGATAGGTTCAAATCTTAATTACCACTATAATGTACTAAGACATGCTATTATATACCACCATTGAACTTGTTACAATAGTTCGATACTTAAATAAATGAAAACTCTACACGATTTCACGTAATCCTTGTATTTTCTTAATTCAGAAAAAATATTCTTAAGCCTTTAATAAATTGCAGAGTTTTCCTTCAAATTCCTTATCATACAATACTTTAAATTTTGCAGAAGCTTGAACATGCTTACATCTAAAACATAAAATGCCACATTATTAGATTATTAAATAAAATTGCAGAAAAATCAGTAAAAATTAGTAATATTGTAAAATTTCAACACTTCATTTCAAATAGTATGCATGCAGGCACAATTTTTGAGATTCCAAACAATGTAGAACATATACTTAGTAAATTTAAACATGAAGGGATATTATGTACGAATTTAAAGAATGCCAAAGTCATTTAACCATGAAATCAACACATGCATGAACATAATTGCAGAAATTAACTTGACAATACTAAGTGTATACTATTAAAGGCATGGATTTCATGAAATTTGCAAGGAATGAGAATAAGATTTCATGCATATAAATTACCATCATTATAGTTATGAAAATATGTCATGCATTAGCATTCGGAACAATAAATACTCAAGAAGTAGAAAGAAATTAGTAACAAAGGAATGTTGGGAAGCACTTACCTTAACTCTAAATTACCAAAATCTTGCTTTGATTCACTTGAAATTGTCTTCTCCAACTTCCTCTCTCTTTTTCTCTTTTCTCCTCTTTTCCTTCTCTCTCCTCTCTCAAAATTTGACAAAAAATGACCGAAAATCAGCAAAACATAACTTAAATAGCAAACTGGCATATGAGCACGCGTCTAGCACGCATCAAGTGGTGCAACCAAACTCAGAGGCGCACAAGCGTTGCTTTGGGTGCGTGTCAAATGCTGGCATTCTGCTTTGGCACACTTGTGCTTCCCTCGGGCATGCGTCGAGCGTGAATACACTGAAAAGCACGATTAAGCTTCATTCAGGCGATCGTCAGGCACCTCTCTGCCTAAAACACACATGTGCATGCGTCAAGTGCCAGTCAAGCATCAATTAACTCAATATGAGCCGATCCAAAATTTGATTTTGACCCAATTTTCTTCATTTGGCTTTAACTTATTTATCTTAACTTAATTAATCATGATTAAACTTGAAATTCAAAACTTATTCTTTACATTTCTCTCTTCCTTATAAAATTTTGTCCTCGAAAGTTAACATACCTCATTGAAGAAATAAATGCTGGTACTTCTCCTGGATCTCGTCTTCTCTTTCCCATGTCGCTTTCCATACGAACGATTCTTCCATAAAATTTTCACTAACAGAATTACTTTTGTCCGAAGCGCTTGATCTCTTCTGTCCAAAATTAGAATCGGCTCTTCAATGTACGTCACATCTTCATTTATCCCCAACGGTTTGTACTCATTTATGTGCGATGGGTCATGAACATATATTCGAAACAATGACATGTGGAATACATTGTGAGTGCCCCCTAAATTCAGCAGCAAAGCCAATCTATAAGCCACTTCACCGATTCTCTCCAAAATCTCGAACGATCCTATAAACCTCGACATCAATTTCCCTTTTATCCCAAATCTAGAAATTCCTTTCGACGGGCATAACTTTAAAAATACGTGGTCTCCAACATTAAAATTTAACTCTAATCTTCGATCAGCATAGCTCTTCTGTCGTCTTTGGGCAACTTTCAACCGATCATGGATCAAACGAATCTTGTTGGACATTTCTTGAAAAACCTCAAGTCCCAAAAGTCTTCTATCTATAGTCTCTTCCCAATGAATTAGGGAAATAAATTTTCTTCCATATAAAGCTTCAAATGAGGCCATACCGATACTTGCTTAGTAGCTATTGTTATATGTAAATTTGGCCAATGACAAATAGCCTTCCTAATTGCCTTTCACTTATAGAACTGAAGCTCTCAACATGTCTTTCAGAATTGTAATCATCCACTCCGGTTATCCATCCGTTTGAGGATGATATACTGTGCTGAATTTCAGATTAGTCTTCAACTTTCGATGCAAACTTTTTTTAAATTTTGAGATAAACATTGGGTCTCGATCTGATACAATTGAAACTGGTACACCGTCCAATCTAACCACCTCATTAATGTACAATATTGCCAATTAATCCCTAAAAACGTCATCCAAACAACTATAAAGTGAGCTGACTTAGTGATCCGATCTATAATCACCAAAACAGTATCACGATTTCTCAATGTTCTCAACAAACCCACAACAAAATCAATCGTTATGCCTTCCCACTTTTAGCTGGGGGTTGGCATAGGTTGTAGGATACCTGGCGATTTCTTGTACTCGACCTTTAATTGTTGACAAATCAAGCATCTTTCTACAAAAGCTGCAATCTCTTTTTTCATGTTTTACTACCAAAATACCTTCTTCAAATCTTAATATGTTTTATTGGTTCCAGGGTAAATGGTATACTTTAATCGATAACCCTTATTCATAATTTCTTTTTTCAATTCCCTAATATCTGACACACATATCCATTCCCGAAACCTCAAAACTCCATCAGCCCATATGCTAAATCCACCCTTGATTCCATGTTTAAATTACTGACGATATCCACCAAAAATGGATCGTCCATTTGAGCTCCTTTAATCCTTTCTAAAATCTTTGGTTGTACTTGAAAATAAGATAATATCACTCCCGTACTATGAGAGTACCTTTTAATATCACATTCCCTCATACAGTCTAGCATCTCCTTGATCCTTAGATGAGTCACAAAATTTGTCGTTCGACGACTCAGAGCATAATCATAATCTTTTAAGCATTAGCCTTTCCCGGTTGATATTAAATCTCACAATCATAATCTTTTAGGAAATCTATCTATCTCCTCTGTCTCATGTTTAACTTTTTTTGAGAGAATAAATACTTGAAACTCTTATGGTCGAAATATACTAAAACTTTTTCTCCATAAACATAATGTCTTCAATTTTTAAGCACAAAGATCACCGTTATTAATTCTAGATTGTGCGTCGGATAGTTCCTTTCATGCGTCTTCAATTGCTGAAATCCATACACAATCACTTTCCCATCCTGCATTAGGACACACACTAGTCTAGTCTTAGATGTATCATAATAGACCACAAATCCTCCAAATTTTTTGAGAATTGTCAAAATTGGGCTTCTTGATGGTCCTTCAATTCTTGAAAATTTCTTTCACAATCCTCCACTTAATTGAACTTTACTTCCTTCTACATCAATCAAGTCAATGACATAGCAATTCTGAAAAAATTCTTCATAAATTTTCAATTGTAACCTGTCATTCCCAAAAATCTTCTGATTTTTGTCACCATTGTGGGTCAATTCCAATTAATTACTGGTTCAACTTTCTTAGGATCGATCAAAATATCTCCTATGGAGATGACGTGACCCAAAAATATGACTTCTTTAAGCCAAAACTTGTATTTCTTCAACTTAGGAAACAAGCTCCTCTCCCGAAGTGTTTGGAGTGTAGTCCTTAAATACGATTCATGTTCTTCATAAATCCTCGAGTATATAAAAATATCATTGATAAACACTACCACGAACTTGTCAAGGTAGGGTTAGAATACCCGATTTATTAAATCCATAAAAATAAGAAATTATCTTCTTTTCTTTTCCACTAATCATTTCTTGCAAGAGGTAGACACCCTTTCCTCAGACTCTATCTCCAAATCCAATGCTTAACTCAAATAGCTTTTCATCAATCCTCATTTCATGCCTCACCTTAAAGACATCCACACCTCTGTTAGGGATTCTAACAGGACCGTTGTCTAGGAGTCACAGTGAGTATTCTATATAGAAACTATTGCGTATTGAGTGAGGAAAACCCTCACTCATTAGTAAGTGGTTTCAACTCTCCCTTGTGCCGAGGGGAGGTTGAGGGGGGGAATTTTGAAACAATACTCAAACCATGGATTCAGTGACCGATTAATTAAAGCATTAAACACCAATTTGTTACAAGATGGTTGAGATAGATTGGGAAGACCAAACAAGAAGCAAAGCACTTTATTTGAAACAAAAAAGGAATTTGAAAAACTCTTGGATTTCACTCCCTGTTCTACGAATATGGTAAGTCCTAAAACTAGAAGTGGAAAGCAGCTCACTCATCCACACCATCTTCTTCCTTAGCAATAAAATCTACAACAGAATCTACATTTTTAGGAAAAGAAAGAAAGATGGAAATAGGTGTCCCTACTCCTAACAATCATCCTAATTATCTTATCATTTAATATGTTTAAAAAATACAAAATTTCAACCAATCTAAAGTTCATAGCTAAAGGTGTGCAATTAATACTTGGGCTGATAACATCAACCATGCTAACCTTAGTATGGAAGTTATACATGAACATAATGCTTCTATCAAAGCTCCATCAACAAATGGCTATGGCTTCGGTATTAGTGTATGAGTTTTTGAAAAAAAAGGGCAATGACCAATTTCTTGTTCTTAATAATTATAAAAAGGGATGAGCAAGAACAAGAGTTTACTTGGTCACCTACTTTGTACAAATTATGCGGTTCCTTCTCACAATTCTATATGCAAAGGATGAAATCTTCTCTAAAACTGGGGCTGAGGTCCTTTCCTTCCTCAAATCATCATTAGCTTACCTAGTCACTACTTATTGTACAAGGTCCTACATAAGTGCCACCAGCTAGCCCAATGCTCCTTTTCAGGACATATCAGGAAAAACTGCTTAAACCATACAATTGTTTTAGTCATGGCCTTTCTCTCTTCACACTATTGCTTTCTTCCTCTACTCACTCTTCACGATAAACAGAGTCATCCTTTCAAGCGAAGCACTAATACCATGAACAGACTTAGAATCGGATCACAATATTGATTTTGAAAATGAATGCAAGAAAATTAAATAAACACATTGAAAGAAATTAATTTGCAAGTTAAGATACCGCTTATTGCATCAATTTCATTAAGCACTAGATGACTCTGCTTTTCCAAGGAAGAAATTCGAATTTCTTGTATCTATTTTTAGCATTCTCAACATAATGATTCATGACACCTTGGGTATGTACAATATAGTTTCAGAGACAGGGATTAGTAGATATCTTAGTGGAAATAGACAGATTTTGTAAAGTGAAAGATTTTAGGGAAATAGATATTCTGGGGCATCAGACAGAGACAGTAGTGAATATGTCGAAAGTAAAGAGGGAGACAGAAGGATGATGATTTCCATAACAGCCAGTTTGTAATATTTCTGAAGAGAGCAATTAGTGAGGTTATTCAAAACAAAGTTTTTACTTTTATGGGGCAGAAATCTTTATAAGGTAGTGAAACCTTTGAAAAAGAAACAAAAATGTATGAAAATTATGGTCCTAAACACCTTATAAAAACTTAATTATTCATCAACTTCATTTTCATTGACCTAGTATCATTATGCAAATAATCTTAGGAGTAATTGTTTCCAAAATATAACTAAATAACACTCTTAGCAAAGCAAACAAGCTGCTGTGATGAAAGTACAAAATGAATTTACCGTCATCAATGTGTATGAGCCAACTGGCATACTAATTAAGGGCCTCGACAACCCACCACAGAGGAGCGCACGAATCGCAGCCAGACAAGGGGATGAAAGTTAGTGGGCCAAAAGCATTTTGGACTGAAGATAGGCCAAGTAATTATCTTTCGCTAAGAGTAGTTAAGTAATTAGGCATTATTTAGGCTTTGGAAGGCTACATAAGACCATTTTAAAAGAATAATGGATATCATTGGAGACAATTGTGTAGAAGAACACTTTGGCAGCTCTTAGAGTAAAGGACTCATGAGAGTTTTATATTCAGTGTTCCTACATTAACTATGGGGGTTGTGTGGATCGTTTAGGAGTCAATCTTGTGATTCATCTTTGGATGCTTGGTGTTCTTTTTGGTCAGTTTCTTCACATTAATATTGATTTAATATTTCTAGTATTCCTCTAGATTGTGTGTATATTGTTACATCATATTGTTAGGGAGAAATATTTTCGTGAAAAGGGTGAACTATCATGGGATTGGGTTCTTATATCTCCTCTTTAAGAAGTTCATTGCCCGCAAGGGTGAAATGAGAAAACCAGAGTGCAATCTTCTCGTAGTCTTCCCACATGGCCTCCTCCTTTGGGATCCCCTTGCACCACAAAAGCACTAGCCATCACATCACACTTCAGCATTCTTTCTCCGGACGGTATTGGGTTGCTTCCTCTGGCTCCATTAACACATTTACCCTGTTGTCGAATAACGGTAGCTCTTTGGCAACAAGGTCCTGGGTTCCCACCATTTTCTTTAGCATGGTCACATCGAAAATAGGATGTAGTATGGCCATTGGCAGCAATTCCAACTTGTATGCCACTTCTCTAACCTGTTCCAAGATTTAGAAGGGCCTGCAGTCCTCTAGACCAATTTGATGTTGGACCACTTCAAAGATCTTTGTCAGTACACTTGCAACTTGAGGAATAGGAGTTCCCCAAGCTCAGAATTATTACTTCTCGCTTGATTATAGTACTTCATCCTTTCTTCCGCTCTTAGAAGCTCCCATCTAACTTTCCCTAGGATCTCGTCACAGGCCACCAATTCAAACCCCACCTATTCACTACAAGTTGTTCCTCTTGTAGACACAAAAAACTGGTGGTTGTCTTCCATATATAACCTCAAAAGGGCTTTTCTTCATTGATGCATGATGAGTCATGTTGCCCAATGAGCAACCCAAGGAATAATTCCTCCCACCATGTCAGCACCTCAAATATTGCTCAAGTGTTAGATTTACCACCTCTGTTTGCAGCCAGTTTGCGGATGGTAGGAAAAGCTTGCCTTCAACTTGCTCCCATGCAACTTGAAAAGCTCCTGCCAAAATGAACTCATAAATAATTTATCTCTGTCGGTCACAATAGTTCCGGGAAATCCATGTCACTTCATGACATGGTCCACAAATGCTTTGGCCACTCTCAAGGCCGTGAATAGGTGCATTAGGGGGAAGAAATGAGTGCCCTTGCTAAGCTAATTAACTACTAGCAATATAATTTCAAATCCTTGGCTGTTCGGTAGGCTTTCGACAAAATCCATAGTCGAACCCTTGCTGGAATCGACATTGGTTGCAACAACCCCATAGGCACACATTGGTTGTATTTCATAATTTAACATGTGTCACATTTGGCCAACAATTTCCTTTTAGCCATTTTCAAATCTTCCTAGTGAAAGAGATGCTTCACTCTAATATAAGTCCTCAACCACCCCAAGGGACTGTGCTCCTTGCTGTTGTGAAAAACAGCAAGGATGTCTTCCGCAATATGGCATGCCTAGAACGTATGCAATTTTTGTAGTAGACCAAACCGTACTATGTGTAGTTTCAATCCCATGCCTAGGAAGTTTTCATCATTTAGGACCTCTAAGTAGTAGAGAGAGATGCTCTGCCTTCTCTGTAGCCGTAACCCTTCTTCCTGAAATTTCAAATTTGAACCTGCTTCCAGTCGTAGCCACCACGCTCCTTTCGTCCCCCTCTACCGGTGCCACTAGCCATGGCTGGTCCCCCTTAGACTTTCAGTTCTCTCTTATCCCAACCCAGCCCGTTTTTTTCTTCCTGCTATTTAAAATCTGGGGTTGCAGGCTTCCCGCTCTGTCCTGCCTCCGTCTCTCTTCTTGGCTGCATTGGCCATAGATGACCTCCCTGGTGATTCAAATGGCTCTCCCACATCCCACATCGCCTCCCTTCCTTCTATTCTCTCTCCTGCTACTCACCCCCCTGAATCCTTCTCTCGCTTTCCTTCCGCCTAAATACCCTGTTTCTGTTGCAATCTCCACAGCCACCCCCCCTTCACCCTGCTTCTCCTCTACATTGCACTCAGCTGATTTTCCACTTCTTTCTACTTCTCGAACCCATTTGGTGGAAAAATATCCCGTTTCTTCACTGTCGCACGCTGAGGCGTTGAGTGGTTCCAGAGGTGGCTCTGTTTCTTCCCAATCTACTGATGGAGTTCCATCGCCTGAAAAGCCCCTTTTGGATTGGGTATTGCTGGGCTCAAATAAGGGTTGCCACGATCCCAAACCCATCTCAGATGGTGATAATGCGGTTGGGCTTAATGTCTTGCCTCTCGTCAATGGTTCATCGTCTTCAGAGGTGCCTGCTGCCTGCCCCTCCTCTGTTTCATGGTCTTCCGTTGTCCTGAAAAATCAGACACGAGGTTAGTCCCCCTTACCTTTTTTTTCCCATTCGGTTAAGGATGGGGAGGATTTGACTCCTCCTCTGGAAGTTATTTAACAGGGGGAGGCCATGTGGAGTGATACCCTGGTGGGGTACTTCCATGGCAACCAGTTGCATTATCAAGCTGTGAATCACATAGCTAGGAAAATATGGGCACGTTTCGACCTTAAGCATGTTGCGGGTAATGATCAGGGATTTTTCTTCTTCAGATTCTCATCCAGCATTATGCTTGATAAATGCCTTGCGTGTGGCCCGTGGTATTTTGTAGGTAATCCCCTGTTTTTAAAAAAATGGAAATTGGGGATGCCATTATCCAAAGAAGATCATAAAACCTTTCCCATTTGGAAATCCCTGTCCAACGTCCCTATGGAGTTTTGGACTCCCATTGGATTGTGTTGGATTGTGAGTGTGGTCAGCAAGCCTCTTCTTCTGGACCCTGTGACTGCAAAATTAGAGCGTATAAGCTTTGCCCGTGTGTGTGTGGAGATTGAGGCCAATGCTCCCTTACCGTTCTCTGTTCATATTAGACCTAGGCCTTCACCTGAGATGGCTTCCCAAGCCAGTTATGAAATTGGTATTGAATATTAAGGTAACCTTGTTCGTTGTAATCTCTGTAATCGGTTGGGGCACTCGAACTCTCGTTGCTCTTTGGCACTACATCCAACCGGTAGAGTTCGGCAGGTCCAAAAACACCCCTCCCCCCTTGGGGCGTCCTCCAAACTCTTATCACCTCGTCTGGCGTCTAAAAAAGTTTCTGGTTCACAAACCCCCTCCCCCCACTGTTCTAACTCCTTTGAGGCTCTCCAATGTCTCAGCGAGGAAAGCTCACCTGTACCCTGTATGGACTCTAACAGTAGAGGCGTGAGTGTAGAAGAATCTAGTAAACTAATTCCAGCCCCCCCCCCCCTGCATTGATGTTCCTTCTTCTAGGAATGAAGGTAGGCCGGTGCCTATTGTGAGGATTGTGGATCAAAGTAGTCACCCCTGCTTTGACAATCAGGACAGCCGGACTGTGTCTCATAACCAATTGGAGCCTACTTTGCCTTCTGGCAATGTAGCTCATATCTCTCTTGGTCAGCAAACTGTACCCCCAGATTCAAACCCTCTTCCTTCTGGATGCATGCCACCCACGGCCGTAGCTGTTTCCATGCCGCGAGAAGTGATGGATTCCTCCGACGTTCGATCCTCTAGCAACGTTGGTGTTGTCTCTCAAAAGGATGCTATTCTCCCTGTCCGTCTACTAGCCACAGCCCACCCCTTTCTCACTAGGATCAGGTTGGATCCTCCCAGCCCTCTGCTAAAAACTCGGGTCACCATAGGCACAAGTCCTCTAAATTTCTAGATTCCATATTAAAGAATTCCAAGGGGCCAAAAAGAATCTCTACCCCGTCCCTCACTTCTAATGATTAATCTCGCTCGCTGGAATGTGAGAGGGCTTAATGGCAAAGACAAAGCCCATGAGGTTATGGATTTTATTAGCTCCTCCAAATGCGCAATTGTTGGGTTGGTAGAGACAAAAGTTAGGGAGTGTCATGCTGATGCTATCTCGCGCAAGCTTATGCCCAATTGGCTATGGATAATGAACTACTCGAATTCCTCTAAAGAAAGAATCAGGGTAGGCTGGGATCCTAACCTTGTGGACATTAGTTGCCTGTCAATTGAGGATCAGGTTATTCATGCCAGTGTCTCTATTAAAGGAATTAACAAAAATTGTTTGCTTTCGGTGCCAACTCGGAGGCCCTGCGTTGTTCCCTTTGGACTTGCCTTTGCCAATTCAGTGTACTTTCCCAAAACCTTCCTTGGGCTGTACTCGGGGATTTTAATGCTATCAGAGCCCCCTCTGAGGGCCTTGGGGGGATTTGGCACGCTAAAAGCTCTATAGACCTCGATAATTGCCTCAAGGATTGTGATCTAGAGGACGTCAGCCATGATGGTTTGTTCTATACATGGAACGATCATCGAGACCCTTCCATTCGCATCTTTAGGTAATTAGATAGAGTTATAGTGAACGGTAATTGGTTTGAAAACTTTGGCTCTGTGCGTGCCTCTTTCCCCCCAACTAGACTCTATGATCATTCTTCGGGTCTCTTACTTCCGGTCGATGAAAGTAGCAGGAGGAAAGGTATGTTCTGCTTTAACAATTTCCTTACTAAGCATCCTCATTTCCTTCATGTAGTGATGGAGGCTTGGCAAGAGGTGCAAGGTACTCCAATGTACCACCTTGTTAAAAAACTTCAAAATATCAAAAGGTCGCTTAAGTCTCTTAACAGGCTGAATGGAGATATTCATGCACAGGTGGCTAGAGCTCGGAAGGCTCTAGAGGATATCCAGCTAGCAAATTCGTCTTCTATGGGCACCAATACTGAGGAACGCTCTTGTCGGGAGGCCTATTTCCATGCATTGGAGCAAGAGCTGGAGCTCATTCAGCAAAAAGAAAAAATCAAATGGCTTAAGGAAGGTGATCAATGTACCAGGTTTTTCTTCCGCGCGGTCACGAGTAATAATAACCGCAACAGAATCCTCTCCTTGACTAAGGATGATGGCTCCCCTACTTCTGGTCATGAAGATGTCCACCACCTAATTGTTGACCACTTCCAATGGCTGCTAGGTTATGGCCACCCTCATGGCCTTGTGGATAAGAATAGGCTTCGACCAAATAACCTTCAATCCCTCCCAGATTTCCTGAAAGCCCCTTTAGTATCCCCAATTAGCGACAAAGAGATCCATGACGCGTTCTTCTCCATTGGGGATTCTAAAGGCCCTGGCCCAGACGACTTCTCTTCTAGATTTTTCAAAGACACTTGGCACGTTGTAGGATCGTTGATAACTGAAGCTATTCGTGACTTCTTTACTCACGGCAAGCTTCTGAAGCAAATTAATGCTACCATTATCAACCTCATTACCAAGGTTGCGTCCCCCTGTAGGGTGATAGACTATAGACCTATCTCTTGCTATAATATCATCTACAAGGCGATCTCAAAAATTATTGCGAATCGACTAAAGCCCACTCTTCCTCATCTGGTGGATAAATGCCAAACTGCATTTATCAAGGGAAGACAGATAAGCGACAATGTACTTTTGGCCCAGGAACTTCTGCACAAATATCATTTGGGTACAGGTCCTCCCCGTTGCGCAATGAAAATTGATCTCATAAAAGCCTATGATTCTGTTCATTGGGACTTTATTACATCCATTCTTGATCTCATGGGATTTCCTCAGCAGATGATCACCTGGATTCAGCAATGTATCACAACCACCTCCTTTTCTCTAAATATCAATGGCGAATCGGTGGGGTTTTTCAAAGGGGGCAAGGGTCTTCGCCAGGGTGACCCCCTTTCACCCTACTTATTCGTCCTTGCCATGGACGTTCTTAACGGCATTATTGAGGTGAAAGCCCGTAGTAATGCGATGTTTCAATTTCACTGGAAATATGCCAATACTAGGACAGTCATGCTTGCCTTTGCGGATAACATGCTCTTGTTTTCTAGAGCCGATGAAAATTCTATTCGGACCCTGCATAGCTGCCTTGAAGAATTCACACTACTATCTAGGCTCTCAGCCAACAATAGTAAAAGAGAGATCTTCATCTGTTCAGGGAACCCTTCATTGAATCAATCAATTCTGAGCATCATGGGATTTAAAGCGAGTAAGCTCCCAGTTCGTTACTTGGGGGTACCACTTATCATCTCGCAGCTTACAACTTCAGACTGCACACCCCTTCTTAAAAAAGTTCCAAGCACATATCATCTTGGAAGAATAGATGGTTGTCCTTTGGGGGGTGCCTCCAGCTTATTTCCTCCATTCTCACATCCATTCATACGTACTGGAGCTCCATTTTTATTCTGCCAAGCTCTATTTTCAAAACGATCGAAAAAAGCATTAGGAAATTCCTTTGGCATGGAAATAATGAGGGTAATTCGTTGTCCAAGGTTGCTTGGGAGGATATTTGCTATCCTAAGTCTGAAGGAGGCCTGGGAATAAAAACTCTTCTGACCTAGAATAAAGTGCATATCTGTAAACTGCTATGGCGCATTATTTCCAAAGATACAGAATCGATCTGGTCTCTTTGGATCCATGCTAATCGCATTAAGGATCGATGTGTTTGGACTCTAAAAGTCCCTACTACAGCATCTTGGAGCTGGAAGAAAATTATGAAGCTCTGCCTTGTGATGAGCCTTCAGATTGTCCACTCTATTGGTGATGGCTCGAACACTTTCCTCTGGCTTGACAACTGGCATCCCCTAGGGCCTCTTAATAATTGCATATCCGACCGGATCAGAATGGTTACCAGATTGCATTGGGATTCTAAGGTCAAGGCTATAATTAGGCACAACCAATGGATTTGGCACAATCAATTTGATATGGAAGTGTCCAAATTAATTGAGAATATGCCCAATTATCCCCCTGATCCCTCTCTTAGAGACTCTGTCAAATGGAAGGCTAATAAAGATGGGAAATTCACGACCCGATTAGCTTACTACCTTCATCCTCCTCGTGTGAAAGTCTATTGCGATTCCCTTATTTGGGGCCCCTCCTATATCCCGGCCCATACGTTCATTTTTTGGTTGACCATTCGTCGAAGGTTAAGCACCACTGATCGTATCAAAGGCATACCTAACCTCTCTCCCTACTGCGTACTGTGCCAAAATGAGTTTGAAAATCATGACCACCTTTTCTTTAACTGTATTTTCTCTAAGGACCTTTGGCATATGATACGTTGCCGTGTTGGCCTTCAATGGTCGTACCCTGATTGGAACCAGAATATTGTTTGGATCGTGTCTAAATGGAAAGGGAATAATTTCAAAGCTACATCCTTCGGCCTTACCCTTGCTGCTATAGTGTATTATATTTGGAAGGAGCGGAATCACCGAACTTTCCAATCTTCTCACTTCCATGCTCCCTCTTATCTGTTCACTCAAATCTTAGACATTATTCGTAACCGTCAAAAGGTTCTCCTTAGTGCTTCTTCTAAGGCGGACAAAACATCTTTAGACCAGTGGAATTTATCTACCATATAAAAATAATAATAATAATAATTTTTGGCCTATCTTTTTGTTGACCGACGGTTGTGTTTGGCCGGTCTCTTGGTGACCGGCTTCCTTGAGTTAAAAAAAAAAATTATTAAATTTTGGCCTGTTAATTTGTTGACCAACGACTGTGTCTGGCCTGTCAACTTGTTGACCGGTATCCTTGGGTCCAAAAAAAAAATGTTGGGATGCCACATGCCAGGTTGGCAATTTTGTCTTGTTTTGCCAGAATGGCTTGTTGGGCTCCTTGCCCGCTTTGTACCTTGGTGGACGTATGGTTTTTCCGGGTTTGCAGGTTGGCAATTTTGTTTTGTTTTGCCGGAATGGCTTGTTGGGCTCCTTGCCCGCTTTGTATCTTGGTGGATATATGGTTTTTTTTCTGGTTTACAGCAATAGGCCGAATTCTACATTCATGGTCTCCTAAAAAAAAAAAAATTATTATCATGGGATGCCACTTGCCAAATTGGCTATTTTGTATTGTCTGCCGGATTTACTTGTTGGGCTCCTTGCCTGCTTTGTACCTTGGTGAAAGTATGATTTTCCCGGTAGGCAGTAACAGGCCGGATTAAAAAAAAAAAAAAGAACGCCTTGAGGCCGGTCACCCTTAATCCCGGCTATCTGGATTTTCTTAGCCATTTTTCCATGGCTTCTTCTGCATCACAGCTCAGTGGTTCGTTGCGGTTTTTGTTTGGTATCTTGCTGATGTGGTCCAGTCTCCATTTGCCCGGATTGGATGTTATCTGTGTTCGTTATTCTTGGTTTCCTCTGCATCACGGCTCAGTGGTTCGTTGCGTTTATTGATTTGGTATCATGCTGCTGTGGTCCAGTGGTCCAATTGCCCGGATTGGATGATCTCCGTGTTCAGTATGCTGTTTGCCAGACGTCCTATGCTATTGCCGTATTGCTACCGTTGCTGATTTGCCAAACATACCGCTGAAAGTCATTCTATCGTGCTGATGTGCTCTTCCAGTTATGCGGCAAGCTCGTGGACGACTTGACAGTTGGCTCTTTGGTTGGCGTTTGTTTTCCTTCTTTGTATGTTTTCTTTGCTTTCACAGATTATTTCTTTGTATATTTGCACTCGGGGTATACCCTAACAGCTTTATTCTATCTCTAAGTTGGCAAAACACTTGGAGTTAGAACTTAATTTATGTACCTTTTGTTATTTTAATTCAACTTTACTTACCAAAAAAAAAAAAACTATGTGTAGTTTCTTGCCCCATCCTCATGGTCCTACAACTTCATGTAATTCCCTTGGGCTTTCTGTGTCACTCTTCATGGCTTCCCTTACTCTATCCCGTGTCATTTAGCTCCACTAATAGACATCAAGTTGCTCGATTTTGAGGCACCTCATGCACACTATATCATCTAAATCGCCTCCTTTTGAGATAAGACTTTTGCAACTTTGTATACCTTTCCAGGTTGATAAACAATATCATATCCAAACCTGAGAAGATTGATAAGGAATTTTGGTTGTTCCAATGTCACTATTTCTACTCCAGTAACTGCCACATGGCCTACAGTCACTGACGGTGGTGAATCATCATCCAAGTAAAAACGGCCTACACACCCTGACAGCAAACACAACAGCCAAAATCTCTCTCGCATAATTGCTTCAAGCTTTATTCGTAGGCTAAAGCGTTAGAGATGAATGCAAGATGCCTTCTTTCTTGCACTAGGACTGCTCTTATACTGTCCCCCTAACATCATCAGCATAGATCTCAAAGTGTTTCCTAAAATTCAATACCACCAAAATGCCTCCCTTGTTTCATCGGTCCACTCGAACAATTCTTTAACATTAAGGCCAGGGGCCTTGCAATTGTTACATAGTTGTTTATGAAACTACCTATAATACCCAAACAACCTTAGGAATCCTCTAAGGGCTGACACATTTCTAGGCAATGGCCAGTCCACAATAGCCTTGGTCTTCTTGGCATCCACCTTCACTCCCTCTCAAAAGATAATGTGATCTAAGTACTCTACCTCCTTTTGCACAAAATTACACACTGACATTTTGATAAAAAAATGTTGTGCTGCTTCAACATCTCCGACACCATTTCCAATTTCTCAAGGTGCTCTTCCATGGACTGCGAATATATGAGGACATCATTGAAGAAGACCAGTACAAAACTCTAAAGGTAAGGCTTAAAATTTTCGTTCTTCGCCGCCTGAGATGTTGATGGGATGTCTCATATTCCAATAGCCATTATCTCATACTCATGGTGCCCCAAATGTGAAAAATGCCATCTAGTGTATGTCCTCCACAAGGACTTAATAGTTGCCCGCCCTCAAGTCAATTTCTGAAAAGATGCTCACCCTGTGTAATCATCAAACATTTTGTCAATTGCAGGATTGAAACCGGTCCTTGACGATGGCTTCATTCAATGCTCAGTAATCTATAAAGAATTGACATGTGCAATCCTTCTCCTGAACCAACAGCACCTAAGAAGAAACAGACTAGAACTCAGTCAGATCACCCCATTTTTTAGCATCTGCTCCACTTGCCCATCAATGTCCTCCTAGAAATGGGTGTATCGGTACAGTGACACATCCACCTGCTTGCTTTCATCTTTCAATCAGATACAATGATCATAAGGTTGCAACAGTGGTAGACTTGTGGCCACTTGCAGAATTTGCTTGTCGCTTTCCATCACTCTTCTAACCTCCTCTAGCAGCCTTTGAAGCTCAGCTTCCAATGCCTCTCTGGGCTTCCCTTCTGCTTCATCTGGTCCATCCACGCTGTCCTTGACCACTAGAAGGCAATGGTAGTCCCCTCTATACAACTTAATTGTCCACGGCGTCAGCTTCACAATGTTTTAGCTCCTTCAGATTTGTCCCCTCTATTTTGTTCTTTCCGTAGTCCGTGATCACTTAACCCTATCCTCTCAGCTATGTATTGCCCAAAAAGACATCCAGGCCAACTAATAACAGCACATACAGGTCAGCAACATACAAGCTCCCTGCACAACATGCAATCTCCCCACACATTCATCTTTTCTCCCCACACTGCCTCTTCACTTCTTAGCTTTTCTCCATCAGCCATTTTCACGTCAACTAGTTCCATTCTTTGACCTCAAAGTCCAAACTTCTTTAGGGTCCCTACAGTGAAGAAATTATGTGACAATCTGGAATCCACCAATAAAATCACTTCGTACTTGTCAATCCAAGCAACAAGCCTCATGGTAATTGGTTTAAGCTCCCTGGTCAAGGCATTGAATGACAACTCAGCCTCCCCTTCTATCTCTTCATTAGTTTCTCATGCAGAAAAACCTGCCCATTTTACAGTGATGTTCATTGCCTCATTTCTCTGCCTTCCACAACACATTTCCTTCTTTATCCTCCCTTGGACATTCTCTTGGGACAACATCCTTACCTCCCAGGGTTGGCTCTCCACAACATCCTTCCTCTTCCACAACATATAAGACTGGATGTGTTTTAGATGTCAAGTTTTCCTTTGTGAACTTCCACTATGTGTGGTAGTCTTCATCTAGGATTTCTTCCATTCTCATTACTTCAGCCAGCCATTCAAGCTGCTTCATCTTCAACTCTTTGGCCAGCCATGATTTGGTGCTTCAATGAAGGTACCTAATAATGACTATTTCATCAATACTCCAAAAGTGTTTGCAGTCGTCTAAATTCTTCAATATAAGCATGCACTCCCCCCCTTGGCGTAGCTTGACAAACTGTCCATGATCGTTGATGACCGGAGACGGCCCACATTAAGAAAAATTCTCACTCAAGAGTCGTACATCCTGTTTCCCTCGTTTGCATATTGGGCTTTGATTCACCTCCATCAGTTACTAGCCTTGCCATCCCAAGGAATGCTAGTCATGGCCACCCTGTCGTCTTAAGAAACTTCATAAATGTGGAAGTAGGGATCCACCCTATCGAGCCACTCTTGGAGATTACCTCCTTCAAAATTAGGAAAGTTCATCTTTGGTTTCTTTAGGCCACGGACACAGTACCCAAGCCTCTTCATCTCATTATCATAGTCGTTTTCATTCCCTTTACGGTGGGATCCGCCTTGTAGGGTGGTTGATGTAGTTGAGTTTCCCTGCCCCCTTGGAGATGGTCCTCATTGTAAGAATTCCAGCCTTCATTAATCTCGCTGCCCATGTGGCACTCTTCTTATCCTATAGAAGCACTCAATGACCCCCTTGTGTGGGCCCACTTTTCAAATGTGTCCTCAACACGTTCTCTTTAAGAATGTATCCGAATTCCGTCCTCGTCTTCCGATTGAAACACCTTAGACCATTGTCAGTGCCTTCTGTTTCATGCTCATTTATCAAGTCATCCCCATGTTGAGACCCACTATTTCCTCATTCTTAACAATGAGTTTGATGGTAGTTTCTGTCATTCAAGCAAACCTCTATCAATCTCCACTCTACCCTTTCCAATCTGGCATTAATTTTTCACCTCACTTCATTTATGATTGTAGTGGATAATTGCACAACTTACATCATTACATCACCATATTGCTTGGCTTTCCTCTAAAGCTTCAAATTGTGATCAACAAGTGGGCAGATTGCTACCGGACCCCATATTTAATTTAAAAAATCACGCAGCAAAACTAGTCAACTTGGACTCAATCAACATGATCTAGTCAGCTCAGCCAAACATAACAGCATGCTAATATGCTAGCTCAGTAATTACAGACCAATTGTCGCAGCTTGGGTTTCAAACAGCTTGAGCACATTGCCAAATCATCTGATAATGCATATTTGACAACTTTTACTACCTACTTGGATCCATGCAACATGATTTGACAACACGGTCAATACAATCTGACAAGATGGTCAGACGATACAGCCTGACAAGACAATTTGACAACACAGTCCTAGTCCCTCTAACAATCTGACAGCACGAACTATCTAATGTCCTTGTACTTAAAAATTTCTTTAGGCTGCTAACATGTTCTTATGAAGGTTTTCACTCCTCGATAGTAGTAATAACTATCAACAATATCTCAATGAAAGCACCACTTGATAAGAACCCAATCCCAGGATTCGACATTTCACCACTTTTCATGGAATCACTTCCCTCCTGATAATAAATAAAATAAAATGAAATACACAAAACACACAAGAGGAATACAAGAAATATACTATCAATGTGACTATAAAGCTTCAGGCAAAGAAGAATATTAACCAAGCATCAGAAGAATCACAAGACTAGCTCCTAAATGACCCAAACAATCCCCATAGCAATTATACAAATGCCAAAGATAATAATATTATCAGGAGTAACAAGCTTTAAGAGCAGTCAAAATATTCTTCTACACAATTCCCTCCAACAACATCCTCCATTCTGACAAAATGGGCTAGTAAAGCCCTCTAAACCTAAACAATGCCTACTAATTGAACTACTCTTAATGAAAGATAATTACTTGGGCCTTGTTCACTCAAATTCTTCCTGACCCACAAACTTTAAGCCCCTTATCTAGCTGTGATCAATGCGCTCCTCTGTGGCAGGTCAATTAGGCCCTCATAATGTATCATCCCCATCCCCATTCTCGTTCATCAGCCCTTTTTGACCATGACCAATGCAGCCATTGTTTTTATAATTTCAGGGAGATTTAATCAAATTTCTTTAGCGAATAGTTGTATAAAACTCACCACCCCATATACATATATTTTAGGAAACAGATTTGTCAATCGGAGAGTCTTGAACTCACTTGGAGAAGCCATTGGTATTGTGTTTCACTGGGATAGCACAATTATCAACAAAAAAGATACCTTAAGGGTGAGCATATAGCATTTATTGTGTTCAAATAAAAAATTGGCAATAATGAATGGGCATATCAAGGACTTATGCTTGATGAGATTACATTAGCAAGTGCCGCACGTGGTGTAGTTGATGGAGATTTCAATGAGAAATTACTGGTGAATGAGAGGTCCTCAAGGTATAGACTGAATGTCACAACTTTGGATTTTCAGCAGTAAAGCTTGAGCTGTAAATTGGTTGATTTTCCTTTGCAAGGGCTTAGGGTTGTTTAAGGAAACAAAGGATGTCTCATATTGACAGATTTTCTGTGGGACGTCAATTATGTTTTCTGATTTAGCCAAATTGGGTTGTGTTTTGAACCACCTTAATTTTCTTGACATTGCACTACTAACAGAGAGAACTTCAGTACAAAGACATGGCTGAAAACTCAAGGTTTCATGACTTCATCAGAAATTGATGGATCGAATGCTCTGTCAATGTGAATGCCAGTTTCATTATTGGTTCGAAATTGAAAAGTCTAAAGCTGCATCTTAAGCACCAGAGCAAAAATAGTATGGGGCATTTGCCTCAGAAAACATTCTTACTGCAAGAGGAAGCTTCACAAATTGTTTCTAATAAAGAATGTCCAGAAGAATTGCATATGTTCAGGAAAATGGAAGATGCCTTGCCGATAGAGGAAATTCAGTGGAGACATTAGTCAAAAAGTTATTTGGTTTAAGGAAGGTGATAAGAAAAAAAAAACAACCAAAAAAAAAAAAAAAAAAAAACAAAGTTGTTCCATATCATACCAAATGGCCACACAAGGTACAACAACATAAGCACTCTTGAAGCAAGGGATCACATTTTTTTATGAAGAGTCTGATATTGATAGAAATATGTGAGCTTTACCAAGGATTATTCAAGACACCATGCATGTAGAGTCCCAAATGTGACAGAACAGAATGCTTTTGGAAGTCCAGAGTGAAGCTAAGCGGTCCTGTCTTTGAGATGGACGTTTCAGAGGATGAGGTTTTAGAGGCTCTAATATCAATGAATGGACATAAATCATTTCCCAGTTGCATTTGCTCAGCAGAATTGGCCGACAGTCAATTCTGAGGTACCGATTTTTTTTTATTAAATTCCATGACACTAGCTAATTTATCATGTCTTTGAATGCTATATTCTTATCTCTCATTCTGAAGAAATCTAGAGCAAGAAATATAAGGGATTTTTAGCATAAATGATAGGTCATTTTTCAAATGATTCGCCAAGATCCTCACCAGGAAATGCACAAACAAGATTTTCGAAAACTGGTTTCTGACTCACAACGACTTTGCTGGGAATGTTTTGACTCTTGTTCCAAAATGTCATGTCAAAAAGGCATGCATTGAAGCTGATCAGAATTTCCTTTGTTATACTTTGAAAAGGTAGGATTTTTAGTGAAATATGGCTTCATTTATATATTGGTGTGTTTCTATGCCAAAATTCTTCATTGTTAACAAATAGAGAACCTAAAGATTTTTTGGCACTTCTAGTTCGAAAGATTTTTTGGCATTTCCAGAGGTCTTCCACAATGCAATGCTTTGTAGCCTTTGCTACTTATTCTTGTTTTAGGAGTTTTTAAGTTTGTTCCACAAAATCTGGGTAAGTAGGCTTCTATAGTTGGTTTGAAGTTGAAGGGCATGATGGTGAAGTGATCTCAGTAAAACATTTGATGTTCTCTGATGACACAATAACTATTTGTAATGTCAATGCATCTGCTCGTGTATTTAGCTGCATCCTTTTGGCTTTTGAAGCTAGCTCAGGCCACAAAATCAATCTGCAAAAGCCCAAATTATTGCCAAATGAACCAACAAAATATTCAGGTCTACCTCTTGGTGCAAAGGTAATGATGACTCTATATAAGACCAATGGAGGAGAAGTTTGAAAAGCAACTAGTTTCATCAAAGTATCTTTCAAAGGAGGCAGATTCACACTGGTAAGGAGTACTCCATCCAGCCTCCCAATATACTTATTTACATTATTTCCCATAGAGTCAGTCCGGAGAAGTAGTGAAAACTTGGGTGAGAAATTTTTGTTGAGCATCAGTGGTACACCATTGAAATTCGACATGATCCAATGGGCCATTGTCACACTTCCTATCCAAGTTAGTGGCTGGGAGCAAAAGACTTTGGCCTTCGACCAATTATTGGAAGTGGTTATGGATATACCTAGTTGAGAAAGAGGCTGTTTAGAGATTATTTATTGAGGCAAAATATGGGAGCTACCATTTTGGACAGTTCCACAAGATTTTAAGCATAACGTCTCTCTAGGAGCATATATGGAGAGGATAGAGGTCTTCCATCAGTTTATTTGATTTGAGATCAGCAACAGACTTACAGTTCAGTTGGATTTTGGACTAGTATTTGACCAGATGATTCGGTATTAAAGGAGGCTTCCAAAGGTCTTCAGCTTTGTGACTAAACTACGTCCTAAGGTATATGACTATTTACAATGGGCTAATGATAAGCATGTTTAAGAAAAGTTTTGTCAAGAACGCACAACAGATGTCTTGAGTGGCAACAGCTTCTGAGTTTTCTTCCAGAAGCTAATCCAAAATTGGGTGAGACAAAGTGATGCTGTTTTACTTGGCTTCTTACTGAGCTCTTAAGGATGATGGGTAGATTTGTTCTGATGAAGGGGCATTTGCAAAGCTGCTGCATCCCGATGTCTCAATTCTGGTCTATAAAGCAGCATAGGAGTGGAATTCAACGCATGATAACCTTCAGGAGAGAGTTTTCAGCTTGGACAACAGCTGAGCTACAATGTAAACAGTATCCAGAATCAGTAAGTCACATTTTTTTGAATTGTAAAATTTTGAATATCACCAAATCTGCTACTTGGTGTATATTTTGCATACATTGGGTTCATGCTGGAAATGTCCAGCTAAACTGTCATTGTGGTGACCAATAGGAAGTGCTTCAGAATAGTCTATGATATACCATGAATGATATCAAGAAGTGCACTTATTCATTAATCAATTTATGATTTATTTGAAATATCATGGATGATATTATAATTATGTCAGGGAGCAATATTTGAACTTGCTGAAGTTTCAGTTTGGGTGATTATATTGTTTTAAGTCCTTAAATAGTTGTTCTCTTTTTTCTTATATTGACTGTACACTAGCTGATTGTTTTAAGCATCTTTCTGAAGGCAGCTTTTCTTCTTTGTAATTGTCTTCTTTTAGTTGCCACATTGTCACCTCTAATAATTTATTTTTTAAATGCTGTAAAAATACACGTATAATGTAGGTTCAAAATTAGACCATTTTTATTAGTTTCTAAACAATAATTACAGCTTCAGAAAGTATTCATATTAGCTTATACTCTAGGTTTTGAAAATTAAGGGGGGGAACCTTCATTTGTAAAGAGCTAAAACAATCTGAATCCACCAAAAAAATAGAAAACTGAAGAACAACGAAACAGGCCCATTTAAATTGAAAAGTCTAGTTATTTATTTTTCTGAAAAATTTCCTTAAAACATAACCCTTATAAATAAACCAAATGTGCCAAAGCATTTCCAAATAAGGTTGAAAGGAAGTCTATTTGCATTAGCGTCACTTTAAACAGTCAACAAACCATCAATAATACTTCCATTTTGTTGATGAACTACACATGAGTTGTAGCTTCAACTATGCACTTCCTGTCTATTTTCATAAAGGGGACATAACAGAAACATATCATTCATGCATACGTGAGTTAAATCATCAAGAATATACATTCATGGGAGATTAGAAGTGGTACACAGATTCACTTTTTGACTAACATAGAAATTAGTGGTCACTACCAATAGATTCACTCTTTGACTAACATAGAAAGTAGTTGTCACTACCAAGTGGGGATGCCTGGTTGATTAGGAAAACCAAGTCCAATCTTTGATGGAGAAAAAACCAATTCTGGGCGAAAAGCGACCCCTAGCCTTCTGAACTCAGTACAATGAGCTATTCTATCTGTAACATAGGCATGTTAATACACATGGAAAGTGGGCTACTGGGGCTTGGTTTGGGATGGTTGTTGGTTGTCGATTGGCTGTTGAGGTAGTTGTTGAGATTTCAAATGATATTCAAGTACTATTTGGCAGTACACACAAATAAAAAAAAGGCATATGGGAATTTAGCACCAAAAAAACAGAGAAGGGTCAAACTTCACATAAACAGGCAAAAACCATTTCAATCAAGTAGCACATTGATTTAAATGGTTCTCACTAAGGTCAAAACACCATAATAGAACTTAATTTTTTCCCTTCTTTTATGTTAATGCAACGTGAAAAAATACTTTATTTTATTTTATTTTATGAAATGAGAACTATTTATAAAACTTTCTCATTATGGGCTATGGGAGTGTAAACAGACTTATCACTGCCATACAGAAAGGTGATTTATGTAATTGTAAGGCTAGACCTCCAAATCATCAACAAAACACCTTATTATTATACCAAAACTATCCAAAGACAAAAGTCAAAAAATCCATCTTTTAGCTAGTCAAACAAATTTCATATTCTGACAACAGTAATAGTTAGCTATAAGGAGACCATCTCTCAGCTGCTAATCATACATTGCTTCTATACTTAGAATCTTGAAAGCCTCGCCACAGTATCTCGTAATTAGGGCCACTGGCTTGAAGTTATTAGGCAACAGGTATTGGTAAGGCCATTTTTTTAAAAATGAAATTCTTCTTCTTTTTTTCCCCTTTTCCATTCTTTTTTTCTGACTCAATGGTTTTGTAGATTTTTGACTATTTGTCACTTAAGTTCATTTTTCATGCTTTGCTATTGTTCTTTGCATAATTTAGTTTGTTAGAGTTAAAATTGAGTTTGTGTCCTTTATACCCCTATTGCGGACAACAACTCAAATAAAAAGAAAAAAAAATAAAAAGGAAACAAAAAGAAACAACAGTTTGTATGCATTAATTTCACATTCTCTTTAAAGAGAGACAATTGGTTCAAAAACAAACAGAGGGACTTTGTATCAAGGCAATGCTGTGATCAACCCATTCAAGTTCCAAACCGTCTATTTGCCACAGAAATTCGCATGAAAAATAATTTCTATAAGGCTTACATTGTTAACGCTTCCATTCACAAACGCCTTCATCCTCCTAGTTGATTCCAGAGCATTTTTGAATAAAAATGGCGATCCATTCTCAACAATCACCACTATATCCTTTCTCGAAAGCGACCTTTCAAGGAATAGAAACGGAAAACACCATCAGCAATCAATTTCAAACCAAATGCTTTGTTACGTCAGTTCTGAAGATAAAACAACCAAGAACTAACCCCAGGATATTCGCGTGGTCAAGCGCAAATGCCATACACGCATTTGCAGCCCTTACAAATTCATCAGGCAGAGCATCAGCAGCCACAAACTCATTACCAGATGCATTTAATTGTCTGTCGAATGCGCCATCAAAATAACCAGCGGCGCGAACACGATCAACGAATTTCGACCACTCCGGCCACGGATGTGAATATATGGTAGCATTCGTAGAACCATTTGAGTCCACAAATTGGTCATCTGTACGGTTCTGAGCGTGGGAGTGGAATTTTCGGAACGGTTTGACCGGGGTTAGAGGTAAAAGAGTGAGGGAAGGAGGAAGGGGACAGGAGCGGGATGTACGAGAGGCAAAGAAGCGGGAGTGGCAGCTGGCGAGGCGGAGAAGGGAGATGCGGGGATGGAGAAAAGGGACGGGAGTAGAGAGGAGCAGAAAGAAACGCGCGGTGGCGGTTGCCATTTTACGGGTGGGGAAGAATCCACCAGAAATGGAGGACACGGCGGTGCAAGGGCTTTGGTAAGTAACCCTACTGCCACCGGCGTAGCAGGAGCAGGGTGCAGCGTTTCAGATGAGGATTGCCGTTTCGAGGCCGCGGGCAGCCAATGGCAGCAGCAGAATCCCCCGAGATTTTGAAGAATATTTTAAATCGACATCTTAATTACCCACTAGTTTTTATATAAATTTATTAGTAACAGTAGTATTAATATTATTTATAACTTAAATTCAAACAAATCAATCATAAGGCCGAGATACCTCCGTCCGTTAAAATTAATCGTAAGAGTTTGAATCCAATAGAAGTTGCTGGCTAATTGATAGCTTTTTTAATTAAATACTCTAATAAGGACCACAACTACCGTACAATAATATTGAACCCCAAACGTCTGGCCAATTTACATGGACCAATAGGGTCCATTCGACCCATGCTTATAAATGCTAACCTTCATCATCATTTAAAGGGATTGGAATCTTTTTGCTTATAAAGGGAGCAAATTCTATGTAACTTTCTACTCAACCTACGCTTAAAAGAATTTGATCATTAAAATTTAAAATCGTTGTCCATCTTGGGAAGTATATTGCATCTTTTCTTAGTGATTCACTCAACCTAAGTCCATCTCTCCCGTGAAGAAGTTCCGGTCAATGAGACGTTGACTGGAGGGACGATCAATGGAGTTGACCGGAGGGACGATCAATGGAGTTGACCGGAGGGACGATCAATGGAGTTGACCGGATTAACGGTCAACATTATCGACAAACGATGTTGATCAGTTTGGCGGTTAAGTAAACCGGATTCACTGAGAGATTTCAGGAGGGCAAATTTTAGATGGTCAACAGGGGTGTTGGCCAGTCTCGTGAAGAACGCAGACGGCCAACGGTTGGACTCCCGCTAGGAAATCCCGTACAACGCCAACTCAGCAGATTTTCTGGAGATACGTGATCTCAGACGGTTATGCTGGTGGGATTTTCGACAGGAATATTCATATTGTTGGAAAGGACTGATCCTATATTTTTTGGAGGGAAAATTGCCCTATATCTCTTGGTGTGCGGTTTTCCAAGCAAGTATTGTAACTTGTTGTACATACGTTTGTAAGATGCGTGTGTGAGATAATTTTGCAGAGAACCTTAGTGCTGTAGTGAGTGAGAGAAAAACGGTGAAGGAGAGAGAAACTGTAAGCAACCGTGTGTGTGTTGTCGTTACTCTGTTCTTCGATTTCTCTTTATTCTCGACTGTGTAACAGGGAAATTTGTTCCCAAATCTCTCACATAGTGAAATACGTTTCAGTGGACAGATTGTCCTATACTTTTTCCCTTGATTGATAAAGATTTTCCACGTAAAATTCTTATGTTCATTGTTCTTCTTCGTTCATCTTCCTTACTTTGTTATTTGAGTGGGAACGTCTGTCACCATATTTTCCAACAAGTGGTATCAGAGACAGGTTCTATCTCTGTTTTAAATGTCATCCTCGTCGTCAAAGAATCTGCCGTTCAACATTGAACAGTTCAACGGGTAGGGCAACTTCATTCTCTGGCAAGAGATCGTGAAAAATATTCTGATGAGAGAAGAGATAGTGAAGGCGTTAAAGAAGAAGGATGAAAAGCCTGAAAATCTGACCGACGATGAATGGCAACACAAGAGAGATCTTGCAAACTGCACCATTAAACTGTGCCTGACGGACAACACTCTCTAAGAAGTTTTTGGCCTAACTGATCCGGCGAAGATCTGGGAGAAGTTGGAGAGCCGTTACAAGTCCAAATCTCTGACAACCAGACTGAACGTAAAGAAGCGGTTTTATGGCTTACGGTTAACAGAAGGAGGGAGTTTTGAGAAATACTTGGACGAGTTTAATCGGATATTGACGCAAATGTCTGCTCTTGATGAGGAAATCAAGGAGGAGGACAAGGCGTTGGTTCTACTGGCCTCTCTTCCGACCACCTATGATCATATCATCACAACCTTATTGTTCGACAAGGATACTTTAAGGTTGGATGAGGTTGTTGCCTCTCTGCTCATGAACGAGTCCAGATGGTCACAAGGAACCTTATCGTCCCCTCATTCTGAGGTGCTGGTGATTGAATCTAGGGGAAGAAGTAGAGGTCGCCATAAAAAATCAGGAGAAAAAGGTTGCAACAAATCCCGGTCCCAGATACCAAAACCTGAATGTCATCACTGTGGCAAGAAGGGCCACATTAAGAAGTACTGCTTCAAATGGAAGCGAAAATATGCAGAGAAGGAGAAAAGTGACAAAGGACGCAGGGAGGAAACGTCCTCCGTCTTAGTAGTCACTGGTGGAGACCTCCTGTTGACATGTCAATGAGAAGTGGCAAACTTGACAGTCATAGAATTTGGCTGGGTAATTGATTCAAATGCTACCCGACATGTCACGTCCAGAAAGGGACTATTTACATCCTATGCTCCGGGAGATTTTGGAGTAATTAGGAAGGGCAATAAAGGAACATCTTCGGTTGTAGGTAGAGGAGATATCATTCTGATCACAAATAATGGCACGAAGCTGCTGTTGAAGGATGTGCATCACGTTCCTAATATTCGATTGAATGTCATCTTAGCCGGTCGGATGGATGATGAAGGTTACTGCAACACCTTCTGTGAAGGCGAGTGGAAGCTGACAAGAGGGTCTCTTATTACAGCAGAGGAAAAAAGTGCTCCAGCCTGCATGTGATGAAGGTCTGCGCAATGGTCGAAGATGTGAATGCTGTAATTTGTAAGGAGACAGAGGATTTATGGCATAGGAGGTTGGGCCATATGAGTGAAAGGAGATTGTCTCACTTGGCCAGGAAGGGCCTAATCAACGGGACAAAGGAGGAAGGGATGAAGATGTATCCCCACTGCTTGGCTGGAAAACAGAGGAGAGTTTCCTATAATGAAGTTTCGTCAACCCTAAAAATTGGACTGCTTGATCTCATCCACACAGATGTGTGTGGACCATTCAAAGAGAAATCGATCGGTGGAGCTCAGTATTTTGTTTCTTTTATTAACGACTTTTCTAGAAGGCTGTGGGTTTACCTACTGAAAACCAAGGAACAAGTTCTTGGTATTTTTGAGTAGTTCCATGCTCCTGTGGAGTGTCAGACGGGAAACAAATTGAAGGCCGTCCGAAGTGACGACGGTGAATACTTGGGACCTTTTGATGCCTAATACCTACTGCCGGTCACATGGTATTAGGCATCAGAAAACGCCATCGAAGACACCTCAATTGAATGGAGTAGTAGAACGAATGAATCGTACGCTCTTGGAGAGAGTACGTTGTATGCTCTTTGAAGCAAAGCTTCATGCTTTGTTCTAGGCAGAAGCACTCTGGACGGTGGCCTACATTATCAACAGGTCGCCCAATAAGCCTCTAATGGGTGAAGTGGCGGAGAGGATATGGACTGGCGTGGAGCCGTCCTATGATCATTTACGGATGTTCGGATGTAAAGCATTCATACACGTCCCAAGAGACAAAAGGACGAAACTGGAACCAAAGACGATGCAATGCGTCTTTCAAGGCTATGGAGAAAATGAGTTGGGCTCCAGATTTTATGATTCTGCCACCAGAAAACTTGTCCGGTCAAGAGATGTAACCTTTGCTGAGGATGAGATGATTGAAGACATTGGTAGGAAGACAAATTATAATGATGAACAGACAGACAAAGTAAGTATCGAAGATGTCCGTCCTGTATCATTAGAAGGTGACAACTGTGGTCCTGAGGCAGTTGAGGATACTGGAGAGGAGGTCATGGTCTTTGATGATGACCAGGCTGAAGCCATCCCTCAACCGGTCAAAGAAGTTGCTGTTATACGATCCTCTCGGAACAAACAACCATCCGTTCGTCTGTCCCCTAGTGAATATGTTATGCTTACTGATGCCGGAGAGCCTGAATACTATGAAGAGGCTGTGAATGGCGAAAGCAAGGAAAAATGGCTGGAGGCCATGAAGGATGAGATGAGTTCTCTTCATGAGAACTATGCTTTTGACCTTGTTAAACTTCCTAAGGGGAATAAGGCCCTGAAGAATAAATTGGCCTTCTAGTTGAAAACGGACGAGAACACTAAGGAGCCAAGATACAAGGTACGATTGGTGGTGAAAGGTTTCGGACAACAGAAAGGAATTGATTTTGATGAGATATTTGCTTCGGTAGTGAAGATGTCTTCCATACGAGTGGTATTGGGTCTGGCTGCCACCCAAGACCTTGAGGTGGAGCAGATGGATGTCTGAACTGCATTCCTCCATGGAGAGCTTGAGGAGGAGATCTATATGGAACAGCCGAAAGGGTTTGAGTCTAAAGGAAAGGAACAACTTGTATGCCATTTGAGGAAAAGTTTGCATGGCCTGAAGCAAGCTCCTCGACAGTGGTATAAAAAGTTCGAGTCTGTTATGGCTGGCCAAGGGTACCGGCGGACAACTCGTAATCATTGCGTATTTGTACAGAAGTTCTCGGACAATGATTATGTTGTTCTTCTTCTATACGTGGACGATATGTTGATCGTTGGACGCAACAGTGGCCGGATAAAGGAGCTGAAGGAGCAGCTTGGACAGTCATTTGCTATGAAGGACCTTGGATTGGCGAATCAAATTCTAGGAGTCAGAATTATATGCGATCAAAAGGCTAGAAAATTGTGGCTGTCTCAAGAAAGCTACATTGAGAAAGTGTTCCAGCGGTTCAACATGGACAAGTCATAGCCCGTGAACAAACCTTTGGCGAATCATTACAAGCTGAGCACTCGTTAATGTCCGTCCTCAGATGACGAGAAGAGATAAATGAAAGGCGTGCCCTATTCCTCTGTTGTGGGAAGCCTGATGTATGCCTTGGTGTGTACCAGACCGGACATAACTCATGCTGTCAGGACAGTCAGTCGTTTTCTGTCAAATCCAGGAAAGGAGCACTAGTCCACAGTGAAATGGATCATGAGATATATTCGGGAAACTTCTAAGATGTGCTTGTGTTTTGGAAGTGACAAGCCTCAATTGGTGGGTTACTCAGACGCGGACATGGCTGGAGATGTTGACACATGGAAATTTACATCGGGTTACTTGGTAAAATTTGCGGGCAGTGCAGTTTCTTGACAGTCCAAGTTATAAAAGTGTGTAGCTTTATCCACAACTAAAGTTGAATACATCGCAATTACAGGGGCCTGCAAGGAGATGTTATGGATGAAGGAGTTTGTTCAAGAGTTAGGCGTCAAATAGGAGAAATATGTGGTACTTTGTGATAGCCGGAGTACCATTCATCTATGTAAGAACTCTTCATTCCATTCCAGATCAAACCACATTGATATTCGATATCATTGGGTGCGAGAGGTGCTGGAGGAAGGTATACTATCTCTGGACAAGGTTAGCACGGAAGAGAACGGGGCAGACATGATGACGAAGATTCTACTGAAAGGAAAGAATGTGGCATGTTGCAAGATGGCCGGGCTAACAGCGTTAACTTCCTCACGGTCGAGAGAGAAAGTTTGTTGGAAATCTCTCTGTGAAGAAGTTACGGTAAACGGGACATTGACCGGAGGGACAGTCAATGGAGTTGACCGGATTAACGGTCAACATTATCGGCAAATGATGTTGACCGGTTTGGCGGTTAAGTAAATCGGATTCACTGAGAGATTCCGGAGGGCGAATTTCAGATGGTCAACAGGGGTGCTGACCGGTCTTGTGAAGAACGTGGACGGCCAACGGTTGGCCGCCCGCTAGGAAATCCCGTACAACGTCAACTCAGCAGATTTTCTGGAGATACGTAATCTCAGACGGTTATGTTGGTGGGATTTTCAACAGGAAATATTCATATTGTTGGAAAGGACTAATCCTATCTTTTTTAGAGGGAAAATTGCCCTAGATCTCTTGGTGTGCGGTTTTCCGAGAAAGTATTGTAACTTGCTGTACATACGTTTGTAAGATGCGTGTGTGAGATAATTTTGCAGAGAACCTTAGTGCTGTAGTGAGCGAGAGAAAAACGGTGAAGGAAAGAGAAACTGTAAGCAACCGTGTGTGTGTTGTCGTTGCTCTGTTCTTCGATTTCTCTTTATTCTCGACTGTGTAACAGGGTAATTTGTTCCCAAAACTCTCACATAGTGAAATACATTTTAGTGGACGGATTGTCCCATGCTTTTTCCTTAATTGATAAGGATTTTCCACGTAAAATTCTTGTGTTCATTGTTCTTCTTTGTTCATCTTCCTTACTGTGTTATTTGAGTGGAAAAGTCTGTCACCATATTTCCCAACACCTCCACCCATGTGAAGGACTCAAGTTATCATTCCCTCACACTGACGAGATCCAAGCCACCATGAATGTGGCTACCATCCTCAATAATGTGGTAGCCAAGATGGGATGAATGGTAACCACCATCATCTACTCACCAAAAAAAAAAAAAAAGGCAACCGCCATCATGATGTTCAAGATAGGATTGAGTATTAATCAACAAGGTCAATTTCTCACAATATCACAGAAAGAAGTCCTCTACCCAATGCAAACTCTGTCATACCACATTTGACTAGAGGTATCACTCCTAGCGTTAACATTCTTAGGTCTAGATCAACATGGAAGTTTATAACTCCAACCGTAAAAAAACTCAAACTTGACGAGACTGGAGGCATTTCCTAAGAGATGCAACCCTCGGTCTATTAATGAATTGTCTCTCCAAAGATTGTTAAAAAGGGTCCACTAGAAATATTTTTATTATTACTTTAACTCATATCCTTAAAAGGTAGATCCTATTCTAATAGAAGAGGCATCAACTAGCATTGTGCCCCTATTGTACAACACCAGCTCAGTAGGTCTCTTCTAACCATATCAATCTACTAACCTTTCTCAATGCCCATAGATTGGTATCATCTAATAAAGTAGACTAGAGGATTTTAAGGATTGAGTAGAGGGTCATCAAAGACTCGAGTTGATTGAGTTGAGCCAAAATTGATACTACCTTCACTAACATAATTTTGGAGTGCCCCCTATTAGAGAAATTCAAGGTGTTGCAGTTAGAGCCAAATGATTGTACCTTGGACCCTAGAGACCATCTTGATTATCCTTGCACTCTAGTTTGCTTCCAAAGGCTTAACAATGCCACCTTATGCCAATGTTTTCTTGATTACTCTAAAGGAGAACACCCTCTCAAGGTTCTACTGGCTACAACCTCACAGCATCAACTCTTTTAAGGAGCTCTCTAGTAGCTTCTTATCCTAGTTTGCCTCTGCATTTGGCCAACATACACTAGCAACACCGCGAGAGCTTGAAGCACTACCATGCACACTTCGATGTTGAGGCTCAGGGTATGGCAAGCCTAACTAACAATGTCAAGGTAGGAATATTCTACAACGTCCTTCAAGATGAGACTTCTACAAAGAAGTCATATTGCAGATGTTGATGTGCCATAAAGATTTGGATAATAGAGTGCAATCACTCATCCTCTCTAAAGGGGCCAACTAAGCAAGGATGGCATAACAAGCTACCAAAGAATGACCTGGCCCCAACAAAAGAATAGGGGTAACAAAGAAGTCTATGAGAGACCTTGCAATCACTAACCATCTTCACCTCAGGGACCATCTGAGCCTCTTCACCTGTGTCCCTCAATGACACTCGTGCCAACTTCCTAATATAAATCAAGAACAACAAATATTAAAGTGGTTGAGGTTAATCTAGTAGCCAAATTAATCGATAAGACTAAGTATTGGTCACAATACATAATACGTATAGTTTCAAGTAATTTCAGATTGAATTGAGAGTCTGATCAAGAGAAGGTTGCTAAAAATAGTTCATCTAACATAGCCAAATTATTGACCCAATGGACATTGTAGGGTCAGAAAACAACCTATCATAAAGTTGAGTGGCTGTTGATATCTTCAACATGGTTGAAACTCGGCCTAGCCACAAAGAAAGAGCTCAGACCAATTAGAAGTTATCTTGAACAAAAAATATTTGTTTTCAATGATAATGATTATAGTTATATAAATTTCTCCTCAGACTACCTTACTATAAGTGTGTTCATTTAGGATGGAGCAAATGACTATCATCTGAAAAAGCATTTGTTGATAATGGAACTCTTAGGACCTTTTATATTTTGATACTTTTACATAAATCGATCCAAAAAGAACTAATATACATAGAGGTGATACTCAAACAATATCCAAGGATATCCTTATGAATCTTCACCTTCCTTGTGGTCAACTTACCCCCATCTTACAACAAACTTTTGGGGTGGTTGACCCTGGTAAGCTTCAAGAAAATAACCTCCGTCTCCCAAGGGAAGACCAATTGATGGTGAGGCATAGCTTCTTGACTCAACTATGAATACTCGAGTAATCCTAACCCTTGAAAGACTAAAACCTTTAAAATGAGCCACTGATGGAGCAAAGGAAGCCCACTAAAGTTGTTGTTGAAGTCCTATTGTAACTAGTCGACCTTAAAAATACATGCAAGTCAATTCTATGATGGAAGAAATATTTAAAGATGACTTGGTAACTTTCCTTCTTTCAAATTGAGACATCCTTTCATGGATTTAAGTCAATTCCAGCCATTTCTCATTTGTCATGATTCACAGACTTAACATTCTTTTGTGGCATGAACTGATTCGGCAAAAGCATCAGAACTACTAGATGAAGAAGTTACAAGATATTAAAGAAGAGGTGAAAAAGTTGAACTATGTAGGCTTCATCCTAGAAATGCAATATCTGTAGTGGCTCTATAACATGGTCAAAGTGGCAAACAAAATTCAATAATTTATGTCAATTTTACAAATGTGAATAAGGCATGTGTCAAAGATTGCTTACATTTACCTCGAATTAATCAACTCGTTGACTTTACCTCCATTCACTAGCTCTCTTGTTTTATGGAAGAGCATTTGAGATATAATAGGGTGTAAATGAACCCTCCCAACAAGGAGCACACCACCATCATGGTCAATCAAGGGCTATATTACAATTAGGACACATTTTTTGATTGCAAAACAATAGGAAAATTTACCAACAATTCGTCAATAAAATTGAGCAATCAAGCAAGAGAATATGGCCATTGAGTGAGACTCGTTAAGAGAGCCATCAAACTAGGCAAACTTGATTTACATATCCGTTCTAGACCTACTATAAGGGGATAGGCCTTGATCAACTTTATGGTCGGATGCATGTTTCCACCGCACCTAAGCCAATGATGGAAGACCCAGTCCAAGTAGAATGGCTAAAATGGACACTATTCATTGATGGGATATCGGATGGCAACAAAAGCAAAGCTGGGACACTAGTAAATGTCTCGATCGAGATGAGTGGGTTTACTCTATTCAATTTAGCTTCCCTACATTAGACAATGTGATTGAGTATGAAAATCCGATCATCAAGCTACAGATTGACAAAGAATGCTCAATTTAGAGTTTAGAGTGACTCAAAGTTTGTAGTCAAGCAGATCCACAAAAATTTTGACACCAGTAATATGACCATGCAGATTATCTAAAAAAAGCCCATGGCCTACTCATCCACTAGGCCAATACAAGTTGGTTCACATCTTAGGGGAGGAGAACCTCTGAGTCAATGTCCTCTCTAGATTAGCAGTGATGAACCCATAATGTCAACCAGGCAAAGGATCTAGTTAAGGTATTATCCTAACCTAGTGTCTAGGAGGCAAAGTCCACTAGATATTTGACAAGCCCTGCAAGATAACCTCATATTATGAGTACTTGTAGGAAGGCAAGCTACCCAATGCTCCGTAACAGGCTAAAAAGGCCAGGGAGATATTAAGGTATACGTTTGGTTGTTAGAATGGAATAATGTGGGAATAGAATAGTTATTCCAGGGAATAGAATAGGATGAGAATATAGTTATAATTGTTATTCCCATATTTGATTGTTAGAATATAATAATGTGAAAATTAATATTCTTTTGTTTGGTTTGTAGAATAGTATGAGAAATAATGTGGAAATAGTGATAATAATAATAATGATAATAGTAATAGTAATAATAATAATAATAAAATATAATAATAATAATAATAATAATAAACATAATAATAATAATTACAAAACATAATAATAATAATAATAATAATAATAATAATAATTACAAAACATAATAATAATAATAATAATTACAAAATATAATAATTATTATTATTATAAACTATAATAATAATTATAATAATAATAATAATAATAATAATAATAATAATAATAATAATAATAATGGGAATAGCTATTTTCACATTTATGGTAATAGCTATTCCCACCTTTTATGTGGGAATAGATATTCCCACAAATGTGGGAATAAATATTTCCTGAGAATATTTATTTCCAATTAAATTTATAACTAAATGGAGGGAAATATTTATTCCCAATTAAATTTGTAACCAAATGGAAGAATATTTATTCCCTAGGAATAGAAATTTTATTTCCACCTTATTCCCACATTATTCCAACAACCAAACATGGGGTTATGGATAGAGACCTCTATCACCATGAATAGTTAGTTTTGTATATGAAGTGCTTTAGCCCCATCTGCATAGACTATGCACTCTAGGAAATACATCTCAAGATTTGATGTGAGCACCTTAGCAATAGAAACTTGGCTTTTAAGATACACCAAGGATACCATTAGTCGACGGTGAAATATAATGACATGCACTTCATGAAGAGATGCAAGAAATGCCCACGACAATGTCCCAAGGCAGTTGACAACCAAGATGACCCTTGCAAAGCCCATGGACATTTGCATAGTGGGTGGCAGGACATCCTTGGTCAAATCCCAATAGTGACATGTAAGAGGAAGTTCATTATTGTTGCTATTAACTACTCCAAATGAGTGAGAGCATCGCAATTGATGTATCATATTTGTCCTTTTTTTCTTGAAATGTAATTTATACATTATCACTCATTTTTACGGATTAGAGTTAATAAACCTTATTAACTAAAGGTGCGGGAGGACAATGAAGGAATGTGTTAAGCTATACATTTTTAAAGTATTGGCTGCATTTTAGGCTTGTAGCTACTCGGCCATCACATATTGCCTGTAAACAGGCCAGACACCACGTGGTATAACGATATTTCTATCACTCGATCATACAGGGCCAATAAAAAGCTAACCTAACCTCCTGCAGTGTAGCGGCAATCCTTCTCCTTCCACAATAATATCTTGAGGCTTGCCAAAAGTATCATTCGATCCAAAAAATGGCCAGGATATGCGGCTAGTGTAATCCTCGATTCTCTATTGTGATACCCATGCCATGCTAAGGGATATTACCCTTTCGGAACATAGTCCATAATCTTAATTTCGTGGTTTTCTTATTCATTTGCTGATTCATTTGAGGAAAGGTCTACCATAATTTAATTCACAATATCTCCATTCGATAAAACGATTTGATCACATATCACATTGTAAACTTTCATCTAATTACATATACGATTATTATCTTTCCATTGGATTTAAATCTTTTCACGACTCATTTTACATATACGAATATCATAACATAGGAAAAAATAGAGATTCTTACCATCGGGTGGCAATTATAACTTTAGAGGCCTCTGACTTCCATTTCCTTCATAATTGATTAATGAACATGATTTTGGAATAACAATTGATCATATGCAAATGTACATGCAACTAAATTAACAATTAAATAATGCGGAATAATGCAAAAATTACAAAAAAGTTCGAATGAACAGTGCACGTGAACAATGTCTGGATACGCATATCGGTTAATTCTCAAAATTATAGACATCCAATGGGTAAATTGTCAAATCCAAGGCATGGGTAATGATAATTCTAAATTATTTTATGCATCAAACTCCAAATCAAAGCTTAAATGGGGATCGGGCGCGAGTCTAGGGTTTCACGAACGAAAATTCACATAAATTCACCAAATTGGGTATCAATCGATAAATTAACTTATATAGGATATTAATAATGACATTCTAGTCCTAATTTATGGAAAAGCTCCAAAAATTGGAAGTTAAAGTCACTTAGGGCATGGGTGAATAGTACCAGTAATGACGGACAGGTTATTTTGCTTAGATAACCTCAGTCAATAAACACATAACTTAAGTCCAATAATAATAAAATAATATAAAATTTCTACAGAAAATTCGATGAAATTCCGTTTATAAATCGGACGTTTGTCAAAATACAAACACCTGTATAATAATCCACAATAAATCCCACAACACAACAACACAATTTACAATTTATCGCACTACATAGGATCTAAACGCCACAACAATAGGGGTGGCACCGACATCATAACTCCAGTACAACGCTGGCGAGGAAGGATGCTCACTAGGAACCTCAATCACGTTCACAATAAGAAAAAACCCACTGAAGCATAACAACCAAAATATACAATGGAAACTAAACCTTCTTCCATCCACATAAAACATCAAAAACATCATGTGACATATTTTATACAATTTTCAAAAATAGAACAAAATCTCTGTCTCAAGCTAAGTCCAAGTCCTAAGCTTTGCACGTGATATCAGCTGCCTATTACGCTTCTATGGCCTACTCAATCTCGTCAGGCATCAAAGCGTTCTCATCTGAAAGAAGAGATAGTAAGAGTGAACATACAGCTCAACAAATAAAATTATATATCACTACAACAGGCAGATAAACAATGAAAACGATAAATAGATGGGGGAAGACATACACTTTCAATGAAACAGAAACATGAGAGGAAAGGATACATCTAGGATCGCCTGGGTCACATGTTTACATTAATTACATTTCATATGTTTTCATTATTTTCATTAATTTTTACGGACCAAGGCCAGTAAATTGTACCACCCAACGATGTGAGAGAACGAGAAAAGGAATGTGTTTGCTACACATTCTAAAGCACACGGCTACATTTTTGGCATGTAGCACTCAGCAATCAACTACATTTTAGGCTTACAGTACTCGATCGATGGCTACATTTTAGGTTTGCAGTACTCGGCCATCAGCTACATTTTAGGGTTGCAGCACTCGACCATCGGCTACATTTTAGGCCTGCAGCACTCGGCCATAACAATTTATCACATGTCCTCCAGGGACTAGAGTAATCCTCGTTCTTTTACAGTAGTGTCCTAAGGCGTTGCACGAATATCACCCGCCCCATGAGCGGCTGGAGTATTCCTTGGGTTCTCACCATAATGTACGTGGCAAACCAAAGGGCACCACCCAATAAACATCGGTCCATAGTCCTAGTTTCAAGATTTAGTCTTTCTTTGAAGGAGGATCAACCACATTCCATCTTATTCACACTATTTCCAACCGGGAGATTAGTTCTGTAATGCATACATTGTGGATTTTCCCTCTGATTGCTTGCTCGATGCTCATCTTTTTTTACCTTTCAATGATTCAATCTAATTCCACGAGAGAGTTTGGAATTTCTCACCTCCGATGGGCAAATATCACATTAGGATTCTTCGGAATACATTTCCTTGCCTTCGGTACACAAATGCATATTTTCGAGGCTTACAATTTAACATGAACAATTAGACATAAATTTCATAAGCATTAAATGGAAGTAAAGTATGCAAATTTATACATTCATCTTGGGTGAACAGTGTCAGGGGACATTTAGAGCTCTTGGACGCCGCGAATGGGTCGATTCTTGTGAGATCGGACGTCCGATCGATATATATGCATAAATGGGACGTGGTGATTCATATTTTCAGGTCCATTTAATAGAATACGGAGGGGAAATTAGGGTTCCCAAATTTGAACGTGCATTAGGGTTTGGCCGTACCAAACCGGACAATTCAGACAACAATTTGGATAAATAACTACATATTCATTAATCATTAATCATGGGTTTCATGATTTTCACATTTAGGGTGGGTATCGATACAAAAATACCCGATAAAACCAAGCAAAAATCTAATGAGAATGAGAAGTATGAGAATACTTGCCTCGACGCGTACTATAATATTTATAACTAGCTCTCGAACGATTCGGACTCCTTCGCCTCGATCTCCTCCTTTCTCTCTCTAGTTCGGTGCTCTCTCTCTCTCTCAAAGGGTTTCGTTACATGGAAAATGCAAAAACACAAAGCAGATCGCGTATTTAACGATGTTGGGCACTCGAGCGCCAAGCGAGTGGGCAGCGAGCACGGCCTCACTACCGAGGCTCGCGCTGCCTTCTTGAGCTCGAGCACACAGCAGGTGCAGTTCTACTGGCAGCAGTTCAGCAATCCGCAGCCTGATTTTCCCTCGGTTTAATTTTCAATACATATACTTTCACGTACAATAGACCTAGTATTAATTATTATTAGATTAGTTACCTCCTATTTATTATGTTTTTAGGCCTGGAGCCTCACAACTCTCCCTCACTTATAAAAATTTCGTTATCAAAATTTAATGAATGCTAAGAGTCAGTTCAATTTTACATACCTCAAAACAAGTAGGGATACTTTTCCCTGATTTCGTCCTCTCTTTCCTACGTCACCTCCTCACGGGAATGATTCCTCCATAAAACTTTCACGAGAGGGATCGTCCTTGAGCATAAAATTTGGTCCTTATGATCCAAGATCTCGACCGGCTCCTCTACATATGATAAATCCTTGCTAATAACTAAAAAACTATAATCAATCACATGTGCCGGATCATAGACGTACTTCCTCAATATTGACACATGAAAAACGTTGTGCACTTCGGCCAAACTCAATGGCAAAGCTAAACGATATGCCACTTCACCAACTCGCTCAAGGATCTCATATGGTCCAATGAAGCGTGGCTTCAGTTTCTCCTTAACACCAAATCTGAAAATTTCCTTCCACGGCGACACCTTGAGGAAAACGAAATCTCTAACCTCGAATTTGAGTTCGAATCTCCTCCGATTAGTATAACTCTTCTATCAGCTCTAGGCAATTTTTAGCTTCTCTAAAACCACTGCGATCCTTTTCGATGTCTTCCGAATAACATCTGGACCCAATAACCGCTTATCTTCAGTATCCTCCCAATGAATGAAAAATCAGCACTTCCTACAGTAAAGCGCCTCAAAAAGAGCCATACCAATACTCGCTTGGAAGTTGTTGTAAGTGAACTTGGCTAGCGCTAAGTGATCATCCAGTTCCCTTTGAACTCCAATACGAAAGCCCGAAGCATAACCTCTAGTATCTGGATCGTCCGCATAGATTAGTCATCAGTTTGAGGATAATAAGCCATACTAAACTTCATATTCGTCCCTAACTCATGGTGCAAGCTCTCCCAAAATTTAGAGACGAACCGTGGATCACTCAGACACAAAGATGCTAGCACACCGTGCAACCTCACGATTTCGTTGATGTACAGCTGCGCTAGATGATCATGGGAATACATAGTGTGAATGGCTATAAAATGGGTAGATTTCGTCAGCCGATCCACAATGACCCATATCGCATCATGATTTTTCAGAGTTCTAGGCAATCCTAACACGAAGTCTATTAAGTTATCCTCCCACTTCCAACTGGGAACGGGCAAGGGATGCAATAATCCCGAAGGCTTCCTCCTCTCAGCCTTCAGTTGTTGATAGATAAGATATCGGTTAACAAAAGCCACGATCTCCCTTCCCATGTTCCTCCATTAGAACATTTTCCTCAAGTCCTGGTACATCTTGTTTATATCAGAGTGAATCGTGTACTGAGTCCTGTGTGCCTCATTCATTATTTCTTCCTTCAGTCTTTTCTCATCTGGTACACATAACCGCTCCCTAAATCTCAAAATTTCATTTGCACATACGTTAAAATCAGCTCGGGAGTCTCTGCCAAGGTCTCCCGCGATGTCCATCAAAAACGGGTCGTTCACCTGCCCTTCCTTTATCCTTTAAAGGACCTTGGGTTGCACCTGCAGAAAGGATAACATCATCCTATTTCCCTTGACGTAGTGCTGAATATGATAAGACTTCAGGTAGTTTAGCGACTCCATCTGCTTAACCTGTAATGTTGCCAGCCAACAAGTGCTACGACTCAAGGCATCTGCAACCACATTTGCTTTCCCTGGCCGATACTAGATCTCACAATCGTAATCTTTGAGGAACTTGATCCATCGTCGCTGCCTCACATTTAACTCTTTCTACGAGAACAAATACTTAAGGCTCTTGTGATCGGAGTACACTAAAAACTATTTGCCATACAAATAGTGCCTCCAGATTTTCAATACGAATACCACAGCAGCCAGCTCCAAATCATGGGTCGGATAGTTCTTCTCATGGACCTTTAATTGCCAAGACTCATAAGCTACTACATTCCCCCTTTGCATCAAGACACACCGGTGTACCACTTTATAAGTATCACAACATACTTCAAACCCACCGAAATTATTAGGAAGAGTCAGAATCGGAGTGGTCGTCAACCGATCTTTCAACTCTTGGAAGCTTTAGTCACACCTCTCGGTTCAATCAAAGCTCACTTCCTTCTTTGTCAGACAGGTGAGGGGTAAGGCTATCCAAGAAAAATTCTCCATGAAATGACAGTAATAACTGGCCATCCTGAAAATGCTTCGAACCTCTGACAAAGTCGTAGGTCAACTCCAATCAATCACCACTTTGATTTTCTGTGGGTCTACTGAGACACTTCCATCAGAAATTACATGGCCTAAGAATACTACATTATCGAGTCAAACTCGTATTTCTTCAACTTTGCGAACAACTGATACTCCCGAAGAGTCTGTAGCACGATTCTCAAGTTCCCCTCGTGCTCGGTGCAATCTTTGGAATAAATTAGAATATCGTCAATGAAAACCACGACAAACTTATCCAAATACGGCTGGAATTAGTTCATCGGATCCATAAACACGGCTAGTACATTAGTCAACTTGAACGGCATCACAAGGAACTCGTAGTGACCATATCTCATTCGGAAAGCCATCTTTGTCACATCCCCCTGCTTAATGCGAATCTTATGGTATCCTAACTGAAGATCAATCTTAGAATACACTCAGGACCCCTGTAACTGGTCAAAGAGGTTATCAATCTGTAGCAACGGATACTTGTTCTTGATTGTGATCTTATTCAGCTTGCGATAGTCTATACATAGTCTCAAGGCCCCATTCTTCTTCTTGACAAATAGGACGGAGCGCCCCACGGCGAAACACTGGGTTTAATAAAACCCGTGTCAAGCAAGTCCTGCAACTGCTGTTTCAACTCCTTCAACACAGCAAGGCCATACGGTAGGGGGTTTTCGATATGGGTGCCGATCTCGGCACAAGATCAATCCCAAACTCGATCTCACGGTATGGTGGTAGAGAAAACAACTTGTTGGGGAACACGTCTTCAAATTCACACACAACCGGAATGTCTTTTACAGATGACTCCTGACTGTCCACCACACCGACATAAGCTAAAAAGGTTTCACACTCACTTCTCAATAAATGACGAACCTGTAGAGCAAAAATAAACATAGACGGCTCCACTCTATGAACTTCCTGAACATGAAAAGGTTCACATTCTGGAATATGAAAATCCATTATTTTTTGGAAGCAATCAATGGTAGCGTGGTACTTGGATAACCAATCCATATCCAAAATAACATCAAAGTCGCACATATCCAATAGAATCAGATCAACAACTAGAGAAAGCCCATATACCTCCACAAGACACCCTAGGTAGGATATGTTGGTCACAATAGAAGACCCCGTGGGTATAGATACGACCAAAGAAAAAATCAAGGGTCATGGGAGAGGGTGTAATATGACAAGCCAGTCGTGGAGAAATAAATGTGTGTGTGGACCCAGAGTCAAAAAGTACTAAGCAAGAAATACCACAAATAGGAAGTAGGCCTTCCACCACCTCATTTGATGCTCTAGCCTCATTAACAAACACTGCAAAAGCTTTACCCTGCACCACTGGCTTCGCAGCTCGGATCCTTGATGACTGAGGGCACTCTCTAACTTTATGTCCCACTTGGCCACAAGTGAAGCAGGCACCTATCGTCTTGGGACAAGGTCTACCCTCATGCATCCTCCCACAATGCTTGCACGAACCAACCGAAACTTGAGAAAACAATGAGATCTAACCACTCCTTTGTTCAGAAACTGGCTACTTGAACTTCTTGTATGATCACCCCGAGCTAGCCGTAAAGCTAACATTTGCCCCACTCTTTCTTAACAACCTCTTCTTGAAAACTTCTTCTTTAGCATGCTCCTGTTCGTAGATCAAAACTTGATCCAGTACATCAACATAAGTGGCCAACTAAAGGGTCACCAGCCGCTTGCAGATGTCATCCTGCAAGCCTAGTGAGAACTTCCTGGTCTTCCTTTCGTCGTCTTCAACAATATAAGGAGCAAATCATTACAACTTCGAAAACTTAGCGTTATACTCCACCACGGTCTGGTTTCCCGCCTCAATTTGAAAAATTTCTCCTCTTTCTGAACAAGGAGGCTAGACGAAAAATACTTCTCTAAGAATGTATCATCAAATATTTGCCATGTAATCTCAGCCTCCGGTACAGCTAGCACTCTTTTCTTCATTTGCCAACAATGGTGCGCCTCACCTTCTAGCCGGTAACATGTAAATAACACTTGATCCTCCTCAGGGTATCTTATCATTGCAAATACCTTCTTCAAACGTTCTAGCCATGTGTCTGCCTTGATCGTGTCAAGCTCCCCTAAAAACGCTGGCACTCGTTCCTGAACGAGGCGATTGTAGGCGGATGGTCCCAGATTGACAGGAGCCTGGATGGGAGCCGAGGTAGGAACAGGGGCAAGCTGTCGCTACTCCATATTCTCAAAAATGTTTGTAAGATCCCAACAAATTTAAATACTCTGCCTCCCGATCTCGGGGCGGATCATCCCTTTGCGAACCTCGACGTCTAGGTGGCATGTCAACTTTAAAATTCACCACTGAAAGAGAAACAATTACGGGTTAGGGAAAAGATTAAACCTTTGCTACGGCATTACTAGATACGCTGACGCATATGTAATTAAGGAAATCATCTTAAACCAGAGTACTTAAGTTAGCTATCCTAACTTGGTCCTTTTTATTCCTACGTTCACACATTCGGCCTTAACCTATACTGTCCTAGGTTTTCGCATAAATTTGGATGAATCCTAAGGCATCCCTTCTCTGATACCAACTGTGACAGACCGGGTTATTTTGCTTAGATAATTTTCGTCAATAAACACATAACTTAAGCCCAATAATAATAAAATAATATAAAATTTCTACAGAAAATTGGATGAAATTCCGTTTATAAATCGGACGTTTGTCAAAATACAAACACCTGTAATCAACCCTGTATAATAATCCACAATAAATCCCACAACACAATAACACAATTTACAATTTATCGCACTACATAGGATCTAAACGCCACAACAATAGGGGTGGCACCGACATTATAACTCCAGTACAACGCTGGCCAGGAAGGATGCCAACTAAGAACCTCAATCACGTTCACAATAAGAAAAAACCCGCGGAAGTATAACAACTAAAATATACAGCGGAAACTAAACCTTCTTCCATCCACATAAAACATCAAAAACATTATGCGACATACTTTATACAATTTTCAAAAATAGAACAAAATCTTCGTCTCATACATATAATCAAGCTAAGTTCGAGTCCCAAACTTTGCACGGGATATCAGCTGCCTATTATGCTTCTATGGCCTACTCAGTCTCATCGGGTATCAAAGCATTCTCATCTAAAGAAGGGATGGCAAGGGTGAGCGTACAACTCAACAAATGAAATCATATATCACTACAACAGGCAGATCAACAATGAAAATGATAAATGGATGAGGGAAGACATACACCTTCAACGAAATAGAAACATGAGAGGAAAGGATACATCTAGGATCGCCTGGGTCACATGTTTACATTAATTACATCTTATACGTTTTCATTATTTTCATTAATTTTTGCGGACCAATGCCAATAGATCGTACTACCCAACGATACGAGAAAACGAAGAAAGGAATGTATTCGCTACACATTCTAAAGCACATGGCTACATTTTAGGTCTGTAGCACTCGGCCATCGACTATATTTTAGGCCTACAACACTCGGCCCACAACTACATTTTAGGCCTGCACTATCGGCCATCAGTTATTTTTTAGGTCTGCAGCACTCGACCATAACAATTTGCCCCATATCTCCCGAGGAAAAGGGCAATCCTCGTTCTTCCATAGTAGTGTCTTAAGGCGTACTACGAATATCACCTGCTCCCATAAGCGGTCGAAGTATTCCTTGTGTTCCCACCGTGATGTACGTTGCAAACCAGAGGGCACCACCCAATGAATATCAGTCCATGGTCCTAGTTTCAAGTTTTAGTCTTTTCTTGAAGGAGGATCCACCACATTCCATCTTATTCACTCTATCTCTAACCGGGAGATCAGTTCTATCATACATACATTGTAGATTTTCCCTCCGATTGTTTGCTTGGTTCTCATCTTTCTTTACCTTTCAACGATTCAATCTAATTCCATGGGAGAGTTTGGAATTTCTTATCTCCGGTGGGCAAATATCACTTTAGGATCCTTCGGAATACATTTCCTTGCCTCCGGTGTACAAATGCATATTTTCGAGGCTTACAATTTTACATGAACAATTAGATATAAATTTCATAAGCATTAAATGGAGGTAAAGTATGCAAAGTTATACATTCATCTTGGGTGAACAGTGTCAGGGGACATTTACAGCTCTCAGACATCGCGAACGGGTCGATTCTTGTGAGATCGGACATTCGGTCGTTATATATGCATAAATGAGACGTGCTGATTCATATTTTCAGGTCCATTTAATACAATATGAAAGGAAAATTAGGGTTCCTGAATTTGAATGTGGGCTAGGGTTTGGCAGTACCAAACCAGACGATTCGGACAATGATTTGGACAAATAACTACATATTCATTTTTCATTAATCATGGGTTTCATGATTTTCACATTTGGGGTGGATATCGACACAAAAATACCCGATAAAAACCAAGGAAACATCGAACGAGAACGAGAAGTGAGTATGAGAACACTTGCCTCGACGCGTACTATAATCTTTATAACTAACTCTTGGACGGATTCGGACTCCTTGGCCTCGATCTCCTCCATTCTCTCTCTAGTTCAGCGCTGTCTCTCTCTTTCTCTCAATGGGATTCGTTGCATGGGAAATGCGAAAATGTGAAGCAAGTCGCATATTTAAAGTCGCCAGGCGCTCGAAGCCTAGGCTCGAGCACGCAGTAGGGGAAATTCTGCTAGTAGCACTTCAGCAGTCTGCAGCCCTATTTTCCATCAATTTAATTTCCGATGCATATACTTTCACATACAATAGATTTAGTATTAATTATTATTAGATTAATTACCTTATATTTATTATATTTTTAGGCCTGAAGCCTCACAACCAGTACGAAATGAATGTGTATAAAAATAAAAAAGGAGAGTATGGGTACACTTATCTCAACCCGCTCTACAATTTCTCCAACTAACTCAAAGCTAGAATCGAACCCGAAAGCCTTTGTTTGCCCCTCTTCTCCTTTGCGTGGTTGTTTCCCTCGCGTGTAGCCAACTCACCAGTGGCCGCCGCCACCTTGCCTGCTTGTTGCCGTCGTCTGACAGCCATCGCCGACCACCTTATGCCGCACACCTCTCCCGGCAAAACCCTTCACCGCCGCTCAACGAAACCCTACCTCCCTCTCTCACACCCCGAGCCCCCTCTACCTCCCATTCTCCCCTTCTACCTTCTATTATTATTATTATTATTATTATTATTATTATTATTATTATTATTATTATTATTATTATTATTATTATTATTATTATTATTATTACTACTACTACTACTATTATCATATATAACTTATATTATATATATATATATTTATTTATTTATATATTCAGTTTTTTTATTTCTGGACCCAAATCGATACTTGGACAACCACAGGGCGCACTTCAGGCACCGGCCCGACAAATCTAAGTATCTTCAAAAATTTATAATATTTAATTAATTTTTATCGCATCCAAATTATCCAAAATAAACAAATAAACCCAATTAAATCAGATAAAAAAATATTTGAGATATTACATTCTCCTCCACTTATAGAAATTTCGTCTTCAAAATTCAATGAACCTCGAAATTTCATAATCAGAGGTAATCTTTCTAGATTCTTTCTAGCATTCCCAAGTCATTTCCTCAATTAAATGGTTATCCCAAAGAACCTTGAGCATTTGAATCATCCTGATTCTTATTAATGCTACTTTTCCGACTTTGCTCGAAACCTCAAACGACTAAAAATTCTTGGTTCAATCTACCCTAAGCCTCGAAAGGAACTGTTTCTTCTAAACCTCAGATTGAACCTTAACATATGCGGGTTCGCTACATTTCTATTGCACTACTATGATTATCTATCTAATTACAAATGATCCAATAGTAATTCACCACCGTATCTAATTTAACTTAACGCCGAAAATTTCTTTGATCAAGTTTGGTTAAGATTTCGGCATAAACCTCAAATCGCAATCAAACCTCGATGTCAAGATACTTTACATTCTCATTATTTTGTTAGTAAGTTGACAAACCCACATATCCCCAAAATACATAATCTATATCAAGCACCTAGAGTATACGGCAACCATGACTAAAACAAATCCTAAATATCTATACCATAAAGACAGAGCTCACAAATACTCAAATTACAACCAGATTAGAAATCACAATTGTAACAATCACCCAAAGAATCGATATAACTTTAAGTCATTACCCAAAATCTCAAAACCCAAATACTTAGCGATCTTAGGATTCTGTTGGCATACTGATAAGCTAACTGATTAATTTTGAATGTTCCGTCCATAATTACAGTGAGTGGGTCATCGAAAATCGTCTTGAGATAAAACCATAAAGACTTCTCATTCCATAATTTCATAGCTCCCATACTTTAAATACGATTATGTCTCCCAATTTAATAATACGACATCTCATTACCCAAGTATTTGAACCTACTTGTGATTTACTTTTCACATCTTCTAGGAAGCACTGAAAACAATATTAAGTCTAAGGACTCCTAACATTAATTGTCCATACTAATGTTCACTTTCCTTAAAAGACACTAAGGTTCCTATTCACAGTTCTTAAATAGATCTAACCATTAGCAATATCATAAGATCATCTTTCCTTTATAATACAATTATTTTGGCTCTTAAAACTATTAGACAATAATTATCTTCAAAAGCAATACCTATAAACCCTCAAAGCAATGGTCTCACCGGCAATCCCCAGCTATGGGTGAAAATTTTCAACTTATGGGTCTCTCCCCTACTTGATTCGATGGTAGGCACCTATTATGATGTAAGAACACATAATGTTAGTTCGTTCTCAAAAAAAATTACATTTTACGATAACTCACCAGACCCATCAGGGGTCAACCCAAATGACATAGAGATCAATTGACCCTTTTTATTTCTCGGAAACTATCTTTTTATCTTTCGTTCTAACGATCACAGATCTCTCCCAAACCAAATGTCTCACTGACACTGTAATCCTCGATGAATACTTGTCAGATCACTTAATAATTTCGATTAAATCCAAGATGACCATACGCTTTCATGACACTAATCGGTCTTCCCAATTAGCTACCGCTTGAAGTCTTACGGATTCAAAATCATGCTACCAAAGAGCCGTATGCTTAATAGAACTTTTCTTCGAAATAAACTCACGTTCTCTTTCTCAATTAGACATTCGGTCAACAACTGTTCTCAACCCAAGACACAATCCTCAAACAAAGTGCATACTCCCTATGTTCCATTGAATTCATCAATGAGGTCATCTCTGTAGGGACCTGAATATGGCAAAAAGATCCAACCCGTAAAATTCATAAGTATGTCAATGAATCTACAAACCTAAATGTCATCATCAAAACTTGCAACGGCCACATCTTTTTTTTATTACTGCCACGAGTACAATTCTCAATTACCACAATTAACATCGCAATAGGCACAAATCGATCTTAGAAGTCATCAAGTCCTTGCAATAGGTCAAATAATTCACCTATTCACTTACAGTGCCCACTTATCAAATCATTAATCTCCTCAGCAACGCAATTTTCAAAATCCACAAATTACCTCATCGGTTATCTTACGTGCCTCAAAAGTTCTAGAGCATCTCATAGTGGCACCTAATCGATGATTTCTCGATTATGTATGAAATTTTTAAAGATCAGTGTTGATTTCAACACAATCCAAAATTGTCGACTAAAAGATCAATCACCTAATCTTCCTTCCAAAAACATCCTCAAATATTCACATGGCCAAACTCCTCAGTGACCACGAATGACCTCCAGATGTGGTATCTTATACTAAGTAGACTAGGCATAAATCCCCATTAAACAGTTTACTGGCAAAACGATACTAATTTTTTGATACCTCAATCAATTCGAACTCGTGCTTAAAATCCCACAATCAAATTGAAGGATGTAATATCCTTAGCAATCCAATTTATACTATTATGGTGGCTTGTCAATCAAATTACTACCAAAATCAGATCAAACCTTGATACTTCAAAATAATTCAGTTCAGCGCAACTAATCATATCTGGGGACCCAAGAAAATGTTGTAAACCTCAACACTGCTAGTATCAAGCCTAGATCATTAAATAAACGAATAAGCTTAGGAAATAAAAATAGAAATATAGATTCTTTATCCCAATATAGCACATATATCGATGTATCAAGATCTGAGAACCTTATCTCCTACTACGATGGACGATACTTCTATACTTTGTCATGGCATCGTGAAGCCTTGATCCATGGTATTTGGCTCATTTGCCGTTTGACCCATGAAATAAGGGCAATCCCTAATCACGCGGTCAAACTATCCACACTTAAAAACATGCTCCTAGAAATCTCATTGGAATAAGATATTCATCATAAGCACTCATGAACATCTCTGACGATATCTCTTAATCCCCGAGACTCATGACTCTTTTCTATGTCAACCACCAAAGGTCGACCTCACCTCCTATCTGACCAGGGCGACATTATCTTATCTTCTTCCGAGCATTAGATTACCGTAATATCATCTTAATTCTCAGCATCCATGTTTCAACTTCTATATAGAATTCCAACCACCTAAAAGTTTAGGCACTTAAGTATCACTAAATCGATTATAAATCGACATCATCGGATTCGCGATACCAAAATTGACCCTAAGTTATACTGACTCGATCCATCAACCCCATCTTATTCATCGTACTTGATACATTAATCAAGTATTCCTTCTCAGCAATTTACTAACCAGAGAATCACAACCTAGAGTCGATCAAACCTAAACCTTGAGTCAAAATCAATTAACCTAGGTCTCGAATCAATACTGATCAATTCAAACACCAAATCAGCACCAACCAAATTTAAGCATCAAGGTGACTCCCTACAAGTCCTCTCGACCTCACGGTTGACCATTACCGCGAGTAGACCCTCGTCTTAGAGCCATAGTAGTTACTCGTATCCTATCTGAAGGCGGCGCAACACAGGTTAGGTCATACTTCAGATGCTAACTAGGATTTTATAAGCTAGACAACTGAACTCATTCTCAATCTCTAACTTAGTTCAAGTCTAAGCTAGCCACCCAAGGTAATAAAACTATCCAATCTAACTTAACTTGTCCTACGTCTACGTCCACTTATTTGATCAATCTTAATCTATCCTAAACTTTTACATATGATTTAAATCAAATCTAAGGCATCTCTTTTCTCTGATACCAACTGTGACGGACCGTATTTTTCTACCGAAAATCCAATAGAGTTCTATCTATAATACGGATATTCACAAATATAAAAACCTATACAATCTCCTGTATAATAGATAATACATTCAAAATAATCCCAACATCCGACATCAATAACAACAATACACAAAACTATACATGATCCAATTGCCACATAATTTGTGACTCTGGTGCTGTATATCTAAACATAGCATCAGCCAAAGAAAGATACTACTAGGTACTTATTACAACCTACAATAATAACCTATGGAAGTATAACAAATTCAATCATAGCGGAACTAAACTATCTAATCATCAATTATATATACAATATCCATTAAGATTCCAAAAGGAATAAAAATAAATACAATTTCTCCATTGTATAAATTTCACTACAAATAATAAGTCTTCGATATGGTCTTTCAAATTCCCAACCTAGTCCATTTCGAATCTCTACATTATCCCATCGGATATATCAAACTTGTGCTGAATTGGAGACAATGAGAAGTAAGTGTGAGCTAACAGCTCAACAAGTGTAACGTTATTAAAGACGATAATAATATAAGCGAAATAAAGCAAAGGAGACATAATTGTGATGCAAATGCGCGAATATAAAACATGCTTGAATGTACTTTGGAGGGCAATTAATTTCTCATGTTTGTCCGTTTTCCTTGAAATGTAATTTGTACATTATTACTCATCTTTGCGGATCAGAATCAATAAATATTACTAACTAAAGGTGCAGGAGGACAAGGAAGCAATGTGTTAAGCTACACATTTCTAAAGTATTAACTGCATTTTAGGCCTGCAGCTACTCGGCCATCACATATTGCTTGTAAATAGGATGAACACCACGTGGCATAGCAGTATACCTATCACCCAGTCAACAGGGCCAATAAAATGCTACCCTAATCTTCTTGATCCAGAGGTAGTCCTCACCCTTCCACATAATATCTTAAGACTTGCTAAAAGTATTACCTGCTTTAAAAAGTAGCCAGGATACGCGACCAGTGTAATCATTGAATCTCTACTGTGACACCCATGTCATGCCAAGGGATATTACCCTTTTGTAACATAGTGCATGGTCCTAATTTTATAGTTTTCTTATTTATATGCAGATTCATTTGAGGAAAGGTCCACCATAATTCAATTCACAATATCTCCATCCGGGAGAACGATTTAATTACATATCACATGTGGACTTTTCTCCGATTACATATACGATTATTATCTTTCCTTTGAATTTAAATATTCTCACGACTCATTTTACATATACGATATCATAACATAGGGAAGAATAGAGATTCTTATCACCGAGAGGCAATTATAACTTTAGAGGTCTTCGACTCACATTTTCTTCATAATCAATTAATGAACATGATTTTGGAATAACAACTAATCATATGCGAATATACATACAGCTTAATTAACAATTAAATAATGTGAAATCATGCAAAAATTGACAAAAAGCTCGAGTGAATAGTGTCCGAATAGCATATCGGTTAATTCTCAAAATTTTGGACATCCAATGAATAAATTATCAAATCCAAGGTACGGGTAACCATAATCCTAAGTTATTTTATACATCAAACTCCAAATCGAAGCTTAAACGGGGACCGGGTGTGAGTTCAGGGTTTCACAAACAGAAATCCACATAAATTCACTAAATTGGAAATCCAATCGATAAATTAACTTATATAGGATATGAGTAATGATATTCTAGTTCTAATTTATGTAAAAACTCCAAAAATCGAAAGTCAAAACCACCCGGGGTGCGGGTGAACAATACCAACATGAAATGAACGTGCATTAAAATAAAAAATGATAGTATGAGTGTACTTACCTCGATCTGCTCTACGATTTCTCCAACTAGCTCAAAGCCGGAATTGAACCTGAAGGCCTTCATTTGCCCCACTTCTCCTTCGCACGGCTCTCCACACGCGCAGCCGCCTCACCCGTCACCTTGCCCGCGTGCTGCCGTTGCCTTGCAGTCATCGCCGGCCACTACACGCTGCTCTCCTTTCCGAGCAAAACCCTTCATTGCCGCTCAACAAAACCCTACCTCCTTCTCTCACTCCTCGAGCCCCCCTCTTTCTCCCGTTCTCACCTTCTTCCTTCTATTATTATTGTTATTATTATTATTATTATTATTATTATTACTATTATCATATATATATATTATAATTTGAATTGACCTTAGAATATATTCAGATATCTTAATATGTCTGACAAGCTTGAGAATTGCACCCAAAATCATGAGTGACAAATAATAGTGAACAATCTTGTCTATGGGTACAGAGTATATGGGTAGCTATTTATACTGGCCTAATTTGTATTAGATTTGGTCTAAGGTTACCGGAATTATATGTAATATTTTCTCAAGTTAGTCTTTAAATAATCAAAACTCAATTTTGGTGCATTATTTTGTATTTCTGTATAGATTTGTATTGTACTTAAATTTTTGGACTTGAAATTTGAGATTCGCTGCTTTTACCTACAATTGGGTTTTACATGTCTCATACAAATCATTTGACTATATGTTTTGATTCGGACATTTGAAAAATTTATCGCCATGCTTGCTTCGACTTCGCTCACGTTATTGGATCATCCGAATATCGGATTCTGCCCCAAATTACGAGTTGATCGAGCCTTGGACTTGGAATTGGACATCGGCATATTGTAATCGGTCCGGATTATCTTTATTGTATATATATATACATCATAATGTTGACTGTTTTCGAATTTGAATATTTATTTTTAGTATGAGACTACATTTGGATTTTAAATTTAAAACTTTTATTTATTTATCAGCGATTTAAACCTGCCTATTTGACCATCATTCTGGATTCTTTGGACTCATTTGTTTATCTATGATACTTATTGAGTACTAGATTTATTTTTCTATTTTATCCCTTCAGAGTGAGGTTCGGCTTTATCGCAGTAGCAGGAAGAGTTTCGATTGTCATGTCTTGGACTTTGATATTATCGACCACGTATCGGGTATGAATAGATTTTACTTGGATTGTTTTGGGATGTTGGAGTTGCCCGAGCATCGGTCATGGTTTTATATATTAAGAATTTGTTGGGTCGATTTCTTGTGTGGATGAGTTATTGTCTTTTTTTGTTATCCCCTTACGATTATTTATAGAGTAGGTCATATTTATATTATCTGATTATATCCTGTGTGAGTTATAAAATTTTAATATATTTTGTGGTCACACCTAGGTTTGAAAATTATAAGAATAATAATTAAAGTATATTTAATTATTTAATTAACCTGCTTGGTCTGAATTCCTAATACGTACCATAAATTACTTAATCTGTAACCTGGCCCAAACTAAAGTGTTAAAATATACTATAAACGATCAACACTATGACGAATTAGATTGTGTTGTATTACAATCGACGCGGCCTGTGACGAATTGGACTACACTATGTCATAATCATGGCCCGTGACAAATTAGGCTATGTCTTGCCATAGGTGACATGATCCAATTAATACCAAGAATCCTGCTTATCTCAAAGAGAAGGAGGACAATTATTTTCTTATCTAAATCATTGGATTAAAAAAATTAAGTAAACTAAAATTTAACATTAAATAATTTCCTATAAATAAATATTTTTTTAAGAAATATTTTATATTGGATTTAGTATTTAATATATATTAATAATGTAAACAAAAAACTTAAGTGCATAATTATATTCAATATTTTTATTTTTAAATTTTCATAACAAAATTTTAATTCAATAATCTCATAAAAAATAAAATTTTACTTCTGATGGGTAAGTCCATAACAGGTAGGCTCAATAAAAAAAGCGACTCAAAGTCTAGAAAAGCTCAGATACGTGTTTGGATGGTCAACATTAGCGTTGACCGTATGGAGGGCCAACCAGGCGGCTAATACGCTCCCATAAGACCGTCAACATTTTTGTTGACCGGAAACACTGTAGTAGCAGACCTAGAAAAGGTGAAAACCTAATATGGGCCAGGCCTAATTTGGCAAATGTTTTTGTACACGACAAGTAACAGTCCCTTTCCATAATTTCGCACCTTCCTTGAAGCCAATCTCCACTAAAAAGGGTATCAACAGATTCGACGCCCATCCCATGAGGAAGGTACCAGATTCTCTCTTCATGTCTACAATAAACTCTAATGGTAACAGAAGCACAGGAGGAAGGCAAATAATCTAGAGAATCGTTACCCGCTCAGAAAGGAAATGATCCCAACAGAATACACCAGTCAAGCCTTCCTGCTTAAGGTAGGCTGCCCAACACGATGTAGGGATCGCGCCTTCTTGGCCAAGGAAAGTCACCCTTCCTACCATCTATATAACCCCACAAAGTCTCCATTCTGAGGGGAGATGAAAAAAGACAACAAAGAACTACAACGGAGAAATCCTTGAGCATACTAATGCTCATCCCTAAGCACGCAATCACTTACTATAATACTTCCACTCCAAGTCTTTAGATTCCAAAGACTTCACCCACTCCCTGAGCTCCGTCCTTCTAAGCTTTCACACTTACGGGATTTGGTTTCTCGCTTGTTTCCCGTGAGCATTGAGCAGGAAAACTACGCTCTCGACGAGTCATACGAACATCTTTTACATCTAAAGGCGAACACTCCTTCCTACCATAATCTCCCTCTCTATCTCAACTCACATTTCTGGTTACCTTCTTGTAATTTGAAGGCTTATTACTGATTTAAGCGTCAGACTTGGTGAATGGAGTCGGATCCAAACGGAGTCGGGTCCAGACTTCGAATCTGGTCGAAGTCAAATTCAGGTACGCATCATTGGCGCCGTCTGTGGGAAACGCTTACAAAGAGACACCAATAGGATACTTCAAATACTCTGCTCCGGCCAGGAGCAAGGGCAATTGGAGGTTGCACCGGCGGTGGCCCCCGCACCGGCATCCAGATGAGGAGGCCAGAGAAAGAAAGTTTCAGCCTGAAGGCCCGGAAGGCTAACCAACATTCCAGCACCGGAATCCTCACATGCTCAAAGCTGTCTAAGGCTTAAGGAGCGGGGAATCAACACGATGCCAGAGGAAAGTCCGAAATGAAGGAACCCCAAATATTCACGCATAGAATCTAGGCCTTAGGCTCAGGAGGGAGCCTCCTTAGCCGTTAAATCTACTGGTGATAGCAGCCGCCTGGTTACTGGACAAATTAGAGAAAGAACGGAGTTGAGGACATATCTCAACTCCAAAAGATCTGGTAACGTCATTCAAGCAAATTCGAGGCTAGAAAAGATATGGAATCGTGTCTTGAAAGTTGATGAGCACGCAGCCAATATCGACAGATCTCCCTTCACAGTGGAGATCTTAAACCGTCCTATGCCGACAAAATTTAAAATGCCAACCCTTGACTCGTACGACAGGAGTGATGATCCCGTTGATCATCTCACCCACTTTTGCACCCATCTGGCCCTATAGGGACTGGAGGACGCAGTCATATGCCGCTGCTTCCCGCTCACCTCAAAAGGAGACGCGCATCTGGTTCCATCATCTCCCCTCGGACTTAATTCGAAGTTTTTTTAGGAGCTTACAGATCTCTTCTTGTCACAGTATACCTCCAGTCGAAGGGAGAAAAAGCAGCCTTGGCATCTGTCGCGCATCAAGTAGAAGCATGGGGAGAACCCGCGGAAGTTTCTGGATCGCTTCGTTGCAGAACTTAAGCGGATCCCTCGACTCACGGAGGAAATGAAACTAGGAAGTTTCATCTCGGCGCTTGCGCATGGAGACTTCTTCAGGCACCTGGCACATAAGAACCTGCAATCATTTCAAGAAGCGGAATCTATCACCAGGGCCTACGTGACAGCGGAGGAGGCTAATGAGGCTAAACGTTCCGATCGGACAGAACATCCTCGCTCTTTCCCGACTGAATGAAAGAAGAAACAATACGATGGCGATCATTCCTGCCAAAAGCACCACAGGATCGGACTACCAGAACATAAGGACTACCGGCCGATCAACCTAATGCCTTTAACTGATACGCATTCGAACGTCCTCATGTAGATCCGTGGGGAGAAGTTTCTTAAGTGGCCAAAACCACTTAAGAAGGAGGAGGGAAGAAATCCATCCAAGTACTGTGATTTTCATTGATCTCCTGAACACTTTACGGAGGACTGCAAGACGCTCCAGTGGGAGATTGAAGAGCTGATCAGAAGGGGCCATCTCATCAGGTTCGTTAAGGGCCCTGGTCAGAGCTCTGACACTACGGGCGGAGAAGAACTGGGGTCTTCCCCACCACGAAACCAAGCTGTGACAGGAGTGGTCAACATGATCACCACTCGGCCGATTAAGAACCCGGTCAACAACAAGGAGCAGTAAACTTGGAGGAAGAAACAACACACTATTAACATCGTCATTAGTTTTAGTGACAGTGACCAGGCATATGTAGTTTCCCCCATGCAGACCCCCTTGTCGTACTAAACTCGTTTCCAATGGTAGCGTCGACTACCAGTTGAAACAGTTATTCGTTGACAATGAAAGTTCTCGTGATTTGCTCTATCTCGATATGCTTTTTAAACTTGGTTTGAAAAGGTATCAATTAAAACCTGCTGAAGGCCCGTTGTATGACCTTAACAACGAGTCAGTGCCCGTCCAAGGGACGATCTGATTAGAAGTCACCCTAGGAACATACCCGAAAATGGCAAGTCATACAGTTACCTTCTTGGTAGTTGACTTGTCATCTATATACAATGCTATACTGGGCTGGTCGTGCCTAACAAGCATTGGGGCTGTCACTTCAATACCACACCTAAAAATAAATTTTCCAATGCTATATGGTGTGGGCAAAGTGCTGGGTGACTAAGTCACTGTCACTGGGCGGACATGCTACATGTCCGAAATTGCTCCTAACGATGGCACCTGAGCGGTGGGAGAACTTGACCATCAAGATGAAATGATCTCGCAGCAGGCGCAGTCCGGTGAGGCAACTGACCTAGTCCCGCTAAATTTGAAGGACCCAGAAAAGTGTGTACGGATTGGTGGCTCACTCACCAGTGCACTACGCGTCGAGCTGATCACGTTCTTGCGATGGAACACTGACATCTTCGCATGGACTCCTACTGATATTCTTAGAATTTTGGCCTGGGTAATTGTCCACAAGATGGGCCTCAACTCGAACCGAAAGCCCGTCAAGCAGAAGCAGAGAAATCACTCGGTAGAAAAGTTAATCGCCATTCGGTATGAAGTAAAGAAACTGCTGGATGCCGGATTCATCAGAGAAGTTCAATACCCTGATTAGCTCTCCAACATAGTCCTGATAAAGAAGAGCAGTGGGAAGTGGTGAATGTGTATCGATTTTACTGACGTTAACAAAGCCAGCCCAAATGACAGTTTTCCTTTACCTATGATTGACCTGCTGGTGGACTTGACGTTCGGATATGAGCTGTTGGGCTTCATGAATGCCTATTCGGGCCATAACTAGATTCAAATGAGTCCGAAGGATAAAGAGCATACCTCGTTTATGACGGACCAGGGGATTTAGTGCTGTAAGGTGATACCCTTTGGACTGAAGAACGCATGAGCCACCTACTAACGGCTAGTGAACAACATGTTTGAGAAACAGATCAGCCGCAATATGGAAGTCTATATTGATGACATGCTCATCAAAAGCAAAACCACTGACGACCATATTCACGATCTGGCAGAGTCGTTTGGGGTGCTCCGTGAGCATCAAATGAAGTTGAATCCGGCAAAGTGCGTCTTCAGGGTAGCCTTGGTAAAATTCTTGGGTTTCATCGTCTCCCAACGAGGGATCGAGGCAAACCCAGAGAAGATCAATGCCCTTGCAGACAATGCTCCCCCACGAAGCATCAAGGATGTCCAGTGACTGACTGGATGATTGGCAGCCTTGTCTCGCTTCTTAGCGAAGTCTGGTGACAAGTATCATCCATTCTTTAGGGCAGTAAGGGGAACAAAAACAAACGGGTTCCAATGGACGGCAGATTGCCAGGCGGCCTTCAATGAGTTGAAGCAATATCTGGCCAGCTCACCGTTACTACTGTCGCCCAAGGTCGGAGAGGAGCTGTACCTTTACCTGACGGTGTCAGAGTTGTCCCTCAACTCTGTCCTCGTACGCTAAGACTCCGATATCCAATGGCTGATCTACTACATGAGCAAAAACTGATCGGCCTGGAGACACGCTACCTGCACACAGAAAAGTTGGCCTTAGCCTCATATTTGTCGCACAAAAACTAAGGCCCTACTTTCAGGCACATCACATCATAATTCTCACCGACTAACCTCTAAAAAGCATTCTTTAGAATCCCGATATTTCAGGATGGCTAGTAAAGTGGGCTATTGAATTGGGTAAATTTGATATCGAGTTCCAACCCAGGCCAGCCATAAAGACACAGGCTCTGGCCGACTTCATTGTCGAGACCACGACCCCAATTCTCGAAGATCAGCCCCTAGAGAACACGAAACAGCATGTGGAAGATCCCGAATGGGTACTGCACATAGACAGATCATCTATGGACACAAGCAGTGGAGTTAGGGTGGTTTTCACGATCCCTGACGAGTTTGAGGTGAAGTACTCTATTAGACTCGACTTCCCGGCTACCAATAACATTACCGAATACGAAGCCCTACTTGTTGGGTTAAGGTTAGTAAAAGAGTGCTTAGCCAAACGACTAACTGCTTACAGCAACTCCGAGCTAATCATCAACCAGGTTAATAGAAACTTCGAGGCAAGCAACCCACACATGGCCAAATACTTGACCAGGGCAAGGGAGGCCACCCGCAACTTCAATAAGCTAACACTGGTCTATATTCCCAGAACTGAAAACTGGAAGGCCGATTAGCTGGCCATAGTAGCGGCTACGGAAAATCTAGAACAGTACTCGAGGGACATGAGGGAGGTCCTGAACGCTCCCAGTATAGAGAAATAGGAGGCAATGCAGTTCTTCCGGACGAAAAATTGGATAGCACCCTACTTGTGGTATCTAGTGGACGAAACATTGCCAGAAGACGCAGAGAAGGCCAGGCGAATAAAGAGAATGGCTGGCTAGCACACCATAGTCAACGGGGGGTTGTATCGCACGGTTACTCGACTCCGTACCTCTGGTGCCTAACCCCTTAAGAGGATGACTACGCCTTGGGTGAAGTGTACATTGGAATTTACGGATCACATATTGACGGAAAAAACCTAGCATTCAAGATCATGCAGCAAGGTTATTATTAGCCCTCGATGAAAAAGGATGCACTCGAGTTTGTAAAGAAATGCGAAAGCTGCTAGCTTCACGACAATCTTCACCACCAGCCGTCCGCAGAGCTGAAATCCTTCAGGCGTCGTGACCCTTCGTGCAATGGGGGCTTGACATTCTTCACCCATTTTTCAATGCAACTGGGCAAAGAAAGTTCATCATGGTAGGTATCAACTACTTCACAAAGTGGGTCGAGGTCGTCTCGCTAGCCAAGATCACAGAACACAATGCTCTTGAGTTTGTTCGCCAGAATATCATCAGCAGATTAGGCGTTCCAGAAGTCATTGTGATAGACAAATGGACTCAATTCTCGAGGAAACGCTTCACCAAGTATTGCACCAGCCTTGGGATTAGGCTAGTCCACACTTCGGTGGCATACTCCCAAGCGAATGGACAGGTGGAGGTCACATTCCGAACGCTCCACGGGCTTAAGACCAATGTGGAGGATGTAGGGGGTCCTGGGTAGATGAGCTCACCTCTGTCCTCTGGTCTTACCAGATAACTTCAAAGGAACCAACGCATGAGACACCCTTCAGCCTCTACTACGGGACTGAAGCGGTGATCCTAATCAAAATCGAGCTTCCAAGTCTTAGGGTGAAATCTTTTGACCCGTAGGGTAACTCCCAGAAAATCCGAGAACACCTAGACTTGCTAGAAGAAGCCCGCGATGCCGCCAGAATGCGGATAGCGGCCTACTGCAATAAGAAGGTAAAAGCGCGATAGTTCGATGTTGAAGACTTGGTCTTGCAAAGCATCTAGGCCATGGGAAAGGTGGGTGGCCGGAATAAGCTCTCCCAGAATTGGGAAGGGCCTTTTCTAGTCCCCGTCGTCCTACGAAACGGGGCATACAAGCTTCGGAACCAGGATGAAAAGTTGGTCGCATGAACGTGGAATGCGATCCAACTCAAACGTTACTTCCAATAAGGACCCAGGTAGACATTCTGCATAATTGTATGTAATCATTTGTATGCGCGTTTCAATTAGTAAAACAAGTATTCCCTTTAGCATGGTGTGTTTCTTTGGTGTGCATATATGTGTGATTCTTGTTGTAGGTTCAAACGACCTAGGTTTGCCCCTAAGTCGGGAGGGTCTTCACCCTCTCGTTACTAAACCCTGGTCATCCAAGCGCCTAATAAATGGTCGTATCTCAACCGAGGTCATCCAGGCGGCCTATGAGTAGTTGTATCTAAATCCTGCTCATCCAAGTGATCTATGAGTGGTCGTATCTAAACCTTCATAATCTAAGTGGCCCATTAGCGGTCAAAAAATCTTAGTGAGATAGCGCGGCACACGCGACAACCTCCTTCACAAGGAGATAGCGTGATCAGTCAATGATTGTCAATTGGAGAAAAATACTCCACCAAAGCTAGCCGCCCAAGTTTGCACTTGGATAGTGCCATCAAGCTTACTCACAGGCGAATACTAGGCCAGCTTAACGCAAGTGACGGTCTAGAGAGCGCACCCAAGGACTCCACTCCTTTGAAAACGCCATAAACGTCCAAAACAAGGTGAGCGGCCAACTTACAAGAAGCCTCCCTAGTTGGCCGTCCAGAACAACAAAGGAACAAAATACAAGCAAAATCAGCTGTAAAAAAGCAAAAACATGCGATATGCACAAAGTTGCTCGTATTATTGCTTATGGTAAAGTACATTTATATAATTGTACCAAAAAAACAACAATCACCAAAGACTAAGAGGGCAGTGGTGGCCCATGTTTATCCCATGGCTCCCTCCCACGAGGCTATCGCAGCGCTGTGTTGACCGATTTGATAAGTTGATGAGATCCACGGGAAAGTTAGGATCAACAAGTCGCACAATACAATGACTGATGTTGATCCCTTCCCACAACCGCGACAGTATTATGTTCGCGACCTCGTGAGGACGAATGCGGAGGTTTAGATCATTCTCCAAGGTGGTTATTTGTTCTGCAAGCTGATTGAGATGCCCATTAACCCGCTCGTTTTCCACCTTCATACAAGCGTTCTCTGCCTCCATGTCGGCCAAAATAGACTCCAGGGCAGTCGTGTCCTCTTGATGCTCCGCCTCCAAAGCCTCCAGCTTAGAATCAACCCAGACGATCTCCATGTCCTTATCGGAGATCACTCGGTCTCTCTGCCTAAGCGCATTGGAGACTACACCCGTGATCTTATCAGCCTGCACAAAAAAAAAGGAATTAGAAAATGCAAACTTAAAAATAAGGCAGGCAACAGAATTTATACTGCCCAAATTCTTCGTGTTGGCCTGTTTGGTCTGGCGGCTAGACCCAACGCCAAAGGCGGTGAGCAAGGAATAGGGCCCCGTGGGCAGCACTGGCAGAGACCTCCGCCAAGAGCTCCTCCAACGGTTCCTCTGGAAATATCCTCCATCTGACAGTCTCCTCGGGAATAGTGGGAGGCTCCAAAACTGACTCCTATTGCTGAGTTGGCAATTCTATAGCAGGTGATCCAACAGACAACTCTTGCGGCCCAAGCGCTCCGATAGATGGATCCGGAGTCAACCTTGTCGGCACAGGCTACACGAGAACAACACCGCCACTCTCTCAGGCATTTAACCTAGCGTCATAGGCCTCTAAAGCCAGCTCTGCTTCAATCCCGAAAGCGGCTCCTACACCAGCAAAGCGCCTGGCTAAGAGATAGTCTGACCCTAAGGACAACGAAGAAGACACTTCCAAGACCGCCCTCTTTTGCCTTGGACTAGTGGGACTGGTATCAGATGGGCAAGGACCTATGATAAAGCCCTTTTTCCTCTTCTTCCCCTGCAGAACCTCTGGCGGGGAGACCTTGAATTTCTGGACGGGAGAGGGAGGCCCCCACTTGGCCTTCTTGGCCTTAACACGGGAGACCAAGTGGTCTCTTCCGAAATTTCCAAGGTTATCCACAATAAGATTGACCAACCAAGACAGTAATATTGTCTCTGCTTCAGAAAGCACCCCTGTATACGTGTCAGGCACCTGACCCCACACCCTGGATAGGGGCCAGGAGTCACCTACGCTAATGAAGAAGAACAGGTTCGTCCAATTCTTCAGAGAATTGTATATAACGGTACTTATCCTAAGACTGCTGTGTGGGGATAGAGAAATCTACTCTACTCCCTGTTTAAGCTTAAAGAGCCCCCTAACCATCGATATCGTCAGTAGTCTTGAGTGCTGACGGAGGAATATGCAGAGGGAACATAGATATCGGATGGCGTTGGCATGAAACTGTGCAATGGGGACTCGAAGCCCCCGAAAGATCGACATTAACTCGTTGGGAATCGAAAGACGGAGCCCATTCCTCAAATGGGCTTCGTGTATAGTCACAAAGCCTGTAGGTCGCAGGAAAGCCCTGTCGTCTTTCCCCGGAACACATAAGACAATCTTCTTTTGGATATTGTACTCTACGTACATTACCTTCACGTCATTCTTTCTCAGGACGGAGGTGATATCGGCGACGGAGGCCATGGTCCAAAAATCAACTAGTGTTTTTTCTTTTTACGGGTTAAGGAAGACGTAAAAGCAAAGGAAGGCGTACGAAAATTCAAAATGAAACGAACAGGCAACTTAAATGCCAGAGTGAACACAAAATTGCATCGAAAGCATGCGCCATCATTACCGCCATGTGTCGCTTCCCAAAAGGGAGCCGTCGAATCAGATCTTCCGGCTCATTAATATCGGGATCTTGAATATACCGCATGAAGACACGTGGCACACTTTTTCTGACAGGATAACTAATGGCCAATGCTTCCTTCTCCAAGTTGCCCGAAAATTTTTTCAAAAATGGTCAATAAATCCGGTCAATATTTTGGAAGTACTCGAGGCTCCTCTTCAGACGGGAAACGACTCCGTCACGTCAGCAAAAGACAAGCGCATCCCATCTTGAATATGCCGGAGGCCAAAATCCAGACCACCGGTATGGGGGGCTAGTGATGGGTAAGTCATAGTAGGCATGTTCAATATGAAAAACGGTCCAAAGTTTAGAAAAGCCTAGATACGCGTTCGAACGGTCAACGTTAGTGTTGACCATATGGAGGGCCAACTAGGAGGCCAACATGCTCCCTCAAGATGGTTAATATTTCTGTTGATCGGAAACACTGTAGCAGCAAACCGAGAAAAGGTAAATACCTAATATGGGCCAGGCCCAATTTGGCAAACGTTTTCGTACACAACAACCAACAGCCTCTTTCTCTGATTTCGCACCTTCTTTGAAGCCAATCTCCACTAAAGAGGGTATCAATAGATTCGACGCCCTTCTCATGAGGAAGGTACCAGATTCTCTCTTCCTGCCTACAATGAACTCTAACGGTAATAGAAGTACAGAAGGAAGGCAAATAATCTGGAGAACCGTTACCCGCTAAGAAAGGAAATGATCCCAGCATAATACACCAGTCAAACCTTCCTACTTAAGAAAGGCCGCCCAACACGATGTAGGGATTGCGCCTTCTTGGCCAAGGAAGGTCGCCTTGCCCACCATCTATATAACGCCACAGAGTCTCTATTCTGAGGGGAGACAAAAAAAAGACAACAAAGAATTACGACGGAAAAATCCTTGAGCATACCAACGCTCATTCCTAAGCACGCAATCGCTTACTACAATAATTCTACTCCAAGCCTTCAGATTCCAAAGACTTCACCCACTCCCCGAGCTCCGTCCTTCTAAGCTTCCACGCTTACGAGATTCAATTTCCCGCTTGTTCCCTATGAGCATTGAGCCGAAAAACTGCGCTCTCAGCGAGTCGCACGAACGTCTTTTACATTTAAAGGTGAACACTCCTCCCTATCTCAATCTTTTTCTCTATCTCAACTCACATTTCTAGTTACCTTCTTGCAATTTAAAAATTTATTACTGACTTGAGCGTTGGAGTATCGTTGGTGAAACAACATCCCGCCGACACCTGACATCTTAGTTGTTGTAGTGGTGTGTAGGGTTCAAATTCGGTGAACGGAGCCAGATCCAAACGATGAAGAAAACCCGAAATCGGATCCATGTACGTATCAATTTCTTATTAGAAAAAGATAAAATCTCCTTTTTATTTTTAATATGCACGGAGCCTAATTGCTCCCCGTATGCAACTCTTTCTTTTTTTTTTTAATTTTCTTTGATAATTAATGTCCAACTCATTAAGGAATATCAAAATAAGATTCCACCAATGAATGTTGACATTGTTAAGGGTTTTTTTCGTTAAAAAGCTCCTTAACATATTCAGTGGCTAAAATTAATTTTCATAATATGAACGACAGATATTAAAAAAAATAATCTATTTTCTACCATTTAATTTTTATTACTAATTTTATGAGAAGTAACAGTAACAAAGTTAGCCGTAAATTCTTTATCATTCAAACAATAAAGAAGGGCTAATCACTAAAATCCAAATTATTTTCATTTTTAAAGTATTTTCTATATTTTTGTCAATTTTAAATCTTTTAACTTTTAATTATATATATTTTCTGGCCTTTAAACTTTTTACTTTTTAATCATGTTTCAATTCAATCAATTAATTTATAAAATTAGAAAATTTTGTAAAAAAAAATGGAGAAATCAATATCAAGAATAATAAAATAAAAAAGATTGAAATTTGCTTTATTTTATTTATTTTTTAAAGTAAAATAAAAATAATAAAAAAAGTAGTATCAAATATCAATAATATAAATAATCAACCACCCAACGGATTTTACATTCTGAAAAACAAAAACTCTAACTGATCAAATTAAAATCCAATCTAAAATCCTAAAATTAAAATCAACATCTTCTACATGTGAAACATCTTTAACTCATTAATGCAATCAAAACAATCATTCATTGGATGATTATGATGCCCAACATTCGACATTGAAATCAGTAGTGGTATAGTAATATCCAACGAGTCGTCACCATCGTGGTTCCGTATTATCAGTGTAGCAGAGCCATTAACCGCCCCATCATCCACAATCACCATTGCTTGATTGTGACAGACGAGACCCACCATATACTTGCACAAGGCAACCGTGCTACCACCACCATCACAGAGTGCACCACCGATCTGGGTCAGGTCCATACCGGTCACTGCCATGATGATCATCGGAGTTGCCAACTAGTTTGCGCTGAATGACACCAATTGCCAACCACGATTAACGTAGTAATTAGGAAACTGATTGTTGAACTTCATTTCAAATTGAGACTGAAAAAGTCCTAATCCCTCTAAATTGTCACTTGGGAAACTATTGATTGAAGCCGTTAAACCTTCACTTCCCTTCATTAATGCAATCCTTGTTCTTGTAGTTTCAATCCTTTCGTTCAAATTTAAGAGTATTTTCATGAACTGATCCTTATCAAAACTATCAAAACTCACGTGCTAATTTGGATACTTTGTTGTAGTACTCTTCTTTTATAGTTTGAACAAGTCTTATTCAACCTTTTTCTTCCTACCTTCAAGTATGTCTCCTAGAGTGTGAGCTTTCTTTTGCTGGTCCTCCTTCAAAACGGAGCTATACCGATCGATTATCTCTAGGACATTTTCACCATTCAAAGGCCAAATTTCCTACTCTGATTGACTATTGCAATGGTAGAAGATTAGACAAATAGGAATATCATATAGAGTGGAAAGCTCATATGCTTTCTTTTTCAAGCCTTTCTTCCTCTTTTGGAAACATGCGTTTCTTACATTTTCCTTTGTTATGAACCCATTGCCAGCTTTACTTTTTCCATCTTTAGAAAGAGACACGTCGAAAAACAAAGGTAGTTAAAAATGGGAAGAGTTAGAGTTAAAGATGATGAATTGATGGTGGGTGAAAGAAAGTGAAAATCAGAAGTTACTATTTATCTATATTTATTGATCAAAGAGGGCTCAATTAAATAAAATTAAGCTCTTCTGAGCAAATCTTTTTATTTTCGAAAAGGAAATCATATATGTAGAATGGAAAGTAGCAAAGAAAAGGAAGGAAAATAATTAATACCCTAAAGATTTTCTATTAATAAAAGATTCTGACAATTATAAATAGTAGAATAATTCTGGATTTTTTTAAAAAAATTAAAATAATTAATATAATTTATTCTTAGTTTTTTTAATTATGTTTTTACTTTAAAATTATTTTTAATATTGATACGTCCTTGGATCCGAATTGCTACACAAAATATGAATCCACTTAGGTCTTCTTTGGAGAATCAAACAAAATGGGTCCGGCTTCCATTCCTAATAGCCTGGATCCAGTATACTACAATTTAAAAACGAGAAGTTAAAAGATTGGTAGAACTCGCACCCCAATAAATTCTCCAACGTTCAAGTCAATTATCTTCCTCAATTAATAGAAAAATATAATGACGAGAGATGTATGTGATGATACACAAGAGTTTGGATGCTATCTAACTCGAAGGTTGCGCTCGGCATGGAGGGGCTTTCATGTTACAGTGCTCTTAATGGGGAGCGGCTTTAGAGTAAGAATTATGAAAGGTTCCTTTTTGTGCAGAGATTTGCTCTTCTGTATGCGTGCCCCTCAGTCCCCTTTGTTCATTGGAATGAAGGGATATTTATAGTATTGGCGGGCGGTTCGACGTTCTTGGTTAGTGACAACTGCCCATTGAACCATCCAGATGGATAAGCACATACAGGTTGGCTATTGCGATCAATTATAATAAGGTTTTTCAACGTGTGGGAGTGGGCCATCCTGATTGGGCCAATGAGGTCGGCTTGGCCTTGCAAACCAATTGGGCGAACTGGGACATTACTTGGGCCTTGGGACTGATGGTGACAAGTTGTAGGTTGGCCACCCCCTGGATCCATCCGTGGCTCTTCTCACTAGGCTAGCTCATTTACGATTGTCCCTATCATTAGCCCCCCATGCAGGGAAGTTTGAATTTTTAATCTCTAGCATGTTCATTGATGGCATATTGTTTATCATTTTCCACGTTCTTCCCTTCCTTAGGCTACATTCTAATTGGCTGTGTTGCCTATTCTGGCATGATTCTTTGTATTCGATGATTCTCTATAGATCTTGCCGACATGGCAAATCTTCGGCATTTAAGGCTCGTTGATCCTTTCGCTTACTATAAATGAAGGGGGTTGCTATGCTTTGCATTACACCACGCTCTCATCACTCAAGTGGTGTGAGGGTTGGAGGTCGTCATGGAGCCTACGTCACCTAGTACTAGGATCAGAGGAAGTTCATCTCTAATGTTCAAAGGTGTCTCCCTAGGATGCATGAGAAGTCTACATTGGTTACTCCTTTTCATGTGGGGAACTGCTTTGCTTACCACTTTTGGCATCCATCTCGGAGCCAAGCCCATCTCCTACTTATTATGGTGCTAGGCTTTCCTTTCCCTTTCCCTCACCCTGGATGGGCTGCTGTTCTGACTCATCGAGAACTACTATTCTTATGAGTCAAGTTTTGCCACCAGTTAGGCGCACACCGACTCTTGCTTGGGATCTTCTTGTAACTCACTTATTTGGGAGTTTGTTGCAGTTGAGTAGGGTTTTTGTAATCGGATAGTCGTTCCATGTACATTTACTATTTTTTCTGTTTTTATTGTACATTAGCCTTTGTAGGCTTTGTGCTCTAAAAAGAATTAATAAATGAAACTACTAAGCATTCTTTTGCCCTCATTGTTTGTCTCTCTGAATCCTTAAATGTCACTCTTTTTGTTGCCTGATGTCAGTAGATTAGGCCTTGCGAGCCGCTTGCAATCTGGCTTGATGGTGGTTTCTGACACATAGCGGTCCATCCTGGGCGCTAGGTTGGATTATGAGCCGGTCAAACTGACTTTATGCTAGATTGGATCATTAGTCTAGTAGTCCAACTTGATGTCGGAGTAGATCATGGGCCAATCAAACTGACTTGATGCCGGATTGGCTCATTGACCTAGTAGTCCAGCTTGATGTTAGACTGGATCATGCTTGCCAAACCGATTGGATGCAGGACTGGATAGAGGGCCTTTCAGTCCGGCTTCAAGTCCATCACAGCTATGCACTACCAATTTATCATTTCAGGAAGTGAGGTGTAGTGGCCTTGGAGTTCGTGTTGTCCTACCATTCGGCCCATCAAATCTACCAAGTGTCAATCAGTTGCATAGGCCATCATTAACTACGCTGATAGTTAAGGTGTTGCAAGTTTCCATTAATGACGCTGGCTGCTGATGTGGCATGGGCCGTCATTAAGGGCGCTAGCAGTTGAGGTGTTGCAGGTTTCCATTAATACGCACATCTCCTCCGGACTCCACGATAGTACCATTTTGGGATTTTGAATGGAAGTTTATATAAATGATGACCCTTCATCATTCTCCCATTCTTCTTTCATGATTAAAATCCTTCTTCACCCTGGTTTTTCTCTCATGGCTCTTGGTATTGGCACGATTCATTCGGTTCTCACCACGATTGATATCATGGCTTTGTGTATAGAGTATAACATTCCAATGTGATTCCATTTGGTGTTCCAGTGGAGAACGATATAGCATGCTCTCCTCCGAGTGGGTTCATCACCATTTACAAGGCCCACATGAGGAGTGGTCTTCACTTTCCACTTACGCGAGAGTTGCAAGAAATTTTGGTGAACCTTGGTGTTCTAGATCCGAGATTTCACGCTAACGATGTGCGATATTTGTGCCATCTTTGTATCTTTCTTAGACACCATGAGCAGATGTTGAGTGCAGTAACTGTGAAGGTGATCTTTCGAATCTACTAGAATGCAAATTGGATTTCACTGTCACCCCAAAATTTACAAATAAGTAAGGGGATTCCTGACTCCATGAAGAATTGGAAGGACCGATTCTTCTTCATGAAGGTATCTTCTGACTGAGTCATCCCCAATGAGTGGAGAAACGTGCTGGCGTCCTTCACTAGCAAGGTTTCATGTCAGGTGGAGGACTCAGCAAGGCTGCTAACAGAGTTGGTCTAAGTAAATTCTAGCTTATTCAATAAGAAGGACCACATGCTATCTGCTGATGCCCTCACACTAGTCAAGTGGGAGTCTTCCTTTAAGAGAGCTAGAACGACTGCCCCACCACCCGCTCGGCTCAAAAGGAAAGCTGGATCGCTGTAGATCTGGGGCTCCCCTGAGAGCGCGTCTCAGTGATGGGCTACATCATCGAGCTTTGCTTCTTCCACCGAGCCAGGTCTTCCAATGGCGAAGAGGATGCAAGGGTCGACGAATTGTCTAGGGGTCTTCCTATTGCCCCGTCGTCTTCAATCGGTCGTGTCTTGGAGGAGGGTAACTGTATGCAGAGCCCCCAGCGTTACATCGACTGAGAAGTCGTCTGAACCAGTTTTCCTATCTACTCCGATCGAGCATGGGGTCCCTGTGCCGGCTACCGTATTGCTTGAGGAGTCCATACCAAGCCTCTCTGCAGCTTTGGTTGAGGAGAGTCTCGGCAGTCAACAATCGACGAGGCCTCAGGCTGCTGATGACACGGAGGTGGTGGCACCCATGGAGGCTTCTCATGTGGAGGTTCCAACACTTGGGGGCCCCTAAAGGCCCGGCAACTCCTCTGTTGCATCCAACCTCTGAGGAACCTCCTATTTGCTATGGGACACCTACACCGGAGTGGAGGCCCTGATCTTCTTCCTCATCCAGGGTTCCTCTTATTACTGCTAAGGAAATACGTTAGATTAAGGAATGTTTCGAATAATTTTTGACTTTTGTTGGGAATGGCTTGACTTAATTTCTTTCTCCTTTTCTATTTGCAAGATGACAAGATGGTGTAGATTTTGTTGACTTGCTTGCATCAGCAGTCATCTAGGATTTGTATGCTCGATGGAGAAGTACAACATCTGAACCAAACGTTCATCAACCTAGTCGTGCTCAAGGAGATGCAGGGCCGACTGAATGTCACCACCGCCGAGGCCCAACAAGATCGAGAATAGTCTGCCAGCCTCACACTCGAACTATCCGAGCTCCGAGAGAGTTTTAAGGAGCTCGAGGGTGATCGACAAAGGCTCAGGAATGCACTGCAAGCTTTCGAGTAGCATCCTATGGATCTTCAGATGGAGAACGTCCGGCTAGGAGCCAAGCTGAGGAGTTGATTCAATCTAGAAGAGGCGGGCCAGGCCTTGAATGCCAGATATTTAGAAGGCATCCGTCTTTGCCAATAGATTGTATATTTGGTTGATTTGAATTTTTCTGTTAGCTTTTTGATCCAAGGAATGATGGTGTCCACTCTCGGTCTAATTTGACAGATTTCTCAAAAGAGGGAGGAACCCTCATTGTGTCAGTCAAGGAATCCCTAGCCATAGAGTAGCCATCACTTAGGATTGTTCACCAGATGGCTCCTCTCTTATTTTTTTTATGCTAGTACACTTGTATATTCTACATTTGCAATGAATCAATGAAACTTTTTCCAATCGTTGTTACTGGAGTTTTTTTTCTAATTATAAAGAGTTTTATATTTGATGTATCATTGCTCACCGGCTAAGCATTATTGTTGTCGTTATCGGGCCTTGACGAAGTCAAGGTCGTCATTTTCATGTTAGATGGGGGCTAGTCCCTTTAGGGGATATCATTGTCCCCATGCATTTGATCCCAATTTGTAGGCCATATTTGACTGATGGTGTTCGTCCCTGTATGTCAGAGTCGCCACACACATGCTAAGGAGCCTTCTAAGGTTTAAGTGTTCAACTGTGCATGAGCCACTCTGAGCAGATCTAAGGCTCAAATTCGGTCGCGTATGGGCCACTCGATGGTTGGACCCAGGTTCTTTAACCATTTGTAGGTTGAGAGGTAGGTGGGGAGAAACCCACCTAATTTAGGGCCAATTTTGGCCATTTATTTTTATGCAATATTATGCAAGCATTCATATGAACTAAATGAGCAATTTATTTTATTAATTTAAACGTCATACATCTTACTAGCATGCTTTGGGATGCATGCTAGACCTACCTGGACTCGGCATGAGGTTACTGGTAGTACTTTTTAAGGTGGACAGCATTCCACATCCGTGGGACCAATTTGTCGTTCTGGGTGTGCAACTTGTACGCATCGTTTTGGAGAATGGTTGAGACAAGAAATGGGCCTTCCCAATTCGGGGAGAACTTGTTCATATTGGCGTTCTTGTCAGTGACCTTTAACTTCGTAGAACTAGGTCCCTGATTTCAAACTGGCATACGTTTACCCTCTAATTGTAGTAGCAGGTGATCCACTGCTACTAGGCCGCCGTGCATATCTTGGCCACTTCCCAGGTTTCTTCAAGCATATCAAGATGCTCTCTGAGCCATTGGAAATTGTTAAGTAGATTGAAAACCTCAACCGAGAGATTGAGTGACCCAATGTCCACTGAGATGATCGCTTCAATCCCATAGTATAGAATGAAAGGTGTCTTGCGGGTTGGTTCCTTTGGCATTATCCAATACGACCATAACATTGATGGTAGTAGGTTCACCCAGGAGCCCTTAGCATCTTCCAACTTGATCTTTAGCCTATACACTAAGATTTGGTTGGTAACCTCCACATATCCGTTTGCTTGCAAATAGGCAATGGAGGTAAAAACTAGCCGATTTTCAAAATTTGTGCAGTACTTGGTGAAGTATTTGCCAGTGAATTGGATTCTATTGTCGATCACGATGACATTAGGAATCTAAAATCTACAAACGATGCTCTGTCGAACAAACTTCATCATATTTTGTTTGGTGATTTGAGCTAGTGGGGAAGCTTCAACCCACTTTGTGAAGTAACCGATGTCGATAATAACAAACTTCCTCTATTTGGATGCGATGAAAAAAGGGTCGAGAAGGTTGAGTCCCCATTGCGGGAACGGCCATAGGGCTTAAAGGTTCCTCAATTTTGTGGGCGGTAGATGGGACATGTTGCAATGGACTTGGCAATTCTTGCATTTCTTCACGAAATCTATGGCAATGTTCTTCATGTTGACCAATAGTAACCTTGGCGAATAATTTTGAAAGTAAGATTCTTGCCTCCAATGTATGACCCACATATTTCGAAATGGATTTCACTCAGGGTATAGACGGCTTCCTCCTGTGTGAGATACTATAAGTATGGGGTGGAGTACCCTCGTCGAAAGAGCCTCCCATCTACTATGGTATACCAGCCTACTTTTTTTCTTCATGCGCTTGTTGTCCATTGGGTTCTCCGCCGAGATACCTTCGATGATATATCTCCGATTAGGAGATATCCAACTTTCGTCACGGGAAACTTGCAATACTCTCAGGTTCTTCTACACTTGGAAATGTTAAAACTTCATGCTGTCTCTCGAGTATTGTTTTGAGCTTTCGGTCATCATGGCCTTCGCCAGCTAATCGGCCTTCAAGTTCTTTGCTCTCGGGCTGTATACTATCTCAATCTTATCAAACATTTGGGTTATACTCCTTGCTCTAGCAAGGTACTTCGTTAGCAGTGAGCTTGACACCTCAAAGCTTCTGCAGATTTAGTTGATGATCAGTTCTGAGTCATTAGAGATGGTTAAGTATCTTGTTAAGCACTCTTTCGTCAATTCAAGTCCGACGAGAAGGGCTTCATACTCGGCGACATTGTTGGTCACTGGAAATCTGACTTTCAACAAGTAGCTAATTTCCAACCCATCAGGAGTCCTTAGTACTACCCCAACCCCACTACCATATTGCGTTAATAATCCGTCGAAATGCAATGTCTAGACCAGGCTTATCTCTGATTGACGAGCTTCTTCACCACAACCTAGGCATCTAGAATTGGGGTCGTGGTTTCAATTATGAAGTCTGCCGGGCTTGACCTTTTATTGGCAGGCCTTGACCTAAATTCTATATCAAACACACTCAATTCAATTACTCATTTGATTAACCATCCAGACATATCGGGCCTCTGTAAGATTCCTTTCAAGGGTTGATCAGTACGGATGACAAATTTGTGAGCTTGGAAGTAAGGCATCAATTTCTTGGATGAATAGACGAGCACTAGTGAGATCTTTTCAACATGCGTGTATGAGTCTCAGTGTCTGCCAAAATCATACTGACGTAATAGAACGATTGTTGGTCATCCGATTGCTATTGGATCAAGACTGAGCTAAGCGCCACCTTTGAAATTGCCATGTATAGGTATAGTTTCTTACCTTCATTTGGGGATGTTAAGAGAGGAGGACTGGCTAGATACTCCTTTAGTTCTTGGAAGGCGGCATAATAGTCAATTGTCCACTGAAAACCATTCATCTTTGTTCCTCTCAAAGCCTTGAAGAAGGGGAGGTATTTTTTGCGAAACAGGAGAGTGCCACAAGTTCTCGGTGAATCTCTGGACATCCTTTATAATCCATGGTGGGCTCATCTCCATGATTGCCTTTATGTTCTCGAGGTTATCCACAATCCTTCGCCTAGAGACATTGAATCCCAATAATTTTCCAGAGGATACTTAAAAAATGCACTTGGCCAGGTTTAATTTCTTTTGGTGCGTTCGGAGTACTTTGAAAGCCTCACTAAGGTCGTCAATATGGTTGTCAGTGGTTTTACTTTTGACAAACATATCATCTATGTGCACCTCCATATTTCAGCAGATCTGAGTTTTAAATATTTTATTCACAAGTTGCTAGTACGTAGCACCCGCGTTCTTTAAACTGAAGGTATAACCTTGAAGCAGTATGTCTCCTGGTCAGTTATCAAGGAGGTGTACTCCTCATCTACGGGACTCATCCGGATCTAGTTGTAACCCAAGTAAGTATTCATGAAACTTAGCAGTTTGTGTCTGGACGTGAAGTCCACCAGTAATCTTGGACAGTGGAAAGCTGTCCTTTAGGCACTCCTTACTCATGTTAGTTAAGTTAATGCACATCAGCCACTTCTCATTGCTTTTCTTGACAACGGCCACGTAAGAGAGTCAATTCGGATATCAGACTTATCTGATGAAACCGGAGTTGAGCAACTTCTTCACTTCCTCTCGGATGGCAATTAGATTTTTGATGGAATGGTTCCTCTGCTTCTATCTAACGAGCTTGTGATCAGGATTGAAATCCAATTTGTGGACTATTACTTCGGTTGGAATTCCCAACATATTAGCAAGGGCTCAAGCAAAAACATCCGAGTTTTTCCAGAGAAAGGTAATCAATTGATCATGTAGGGGACTAGTAAGCGAGCTTTCGATTTGTATGCATCTTTCCAGATTACTGGGTCCTAGAGGAATTTGGTCAGTTATCTTACTGGACTAAGCTTGCTGTAGGGTTTCCTTGTCCCGATGATCGAAGTCTTTGGTCATTTGGTTCGGAGTGACTTGAGTAACTTGGGATAGGTAATATGTCCGGCTGATCACTTGATCGTCCAAAACTTGTCCGATGTTGCATACTATTGGAAACTTCATCTTTAGGTATGGGATCAACGTTATAGCCCCGAGTGCCGATAGGCAGGGTTGACCAAGAATTGTGTTGTAAATTGGAGGCAAGTTGACCACCAGGAACGTGAGTACGCGGGATGCCGTCTTTGGGTACGTTCCAAAGGTAACCTCTAGTTAGATAGTTCCTTGAACAGGCACCGGTTCATTGTTCAGTTGGTAGATGAGTCATTCGATCATTTCTAATTGACTCTTTTTTAATCCCAACTTAAAATAAGTATCAATGTATAACAAATCATGTGAACTTTCATTATTAATAAAGGCTCGTTTCAATTGGTAATTGATCGTACCATCTGATATGAGTGCGGATACAACCAAAGGGTCAAAACGGGGAGTCACTACATATGCCAAATTTTTTTTACTAAAACTAATGATATCATCCATAATTTATACCCTCGGCTTCTTGTTGCCAGCAGCTGTCTCCTGATAGTCTAGAGGATGGCTCTTGGACGGCTTAGTCACTACCACGCAGACTACACCTGCCACAACTAGATTCTTCAGCTACTGCTACTCCTGCCCTTCTTTCCTTTCCTTAATAGGGGCCAGCCCTAGGTTTCACACGAACTTGGTTAGGTGTCCCATTCGGATGAGACCTTTAATTTCTCTCTATAGTGTCTGGTAGCCTTTAGTGCTATGACTTGAAGATCGAAAGCATTGAAAAAGTTTTGTCTATCCTCCTCTCTCTTGGTTCTTAGTAGGCTTCATCCATTTTAGAAATTTTTCTATCTCAGATCTGCTTGAGGATATTGGTTAGGGATTCATTCAGAGGGGTTAGGTTCAAGGGCCTATACTCCCTTTGAACTCGTGGTTCCAGCCGAGGCTGCTTCCTCAGATCCAAGGGGCCTTGTGGTTTCTATTTCTCTTCCTTCCATTCGTCGACTCCTCACAGAAGTCGTCCCCACACTCAAGTTTCTTCGCCTCGTTAGCCTCTTCGGTTGTCATGTAAGCGCGGGTGATGGCTTCATCTTTGCAAAAAGTCTTGGGGTCATTGTGGACCAAATACTTGAAGAACTCGCCGGCTCCAAGGTTGATATGAAGGTGCTCAATTTTTTTTCATCGGTGATCCGGGGTATCCACCGAGCCTCAATGGTGAACCAAGCCAAAACATTTCTCTGACTTTCGCTTATCCCCTGTTTTATTCTGGCGAGATGCCAGTGCTATTTCTCCTCCCTCTGACTAGAGGCAAACTATGACAGGAAGCTATTAGTGAGTTCCTAAAATGTTCAAATCAAATTAAGGCTGAGATGGTAGAACCAGATCCGGGCATCCCCTTTGAGAGACAGCGGGAAGAACAAACACATAGGAGCCTCACTTAGGCCCTTGAAGCTCAGAAGAGTACAAAAGTTGTCACGATGGTCCATAGGATCAGTGCTTCCGTCATAAGGCTCTAGGGCCAGCATTTTGAATTTGTGGGGGAGTGGCTATATTCAAATCTCCATTGTGAATGGCGACCTCAGATTGTAGAGTGTCTGTTGGCCTCCCCCTTGAACACATGCTTCTACATTTTTTCTACTCGCTCCTCCAATCGAGGAGAGACCTCAACCCTTTTCGCGTTGAAGTAGGTCCTCAACTCTGAGAAATGCGAGGCCGATTAACTTCTACCCCTAGTTGGTTGAGTGTTGCACGAGGCTTCCTCTTAGACTAGGGGCTTTTGCTTGTTGTGGGAGTAGTGGGGATTTTACCGCTCCAACCTTTCATCAGGCAACCTATGACTGAGCCGGCCCTCCAACCACGATCAAGTCCAATCACTCAGAGCAGCTCAAGTCCTGAGGTCATCAAGGCATCGTGCCTTCTTGGCTAGGTGCTTTTTCCTTCGGCTTCTTTGTTTGGATGTTGAAGTGTGGGATATGGAGGAAAGAACTCCCAACCTCTTCTAGTCCTGGCGTGCAGAGGGTCTCGAGCATTTGGGAGATATTATCCACACGGATAGTGAGTGCCTATAAGAAGGGTGCCGGTTGCTCCTCCACAAGGCTACCCGCGGAGTGGCCGTTTCCATGTAGGGTGACATCTTTGGTCAGGGCACTGGCTGGCCTTTGGTGTCGACCATATTTTTTTTTGTGATGATGGTGGTTAGGCTTTTTGTTCACTTTTTCACAGACAGTGCCAATTATACATCCTCGGATCTGAGTTGCTATACGAAATATGGATTTACTTGAGTCTTTTTTGGAGAATCAAATAAAGTTGGTCCAGTCACCGTTCCTAATAGTTTGATTCGTGTACACTATAACTAAAAAATGAGAGGTCAGAGGATTGACGAGACTCATTTTTTGATATATCTTCTGACACTTAAATCAGTTATCTTCCTCAATTAACAGCAAAATGTAATGATGAGATATGTATGTGATGATACATAAGAGTTTAGATGCTATCTAACTCAGATGTTATGCTCGACATGAAGTGGCTTTTATATTATGATATTTTCAACGAGGAGTGGCATTAGAGTAAGAATTATGAGAGGTTCCTGTTTGGGCAACGATTTGCTTTTTTGTATGCTGCTTCCTCAGTCCCGTCTACTCATTGGACTAAAGGGATATTTATAGTGTTTGAGGGCGGTTCGACCTTCTTGGTTAGTAACAACCGTCCACTGAACTATCCGGATGGACAAGCACATACCAGTTGGCTATTATGACTTGGTTATGATACGTTTTTCAACGTGTAGGAGTAGGCTGCCCTGATTGGGTCAATGAGGTTAGCTTGGCCTTACAAATTAATTAGGATGTTACTTGGGCCTTGGGGTTGATGGTGACATGTTGTAGGTTAACCACCCCTTGGATCCATCCATGGGCCTTCGCACTAGGCTAACCTATTTTTGACTGTTCACATCAAATATTAATGGAGTAAATTATAAATTCAGTTTTGATACTCTCAAATATCATATTCTACTGTTTTATTTGAAACTAGAATTTGTTTTTATAATATAAATATTAAAATCAAAATATTATATTAAATTGTATCTTTCACCACTTTTTAAATAATTTTAACTATTTAATAAATAAATAAATCTTATTATTTAAAGGACTATAATGTAACCCTATTTTTAGATATTAAATTTGTTCATTACGGTGGGGGTTTATATATATTTTTAAGCTTACTAGTAATATAATATTTTAACTATTTCTTTATACTAATGAACATATATAAAAATAAATAGTAAATATTATATTAGTTAAAATAAATAATTAAATATTTTTCTTTTTAAAAAGACCATAAACTTGTTTTTAAAAGTATCTTATGGTATGGATAATATAACACATATTTCATTTATTTTTATATAGATCTTTAAATATTTATAAATAGATAAGATATCACATTATCAAAATATATAGATAATAACTAAATGGTGTTAGCCTAATACCCATCCAAAATTAAACCCTTGAGCATGGCATATAATATTTTGTTCTCTCTTATCTCCTCTCTAATTCTAAACCAAACAGTGTAAGAAGCATGACATTTATTTGGCTTGAGGGACTTGCCAAGGTTGATCCCATGATGATGCCCCGCATTAGCCCTATGCAGAGTAGTAAATCCTATAGAAGCCATCATTACACTCACGATGGGGGCTTGACGTGTTTGGCTAGTTACCTATCACACACTAGAGAAAGGTCCCCATGGCAACAATCCCTCATTGGGAAGCTATGGTGACAACTGGTCCTAGAGCGTGCAGATGCACAGAGTATGAATCAACACCCTTTTTCGGACTGCATGCATCCGTCCAAAGGTGTTACTCTGAGGGCTCTGCCCTCCAACTCCCAAGCAATTGAAGTGGTTCAATATCCACAAAAAATTCGATGGCCTGACTATCTCATGGCTTGGTAGCCACGAGTCACAAGGCTAGGCGGTGACTAGAAAATAGACCAAGCCATGAAACACAGATGAAAGCCTAAAGAGTTATAGTCCACGTAGCTTCGGTGCTGCTAGGAGGCTCCTTTCTCAGGAAGGAACCCCATGTAGCGTCACCAAGAGCAAGGTTGCAAATTCAAGACTGCCAGCGTGAGCGACCGGTCCCTTGCTAATTCCTAGCCTTAGCGATCATCATCCAAAGCAAGACGCACCAGCTACGACTCCAGGCCAGAAGACCAGTCCCATGACAATGCCTCCCATCGTCCCATTACATAGCTATGAACCCCCATAGAAATTATCACGATCCTTGCAATAAGGGCTCAACATGCTCGGCCCGCTACCAAGTAGGCATCGCCAGGCCAAGCGTCATATTAGTATGGGTCACCTGAGGCCTTATTGGCTAACAACGAAACCTAGACCACAGGCCATCGGACCACCCAGTGCAACGGCAAGGCACCGCCCAGCCAATCAATGGTGAAGGACCAAATCCCATGAAGAATAGAGGCCTATGCCAAAGCGCCACAATGACCCTGCAAAGTGGTGCACGTCGCCATGCACCCGATACCATGAATAGCTCCCAAGGGTCTAGCGCAACATCCACCGCAAGTATCGTCAACGATTCCATGCCGAATTCAGGTAAGTCTTACATATATTATGCTGATTACATAAATCATACTCTAATTAATAAAATAGTTGTTTGTTCATTGTCTATCTTCTCATATGAATGTTTGCATAATATTAACTAAAATCAGATAACTTAGACTACTCCTAAGTCAGGTGAATTTTTATTCACTTGTAACCAAACCATGGTCTCAAACCGAGTGGCCCAAAGATGACCAAGTTTAAACCTCGGTCCAGCATCGAGCACCGAGTGGCCCATACGCAGTCGGATTTGAACCTTGATCCCATACCGAGTGGCATATACATGGTCGGATTTGAACGTCGGTCTTATACTGAGCGGCTTATATTTGGTTGAATTTGAACCTCTATCCCATCACTGAGTGACCCATGCACGGTTCAATTCAAAACCTTAAGGGATTTTCAGCATACGTGTGACAATTCCTTTCTAAAGGGACGAGCACTATCAATCAACAATGGTCGACAAATTAGGACTAGATGCATAAAAGTTACGACGTCCTCTGATAGGCCGAGCACCAATGGATACATATAGGCAGTGGTCTAGGCTAGCACAAGCCCAGTAACAATGGCCTCAAAGATTAGCTTGCAACCACCCTTTCCTCAACGCCAGAACCCCCTCCTGGTAGGGGTGAGCGCAACCAGCATGACACGTGTCAAAGCCTGGCAATAGTAGCCACAAGGCTTAGATGATAACTGCATCTCCTCCAGGCTACAATGCCCTTTTGTGGGGAAAAATGCAAGCAGACGAACTCGTCCATCTGAGCCTAACGACAATAGCATCAACGCTTAGCCGACAAGTTAAAAAGCGTTAAAAGAAGCATTGGACAAAGATGTTCAATGTGTCAAGAAAAACATCGGTAACAGTGGTCAAGATGACCCAACTATCCCATTGAAAAATCAAGATATACATCTGGAGCATCCAGTAGCCCCAAAAAGAAACAAGAAGCAATATGCATCTATGGCTTAACTGGAAGACCTTCTTAGGGCTGAGGGCCCCCCAGTCCTTGTGGCGCAAGCCCTTAACCAGCACCCAAAGGCACTCTAAGTGGAAGTTCACCTCTAAGCCAGGCATTCTCTCTTCGAGCAACCACAAGCTGCTGCCGAGTCCTTCAAAGTTCATCCTTGAGTGACGGGCTTCGATCCAGAGCCCAAGTATTTGCCTCGATCAACTCTTGTGATCTTGCCTCATATTCAAATAGAGCTTGGTTCAGATCGCTGACCCACTCCAAGCCCAACTATACCTCAGCCATGGCGGCGATGACATGGCACTCCATCTTCTTGGTGATCTGGTCAGTACGCGCGTATAGCAAGTGAGCGATCTCGCCCCCTCGCAAACACATAGCCTCTTCCTCCCAAGAGATGCCCTTCGCAGCAGTCAAATAGAAATGAATGGGCAGCTAGAAGCTACAACAAAAAGGCCTAGGATGCAAAAATCTCTAAAGCCCTACTTCATGGGAAGGTGAATGAACTCAGTAAGAGTACCTGGCAAACTTGGAGCAAGGAGGCCCCCTCAAAACCTCCGAGGGCATAGCGGTCGAGGCATTTAGGCGATGCCCTTCCTCGACAACCACCTCGCTCCCTGAATCACCTCCGACGGTGTCCTCCATCGTGCGCTTCCCCCCTCAATCAAGGGCACTAAGGCGGTAGAAGATGACGAAGCAAATGAAGTAAGAATATAGATGATGTCCTAATGAGCTATTCTAGGCTCTGCAGCGAAAAGAAGGAACAAATAGCAAAGGGTAGAGACATCCACAAAACCAAACAATGCCAAAACAGATGAGGGATCAGCAGTTAAATAGCCAAATGCCAAGACATGGAAATGGTGTCGTTCGAAGATGTTAGAGCAGTGAATCCCTATAATGGCCGCGACACATGCCATTACCCTGGCATGCAGTGGTGCGTTTTTTCACTAGCACCAATATGACAAGCAATGTAACGCTCCCCATCACAATCAATGCAACCTGATGCCTCAATTGGCGCAAATGATGATATAGTTTAGTTAATAATGCCTTGGTGCATCACTTCCCAAAGGTGGCATGTCGATAGACCCTAGCCCTGGTAGACTTGAGGCTGGTTTGATCGGCCCGTGTAGTCAGGGTCAAGCAAACCACTGCGAGTCGGACCACTAGAAGAACGAGATGCCAACTGACCACACTATCAAGATGCTCAACCCTGACTGACTCAAGGCAAGCTCGAATGGCTCCTATTCCTGCCAAGCATGAGAACGAGTGGCCATGACCAGAACTAATAGAAGAACAAGTTTCGGAGCACCAGACTGTCAGACCAGCACAACCCAGGCAGCCTTCAAATACCATTTGAATGCTTCAATTATTTGCGCCAGAGTATTGAAGCTATGCAACAAAGTCAAAAGAATACTCAAAAGTTTCAGTCATTAATTCCTCTTACAAAGTGTAAAGCCCATAGCGGTAGGTGTACAACTTAGGAGGAAAGAAAAAGAGTCATGAGACGACAATTCGACTACTGAAGTCCTAACCCCTGGGATAGGAACTCAAAGGGCAAGCGGGCAGATGACCCTGAAATGGAATCTCAGTGGTTAGAGCACCGCACTCCGGACAATTGAAAAGATCGGGGTTCTGCACACCGCTGCCCTCCAGCTACCGAAGTAGGAAGCGCATAAAAAAGCCCTCGCCAGTCAGAGCGAGGCACGAAGCACCAAGTCATCCCAAAAAGAATCCACCTAAAGTCATCCACTGAAACCAGCCATAGTCGTGTAAGGCCACTTGCCAGACCTAGTGAGGCAACAATGGCCCGAGGTTTGGCGTAAACTTGAGGATGTTCCCTCATTTGCAAACTTTGGAGCAGACCTTCTGCTGGTTTCCTAGGATTGAATTGCTCGGCTGGAGGGGACATGGTGCACCCTTTCTCACCAAATTGGACGAGCCACCGCTCCTCCAAGACTGCCCCGACAAAGGCCTGACATCACCCGCTAGCAAAGGAGGAAACCGGGTCGAACCTCACCCAATGCTACGTGAAATTAGGATGCGCTAAGATGAAAAGAGAGAAATCAATGCGGATCTCAAACACGCCTTCAGCACCGACTCCAAGCATTGAGCCAGGGTCTCCGTCAACTTTGGCAGGTGCTTGTGTAGGCTTCATGTCACTCGAACATTTACACAGCTCAATTGGTGTGGATGATTCATAGAGCGAGGTGTTACAAGCTCCCCCGTTATAGCCGAAAGAGGAGATCGGCCTACCATTAGTGCGAAAGATCACGTCGCTAGTGTAATCTACTAAGAATTGGCGACACTCAGAAGATCACTGCCGAATCTTGCCAAGTAGGGCGCCAAATCATTGCCCACATGCATAGGAAAGTGGCAGAGTGTCTCGAAAATGAATGCGTGAGCTAGAAGTTGCAGAAGACGTCTCATCGTTAGACATGTTAGGAGTTAGCAAAACTCAACTTCCCGACATAGGGGGCCAGTGATGGGTTTGATAACCTAATGGACCAACCCAATAGCCAAGCTCAGAAGGCACCATAACAGGTGCAATCAGCTGCCCAAGCTACTCGGCCCAAAGATAGCCAAGCAGCTAAACGGCTCAGCCTAGAGAAGGCCCATAGTTGATGCTTGCCATAATGGGACGGGAAGTCACAACTTATCGAATATTACCCCTAATCATACTATCCCCCCCAAGAAGACAACTGCTATATGCGGATATGACAGTTTATCATAACCAACTCGACAAATCTCTACAAAATATCCACTGATAGGGCATCTCCCAAGAATGGTAGGAGCAGCTCAACAAATCGTGACACACAGTTATCGTCGGCCTTGGCACCTAAGGTAAAGCCAGCTTGCACTCTTACTATAAGTATACACAATTTCCTCCACGAGGAAGGGAGACTCATAACCCAAACGACTTTGGGCTCACAAAAGAGGGAAGATGACAAGATAAAAAGGAAAGAAAAAGCCATCTACGCATATGGAGAAGATACCGGCAGATATCTTTCTTTCTGTTAGCACGTGAGGTCCCATTCTTCCTCTAGTCAGCTACACCCTTGTGGGTGCATTCACCACTTAGCCACCTTACGGCGGATGCATCACTCTCTCTAGAATCTCGCCCTCAATAGTAACCAAGTCCTCCACCTCAAAGCTGCCACTCAAGCTATTGCACCTCTAAGTCATCCCTCCGTCAGGTGCACCAAACACTAAATCCTTCATAACATGCATTCACGTATTTTTCTCATATCCTCACGTCTTATTATCCGTTGGGAAAGATTTTTGACTTGAACGTCGGATAATATATTAGAAAGCGAGTTCCACCAATCTTCTGACTTCTTATTTTTAGTTGTATTGCGTAAGATCTAGGTAAAACGTACAGGGATTAGACCGGTACCAGTCAACTCGCCAAGGAAAATCAAGTAACTCTCTAACCTGTTGAAAAACCCGGATCAGGGACAAATCAAGTAGATTATATTTAGTTATTTGAAGAAGAACTAAAATCCCAAATAAACCCCAACAAACTTACAAGGAAAAACCAAAATTTTAATTTTAAAAGAAAAATTCAATACCTCTGTTGGAAGTAGCAGCTCCTCCTCCGCGACGTCACCGTCGTTCTTAGTTTCTTGTTCGACTCAACGAAAGTACACTCAGCCAACCGTTTGCACCCTCGTTGCTGCTCTGCTCGGCCTCCCATTGAGCAAGACGAAACCGCTCATAGTTCTCATCACTTCTATTCTCAGCTGCTTCTTAATCTCTGTCAGAATCTGCCACAATGTACCGTTGCAAAGTCATCAGTAGCCGGCTTAATTCCTCAGCCTCATCACCGCCACACCGAGCCTCTTAAAGCAACAGCCAAAATAAGTGGAGAGAGGCAAAATAAACCATATACATATGATAATAAAGGTTGCAATGCCTCAGCCTTTGGATTATAATTGAATCCATAATCTAACAGCTGACATTTGTCCAAGCTTTTATTTTTTTTAAATACTAAGGTTACGTTTAGTTGGAAGGAATAGAAATTTTATTCATTCCTTATTTCCTGGGAATAATTTTTTTCATTTGGTTACAATTTAATTGGATATAAATTTATCACATCTAACGATAATAATAATAATAATAATAATAACAATAGCATGAGGATAGTTATTCCCACATATGTGGGAATAAAAATTATCACATCTCATGAGGTAATTTTTATTCTCATATATGTGGAAAAAACTATTCCTATACTATTATTATTATTATTTTTACCTTATTCCTCATACTATTCTACAAATCAAATAATAAAATACTAATTACCATCTTATTCTATTCCAATAATAAAAAATAATAATAACAATTCTCACTCTATTCTCATCTTATACTAATCCATGAAAATAATTATTCTATTTTCATTTTATTCTATTTCATTAACTAAATATACCATAAGTGACAACTATTAAAATTTTAAAAATTTTAAATTCTGTTTTTGGAAAGGTGTTGCGGCAGTGAGTTTTGGAGGGTAGAGATAGGAGGTGGCTCATTTCTTTGAGAAATTAAGGTTATTTTATTTATATTTTAAAAATATAAAATATTTTTATATTTTAAAAATATAAAATATTTTTATATTTTAAAAATAAAATATAATTATTTTTTATATTTTAAGAATAATTAAATTATAATTATTTATTTAAATATTAATAATTTAAATTAAAATATAAATATATATATATATATTATCTTTTAAAGATATGGAGCCTCCCTGATTCCTAAATAATGAAAGCCGTATTTTTCCACTGTGTTGTAAGTATGAGTGTGATGTGTCCTGGATTCGAATTTTGAACAGATTCGAGCTGATCCGCTTACTCTGGTTCCGGCTCCGCTTACTCTGGTTCCAGCTCCGCTCACTGAGTTTGGATCCTGCACACCACTAAAAAGAACAGGAGATCAGTGTCTCAGCGAAAAGTTATCCCACCGAAAATACTCCGACGCTCAAATCAGTAAATAGCCTTCGAAATATGTGAAGGTCACAGAAACTGAGAATTGAGAAAGAGAGAAAGAAAGTAGGAGTGTCTGTATCTCCAAATGAAAGAGAGACAAAACTGTCTCCTTGAATCTGAAAGGTGGGGAGGCAGTAAACGGCCGTCAGAAGCACGTTTGTATGCCTTGGGTTTTTTGAGTGACAGCAGAAAATGGAGAAGTGTAAGTCTGTGTCGTTGTGAGCCTTGTGTGAGCAAAGTTTGCGTCAGTAAAAGCTTGTGTGATTAGCAGATTGCGTGCGTAACTAAAAGCGTAAGTAACTGAGAGCATGCTTGGAATGAGAATTCCAAGGCTTACTTATGGTTGAGCGGGCGATCTTCCTCCTTTGGAAGGAGTGATCCCCTGTGTCATTCTTGGTTGACCTACCTTTTAGAATTGATACCAGTTGCCAAAAGGATTGAAATAGTTTCCTTCAACGGCGGTCAGCGACTTTCCAAATCGTTTACCTTCCTTCTGTGTTTTTTACCGTTGGAGCGTCCCAGCTGGCAGGAGATTGGAAAAATATGACGCCTTCCTTACGAGAAGGGCGTCGATTTTGTCAATATCCGTTTTGGGAACCAGCAAAGATCGTGAAAATCGCTAGGAAAGCCGTTGCTGGCCGCCTGATGGATCATGGGCTTAAGTAGGCCTGGCCCGTAAAAGCCTTTTATTTTTAGCCTGTTGCTACAGTCTTTTCGGTCAACGCTCGAGTTAACCATCTGCGCACGCGTTAGCCGTCTTCCGGAGTCCAAACGGTCAACGATGGCGCTGACCGTCTTGGGCCTTTCAAGTTTTGGGCCTTCGCGTCTTGTTGGGCCATTTTTACGTTGACCGTCTAGCATACCTTTTAGGCCTCCGTTGACCATGGGCCAGCCCATACTCCGGTGTAGCCATCACTAGCCCTTCATGCCGGTGGATAGAATTCTGGGCTCTGGTATGTTCATGATGGGATGTCCCTTACTATCCTTCGTCCTTCGAGGATCTCGGAGGACTCTATGAAATGTAGAGAGAAAAGTTTGACCGAAACTGTTGACCATTTTGGTCAATTCCGTATAAGAATGTTGACCAAAATTATTGACCATTTTGGTCAATTTCGGAGAAGAATGTTGACCATTTTGGTCTATTCCGGAGAAGAATGTTGACCAAAATTGTTGACCGTTTTGGTCAATTTCGGAGAAGGATGCTAACCGGAACTGTCGACCGTCTTTGGACAGTTCCAGAGAAGGATGTTGATCGAAATTATTGACCGTCTTTGGTCAGTTCCGAAGGACTTCGTGCTACGCTTGATTGGCTCGTGGCCATCAGCCGGTTTGCAGGCCAGAAGATGACACGCGTCTCCCTTTGGTTGGGCAGAGATCCTGGCCATTAATGCGTCAGAGATCCGCCTTTTGATGGGCCAAGTAGGGAGTTGACACGTGGCAGGACTGACGACGTCCTTAATGAGGGGTTTTAACGCGTGCTTGCCATTTAAGTTTTCTCTCCACACTTCAAAAATCTTTTACACCTCCAAGCTTTCGTCTTCTCCGTTCCTAACTTTCAGAAACCCTAGTTCTTCGAGTAAGCCATGGCATCCGTTGCAGACATCGCCTCCATTTTGAGAGAGAGTGACGTTAAAGCACTGTGCGTTGAGTTTAATATCCTGAAGGAAATAACATGGAGAGTCCTGGGAAGGAATGATAGAGCTTTTGCTCCTCCAGCGGGGCATATCACAGTCTACGAGGCCCACCTGAGGAGCGGCCTTCGTCTCTCGTTGCCGGACGATCTAGAGTATCTTTTGAAAGCTCTACGAGTACCCATCGCTCAACTTCATGCCAACGCTATCCGGTATCTCTGTACTATGTGTATTTTTCTTTGAAAGCGTGGTGAGAAGCTTAGGATGTCTATGGTTAGGGTCCTATTTCAAATAAATCAGAGAGGAGAGTGGATATCGCTCGTCCCCCATTCGGACTTAAAGATAAATAAGGTATATACGACTCGTTGAAGAACTGAAAGAACCAGTTCTTCTTCGTGAGTGTGGGAACGGCCTGGCCGAGACATATGCGGGGATGCCGTCTGTGGCGGAGACGGCGGCCCAGGAGTGATTGACTAAGTTAATAAAGGAGAACCCCGATGAGTACAACCGAGATTTTTTGGTTTCCCGGGAGGAGACTAAGAAGGTGAATTGGGGTCCGCCATCCCCAATCTAAAAAAACTATGCCGCCAGTAAGGATGATGACGCCTGAGAACTCCAAGGGCGTAAACATCTGCACGCAGCATACTGACGAAGGATTTATTGGCCTGCTGCCGGAAAAGGTGCTAGAGACTCCCTCGTCATCGTCGTCCTGCGTCGATTATGTGGCTGCCGGAATCTACAGTGGGCCTGGTAGCACTGCGGGCCTGGATAAGACCCACAAGGACAGCCTGGCGGACACAGGAGGAGTCATCTTGGCGCAACCCGCGTCACAAGTGGTTCCTGGTGCTGTATTGATGGAGTCTTTTGAGGAGCCAGCTTGTGAGCCGGTGGCGGGGGCGCGGGTGCCGTCCATTAGCTCTCCAGCAGCACAGATTCCTACAGTGGAGCGAATGGTGGAGCACGATTCTCCAGCAGCTGCTCCGGAGGCTGCAGTTGAGGAGCCTGCAGCAGCTATGGATGATACTGAAGAACTACTGGAGCACATTTTGAAGGAGGCCGCCACTGGTTCGACTCGAGAGGATGCTCCTGGTCCACCGCCACCTAGGCCAAGTCTGGAGACCAAGCTTAAGAGGCCCACGAGGATATTTTATGAGGTATGATTCTTGGCGATGGCTACCGTATATTCTTTCGCTTCGCGGATTTCTAACTTGTTATTTGTTAGGTCAAAACCTCTTCTGTCGTCGCTGACTGATCACGCTATCTCCTCGTAGAGGAGGTCGTTGCATATGTTACGTAAGTCCCCTAAGGTTTTGACCGCTAACGGGCCACTTGGATGACCAATGTTTAGTACGACTACTAATAGGCCACTCGGATGACCGAGGTTCATATTAGGTCTCTTATAGGCCACCTGGATGACCAAGGTTTATACTAGACCGCTCATGGGCCACCTGGATGACCAGGTTTTAGATACGACCGCCAATGGGCTGCTCGGATAACCGAGGTTCAAGTTCGACCGCTTATGGGCTGCCTGGATGACCAGGGTTTAACGAGAGGGTGAAGACCCTCCCAACTTAGGGGCAGTCTAGGTCAGGTAACCTGCAAAGAAAACACATGCATATACACATAGGAAGTATGCTAAGTAAACACTTATTTTTCGCGAAATGTAAACAAGCAAGCGAGTGCAAACAATAATGCAAGTGCGTACCTGTGTCTGCTACTGGAAGTATCGTTTGAGGTGGATGGCGTTCCACGTTCGCGGAACCAGTTTCCCGTCTAGGCTCCGGAGTTTGTAAGCTCCGTTTCACAGGACAGTGGAGACGAAGAAAGGCCCTTCCCAATTAGGGAGAGCTTATTGCGGCCGGCCAGCTTGCCTGTGGCCTCGACGCCTCGTAAGATTAGATCTCCTACAACGAATCGTCGTGCCTTAACCTTTTTGTTGTAGTATCGGATGATTCGATGTTGGTAGACTGTTGTCCATACTCTGGCAGCATCATGGGCTTCCTCTCACAAGTCTAAGTGTTCCCTAATTTTTTAGGAGTTAGTCTGTGGGTCAAAGGGCTCCACCCTGAGACTTAGAAGCCCGATTTCGACTGAGATTATCGCCTCAATCCCGTAACAAAGGCTGAAGGGTGTCTCGCGCGTTGGTTCCTTCGGGGTTGTTTGATAAGACCAAAGAACGGAAGGGAGCTCGTCCACCCCGAAGCCCCCTGCGTCCTCCAGCTTAGTCTTTAACCCGTGGAGTAGCGTTCGGTTCGTCACCTCCACCTGTCCGTTTGCTTGGGGGTATGCCATCGAAGTGTGGACCAACTTGATGCCAAGGCTGGTGTAATACTTGGTGAAGTGTTTCCTAGAGAACTGGGTCCCATTGTCAGTCACAACGACCTTGGGGACGCCGAATCTACAGACAATGCTCTGGCGGAGGAATTCCAGGGCATTGTGTTTTGTTATCTTAGCCAGTGTGACTGCTTCGACCCACTTGGTGAAGTAGTCGATGCCCACGCTGATGAATTTTCTTTGCCCCGTGGTAATGGAAAATGGGCCGAGGAGATCGAGCCCCAATTACGCGAAGGGCCAAGAGGCCTAAAGGGCCTTCAAATCTGTGGATGGCTGGCGGTGAAGGTTGCTCTAAAGCTGGTAGCTTTCACATTTCTTCAGGAACTCCAGAGCATCTTTTTTCATCGAGGGCCAGTAATAGCCCTGGCGCATGACCTTGAAGGCCAAGTTTTTTCCGCCAATGTGCAACCCACAGATCCCGAGGTGGACTTCGCTTAAAACGTAGTCAGCCTCTTCAGGAGTTAGATAGCGGAGGTATGGAGTCGAGTAGCCACGGCGGTATAACCGTCCGTCAACCACAGCGTACCAGCCGGCTGTCTTCTTGACCCGTTTGGCCTTCTCCACATCTTCTGGCAATGATTCGTCCACCAGGTAGTGTAGGAAAAGTGTCATCCAGTTTTCCACTTCAAAAAACTACATTGCCTCTCGTTTCTCGATGCTGGGAGCGTCAAGGATCTCCCACATGTCCCTCGAATACTATTCTGGGTTTTCGGCAGCAGCGGCTTTGGCCAGCTGCTCCGCCTTCTAGTTTTTAGTTCGGAAAACATAAACCAGGGTCAGTTTGTCAAAACCTTGGGCGGCCTTCCTTGCCTTTGCCAAGTACTTGGTCGAGAAAGGGTTGTTAGCCTCAACGCCTCCGTTAACCTGGTTAACGATTAATTTAAAGTCGCTGTAAATTGCCAATCTCTTGGCGGAGCACTCCTTGGCTAACTGCAACCCGACTAACAGGACATCATACTCGGCAACGTTATTGGTTGTCAGCAAATTGAGCCTGAGGGAGTATTTCACCTCAAATCTGTCGAGGGTCATAAGGACCACTCCAGCGCTACTGCCTGTGTCTGTAGACGATCCGTCCACATGGAGTATCTATTCTGGAACTCCGACAAGCAGTTCCTCGCTTTCTTCAGGTTGTTCCTCAAGGACTGGGGTTGTAGTCTCGACAATGAAATCAGCTAGCACCTGTGTTTTCACAGCAAGCCTGGGCTGAAATTCGATGTCGAACTCGCCCAACTCGATAGCCCATTTTACCAATCTTTCAGAAACGTCGGCTTCTGGAGGATATTTTTCAGTGGTTGGTCCGTGAGGACCACTATCCGATGGGCCTGAAAGTAGGGCCTCAACTTCTCATGGAGAATATCAGTGCCAAGGCTAATTTTTCTGCCCGTGAGTAACGAGTCTCTAGGCTGGAAAATATTTTACTCGCGTAGTAGACCGGCCGCTAGGCGTCAGAGTCCTGGCGCACGAGGACAGAACTCAGGGACGCCTCCGACACTGCCAAGTAAAGATATAATTCCTCTCTACCCTTAGGTGACACCAACAACGGCAGGCTGGCCAAACACCGTTTCAGTTCATCGAAAGAGCTTTGGCATTCCGCAGTCTAGTGGAACCCGTTGGATTTTGTTTCTCTAAGGGCTTTAAAGAAGGGCTGATACTTGTCACCGGACTTTGCAAGGAAGCGGGACAATGTTGCCAGCCGTCCAGTCAGTCGCTAAACGTCCTTTACGTTCCGTGGCAGAGCCATGTCGGCAAGCGTCTTAATCTTCTCTGGGTTTGCCTCGATTCCCCGTTGGGAGACGATGAAACCCAGAAAGTTGCCAGAGGCAACTCTAAAGATACACTTAGCTGGATTCAGCTTCATGTGATGCTTACGGAGCATCTCGAATGACTCTTCCAGGTCGCGGATGTGGCCACCGGTGACCTTACTCTTGACGAGCATGTCGTCGACGTAGACCTTCATGTTGCAACCAATTTGTTTTTTGAATATTTTGTTGACCAACCGTTGGTAGGTCGCTCCAACGTTCTTAAGTCCGAAAGGCATTACTTTATAGCAATAGGTGCCATGATCGGTCATGAACGAGGTGTGCTCCTCGTCCTCAAGACTCATTCGGATCTGGTTGTAACCTGAATAGGCGTCCACGATGCTTAGCAGCTCATGTCTGGCTGTCGAGTCAACCAGCAGGTCAATCCTGGGCAGGGAAAAGCTCTCCTTTGAACAGGCCTTGTTAACGTCAGTAAAATCGACGCACATCTGCCATTTTCCGTTGCTTTTCTTTACAAAGACAACATTAGAGAGACAGTCCGGGTATTAGACTTCCCTAATAAACCTGCATCCAGTAGCTTTTTGACCTCCTCTCGGATGGCGATTAGTTTTTCAACGGAGTGGTTCCTCCACTTCTGCCTGACGGGCTTTCGGTTGGAGTCAAGCCCCAATTTGTAAACTATTATCTCCATTGGGATTCCAGGCATGTCTGCTAGAGTCCATGCAAAAAGATCAGCGTTCCTTCGTAGGAACGCAACCAGTTCATCGCGCAGTGGTCCGGCAAGCGAGCCCCCAATCTGTACACACTTATCTGAGTCTTTCGGGTCTAGTGGGATTAGATCCGTGGCTTCACCGGACTGCGCTTGCTGAAGAGTTGTCTCATCCCGATGGTCGAGTTCCCAACTGTTTTAGTGCTGTCGCTTGGGGCAATTTGTGACATGTAACAGGTTCGTCTGGTAACCTAGTTACCCAACACTTCTCCGACACTTTAGGGCATTGGAAACTTCATTTTGAGGTGTGGAATCGAAGTGACCGCCCTAAATGCTGTCAAGCACGGTCTGCCCAGTATGACGTTGTATACTAAGGGTAGGTCGACCACCAAGAAGGTGAGCGTTCGACTTGTTGTTTTTGGATATGTACCGAAGGTGACTTCCAACTGGATAGTCCCTTGAACGGGCACTGGCTCGTTGTCGAGGCCATATAATGGGCCCTCGGCAAGTTTTAGCTGATTCTTTTTTAAGCCTAATCTGAAGAAAGCATCCAAGTAAAGCAAATCTCGAAAACTTTCATTATCAATAAATACTTGCTTCAGTTGGTAGTCTACACTACCGTCCGAAATGAGCGCGGATACAATAAGGGGATCAGCATGGGGGGACACTATATGGGCTAAGTCATCATCACTAAAGCTGATAGTGTTATCTGCCGTGCGCTGCTTCTTTCTCCCAACCTGGTGTTCCTCGCCACCAGATGGGTTTTTAGCAGGTCGGGTGGTAACCATGTTAACCACCCCTGCTGCAACCCGGTTTCGGGGAGGAGTCTGCTTGTGCCCCTCTCCGCCAGCTGATCCAAAGCTCTGTCCAGGACCCCTGACAAATTTAGTGAGGTGACCTCTGTGAATCAGCTCCTTGATCTCCCTCTACAGTGTCTTGTAGTCCTCAGTTGAATGGCCAGCAGAGCGATGGAAGTCACAGTACTTTGACTGATTTTTAGAGTCCTTCTTTAGTGGTTTTGGCCACTTTAGGAATTTTTCTCCACAGATTTGCATAAGGATGTTTGAGAGTGTATCCGTCAGAGGTGTGAAACTGGTGGGCCCGTAGTCTCTGCGTTCTGGGGGCCCAGTCCGATGTTGCTTCTGGCGGGAGTGATCTCCGCCGTTGTACTTCCTTTTTCCCTATCCAAGGAACGATCGAGGCTGATCCGCCCGTTCTAGACGTTTTGCCGCGTTGGCATCTTCTGCGACAGCGTAGGCCCGGGTGATGGATTCCGCTTCTCAGAAGGTCTAAGGATTTTTGTGGGCCAGGTGCTTGAAAAAGTCACCATAAGTCAGTGCAGATATAAAACTGCCCAGCTTCATCTCCTTTGTAATCTGAGGAATCCGCCTGGCCTCCGCCACAAAACGATCAAGGAATCGTTGTGGGTTCTCTCCCGGTTTCTGCTTGATGTGGAAGAGATGCCACGGTTGCTTCTCTTCCTGTTGGCTCAAGGCGTACTGAGCCAAGAAGAGATCCGTGAGCTTACGAAAACCTGCGATGATGCCTGAAAGGAGGTGATGGAACAAGATTTGGGCGTCTCCCTTCAGCGTGAGCGGGAAGCAGCAGTACATCGCTGAGTCTTCCAACCCTTGTAGACTCAGATGGGTGCGGAAGTGATCGAGGTGGTCAACCGGATCACTGCTCCCATCGTATGAGTCAAGGAAAGGCATCTTGAACTTCGTAGACAGCGGAAGGCTCAGGATCTCCACTGTGAAAGGAGATCGGTCCAAGTCGATGGCGTGCTCCTCATCTTGGAACACACGGTTTCAGATTTTGTCCACTCGCGGATCTATGCAAGCGGCATTTGCTGATCTTTTGGAGTTGAGGTAAACTATCAACTCCGTTTTGTCCTTGGAGGGTTCAGCAACCGGTTGGCTACTGCCTCCAGCGAACCTGGCAGTCCTGGAGGCCCACTCCTGGACTGCGTTCCCGTCTTAAGTTTGAGAGTATCGGGGATTTCTTCTCTCCAGACTTTCTCACAGAGATGTGCTCCTGGAGCATTCTTCAGGCCTGTTCTAGCCGGGAAGGCAGGAGGAGGTAGGAACTGGATTGCTCCGGGATCTCTCAGGCCTCTTGGCTGGCTTCTTTTTCCTCTGGCCACCCTTTTTGGTGGCCGGTGCGGGACAGCTACTGAAGGAGCCGCTTACAGTCGCTGCTCATTCTGAGTACAAAGGATTTGGAGCAGATGATTGTTGGCTTGCATCTACTCCATCAGCTGCTGGAAGTAGGGTGCTGGCACTCCGCCCATTGTTTCGTTGACCGTGGCACCAGCAACATGGTCCTGGTCGGGATTGGTGGCGTCTCTAGCGGGGTCGCTAGCTTGAGCTCTCGTGTTCACCATTGCAAATGCGAATCAGGACAGAGAAAGAGAATGTTGTGCGAATTTGTGGTTGGCTTTTGTAAGCGTTTCCCACATATGGCGCCAATGATGCGTCATGGATCTGAACTTCGAACAAATTTGGGCTAATCCGCTTGCTCTGGTTCTGACTCCGCTCACTGATTTTGGATCCTGTATACCACTAAAAAGAATAGGAGGTCAATGTGTCGGTGAAAAGTTATCTCGCTGAAAATACTCTGACGCTCAAGTCAGTAAACAACCTTCGAAATATATGAAGGTCACAGAAACTGAGAATTAAGAGAGAAAGAGAGAAAGAAAGTAGGAATGTCTGTATCTCCAGATGAAAGATAGACGAAGCTGTCTCCTTGAATGTGGAGGGTGGGGAGGCACTAAACAACTGTCAAAAGTGCGTTTGTATGCATTGGGTTTTTTGAGTGATAGCAGAAAATGGAGAAGTGTCAATCTGTGTCGTTGCGAGCCTTGTGTGAGCAAAGTTTGCGTCAGTAAAAGCTTGTGTGATTAGCAGATTGTGTGCGTAACAGAAAGCGTAAGTAACTGAGAGCGATCCTGGAATGAGAATTACAGGGCTTACTTATGGTTGAGCGGGCGATCTTTCTCTTTTGGAAGGAGTGATCCCCTATGTCATTCTTGGTTGACCTGCCTTTCAGAGTTGATACTAGTTGCCAAAATGATTGAAATAGTTTCCTTCCACGGCAGTCAGCGACTTTCCAAATTGCTTACATTTTTTCTGTGTTTTTTACCATTGGAGCGTCCCAGTTGGCAGGAGATTAGAAAAATCTGGCACATTCCTTACGAGAAGGGCGTCGATTTTGTCAATATCAGTTTTGGGAACCAGCAAAGATCGTGGAAATCGTTAGGAAAGCCGCTGCTGGCCGCCTGATGGATCGTGGGCTTAAGTGGGCCTGGCCCATAAAAGCCTTTTATTTTTGGGTATTCTTCTGATCATTCCGTCAACGCTCGAGTTGACCATCTCTAGCGTTAGCGTTAAGCGCCTTTCTTCGGAGTTCAAACGGTCAACAATGGCGTTGACCGTCATGGCCCTTTCAAATTTTGAGCATTCGCGTCTTGTTGGGCCGTTTTTACGTTGACCATTTGGCATATCTTTTGGGCCTCCGTTGATCACGGGCCAGCCCATACTCCGGTATACCCATCAGTGTGTAATGAAAACCTCAATATATAAGATGGCAGCTGTGTATATATATATATATATATATATAATATAAAATCTCTTCGTTTATTAAATCAACCATTCTTTTATATTTATTACTTCACTGAATTATGAATATTCTCATAATTATTTATTTATATTAATAAATTAAAATAATATTAAATAAATAAAATAAAATATTAATTTGTTTATACTTAAACTGGGAGAGAGCTATAAACCCAAACTCAACCATTTAACTTTAAATTCATATTCCAAAATCAACCATTTTATGCTTCGAGTTAGATGTAAAATTAATAACTTGAGTTGTACCTAAATCAAATTCCAAACAATTTTTGTTGCATAAGAATTAAAATTTAATAATTTTAATAAATATTTCAGCCAAAAAAAACCAATAGTCAACCCCAAATATATTTGACCGCTGGGAGTCCTAGTGTGAGGGAGTTGTCAACCCTCGACACCTGTTTCCATCCAACAAGCCTAATCGTCAGCTAGAGAGCACTGTAAGAAAACCAATGTGAAGATCGGTGTGGGCCCCACGAATTGAGCATTCGCTCGAAGGATTCGGGCGGCAATGGAGGCCATCCATCACCTAACGTGGGCCATCTAATTTTGATCGGACTATTAAGTTTAATCCAACATGCTGTTAAATTTTAAATTTAATTCAACCACTGAGATTAAATCTTCCCTGATAAGATTTTGGTCGTCCACTCTTTTCAATCCCACGGCTGATATTAGAGTACATAGTAACCCTAAAATTTAAACAGGAAAGAGGAAAGATGCAACGGCAACTGAAGGCGATTTTCTCCCGAAGCTTCTTCTTTCGTAGAATCTCTTCTCTCCTCTCCTCTTTGATTTCATCTGACAAGATTTTGGCCGTTTGTTGTTCTCAATCCGATGACTGATAGTGGAGTGCACGGTAACCCTAAAATTTAAAATGGAAAGAGGAAAGATGCGACGACAACTGACGGCGATTTTCTCACAAAGCTTTTTCTTCTGCAAAATCTCCTCTCTCTTCTCCTCTCTAATTTCGATTTGTTCTCCAGTGGTACTTCACCCCAATTTCTCGGCGGGCAGTGATCAAACTTGGTAATTTATTCTCTGTCTTGCCTCAGCTAGCGTAATTTTTTGTTTGGTGACCACCAAATCTGCCCTAATATGCATGCTTGAGAGAGAAAGAGAGGGAGTGAGAACAAGAAGCCTCAAATATTCTCAACCTGCTGCATATTGAGGTTTTTTCGTGGAATTCATTGAGATTTTTCCTGCTCTAATCTACTGTATGCTCGACAAAGAGCGAGAGCGAGAGCGAGAGAGAGAGAGATTGTTTTTGTGGATAATAAAATCGACATTTTTCGTGGAACTAATGTATTCCATCCCTGATTATGTGCTAAAGCAGAAATGGTAATATAATATTCTGGGCATAGAACTATTGTCAAAATATGTAGTATGGTTGGATAGAGATAAGTATGGATTTCTGTTATTTTTTTTAACAGTGCTCTCTGAGTGGTTGTACGAGGCTTTAGAGATTATACAAATGTAAGAACTGCTGGGGTCACTCCCGTGTGGAGGTGTTCTTAGTCCGAGCACTTAGATTGGGAATGAGGATTTTGCACGGATATGTTCCAAGGACTTGAGCAGCATTTGAGTCTGAGGACTTCAATGAAAGCCTGAGGACTCTGACGAAGGTATGGTGCAGATTTGGCACTTGCGTAGGAATGACTTCAAATGACCGACTATGAGGAAAAGTCGGTTAATGGATGCTTGACCATCTACAAAAGAAGCAGTATGGCCCATGGGTGTCAGCTCAGAATAATGACTGGGCATGCGTGATCTCTGAAGAATATGTGCAATATTTGTAGAGTGGGAGTCATTTTTGCAGAGCACGATATTTTGCAAAGTCATTGAAGAGCTGTATGTGTGCCAGATGGCTACCTGAACTTGCAACCTCTACGCTAGTTAGGCGGTTGTTTAAACGGTGTATATATATGTATTGAGTTTTGTGATATATATACATGAGAAGTGAAAGTGTGTGAAAAAAAAGGAAAGAGTAGTGAGTGAAAACAAAGTGTGATGTCCTTTGTGTGCTCGTGTTATGTTCTTTATCTTTTCGTTTCAAGGGCTTGTGTAGCCGTAAGGGTTTGTAACCGACTCTACACAGTGAAATTTATTTTCGTGGACTAAGTATTTCGTAGTTTTTTTTCTTATTTTAAAAGGATTTTTCACGTAAAATTTCAGTGTTCTCCTTCCCTAACTTATTTCTTCTACTCTACTATTTGTTCCTATTTGCTGGTCGGATGCCATTTTTCCTACAAGTGGTATCAAAAACTAGGTTGATAACTTTCGATTAGATGGTGTCATCTTCAAAGAACTTGTCATTTAGTATTGAGTAATTTAATGGGTAAGGTAACTTTATTCTTTGGGAAGAAAGGGTGAAGAATATTTTGACTCTATAAGGAACGGTAAAAGCGCTAAGAAATAAGGATGAGAAGTTAGAGAACTTTACCGATGAGGAATGACAAGATAAGATGGATCTTGTAAATTGTACCATCAAACTGTGTCAGACGGGCAACACACTACAGGAGATCCTCGGCTTGATAGACCCGGCTGAGGTCTAGGAGAAATTCGAAAGTAAGTATAAATCCAATTCCTTGACAATGAGGCTGTATCTAAAGAAATAGTTTTGTGGACTACGTCTGTCCGAAGAGGGAAGCTTTGAAAAGTACCTAAACGAGTTCAATAGGATCGTGACGCAAATATCGGCCATTGATGAGGAGATTAAGAAGGAGGGCAAGGCATTGTTATTACTGGCTTCTCTGCCAACCTTGTACGACCACATTGTGGAAGGACGTGTTTAAGTTGGACGAGGTTGCGTCGTTATTCATGAATGAGGTAAGGCGGTCTCAAGGGACCTCCACTTTTTCTCACTCCGAGGTGCTTTTGACTGAGTCACGAGGAAGAAGTAAGGGGTGTGGCCCAAAGTATGGTGAAAATGGTCATAGTAAGTCCCGCTCAAGGTTTCAAAACGTTGAGTGTCATCATTGTGGCAAGAAAGGCTACATCAAGAGACATTACTATAAGTGAAAGCGTGAGAATGCTAAAAGAGTGAATAAAGCAGAAAAGGGACGAGGCGAAGAAAAGGTCTCGGTCTCAATAGATACAGGAGGGAATCTCCTATTAACCTATGAAATGGATGACGTGATGGGTATGATAAATCATGAGTCCGACTGGGTAATAGATACGAATGCTTCTTTGCACGCCACGTCCAGAAGGGAATTGTTCATTTCTTATACTCTGGGAGATTTTGGAATAATAAGGATAGGAAATGAACCTCCCCAATTGTTGGCAAATGTGACGTGTTGCTAGTCACCAATAATAAGACAAGGTTATTGTTAAAAGATATACAGCATGTCCCTGATACCTGGCTGAATATAATTTCAGTCGGCAGATTTGATGACGAAGGTTATTGTAATATCTTATGTGAAGGAGAATAACAGTTAACTAGAGGGTCTCTGGTTGTTTCTTGAGGACGAAACCACCCGGCCTGTATGTAATGAAGGCGTTTGCTATAGCTGGAGTTATGTATGCGACAAGCAGTGAGGAGTCCTCAGACCCGTGGCACTGTCGACTGAGCCACATGAGTGAAAATAGATTATATCATCTGGCTAAGAAGGACATTATTTCAAAAATGAAGGAAAATGAACCGAGGATTTGTCCTCACTGCATGGCTGGAAAGCAAAGAAGGGTCTCATTCAAGGAGACTCGTCCTCTATGAAAGAGGAACTGTTTAACCTGGTTCATACTGATATGTGTGGACCATTCAAAGAAAAGTCATTCAGAGGGGCCTAGTACTTCGTGTCGTTCATCAATGACTGCTCAAAGAAACGGTGGGTTTGCCTACTTAGGACTAAGGACCAAATCCTCGGTATTTTTGACCATTTTCATACTCTAATTGAATGACAGAGACGGAAAGAGATTGAAGACCGTCCGAAGCAACAATGGTGGTGAGTACATTGAGGCATTTGATGCCTATTGTTGAAAGCATGGCATTCGGCATTAAAAGACGCAACCAAAAACATCACTGTTGAATGGAGTGGCTAAACGGATGAACCGTATACTCTTAGAAAGGGTCAGGTGTTTGCTCTCTGAGACAAAGTTTCCTGGATCCTTCTAGGTAGAAGCTTTGAAGACGTCGGCCTATGTCATCAATAGGTCGCCTAGTAGGCTATTAAATGGTGAGGTGCCAGAGAAGATTTAGTCTGGAAAGGAACCATCCTATAACCATCTTCGGGTATTTAGGTGTAAGACCTTTGTTCACGTCCCGAAGGATGAGATGACCAAGTTGGGGCCAAAGACGATGAAATGTATCTTTCTGGGTTACGGGAAAGATGAATTGGGATGCAGATTTTATGACCTAGTTCAGAAGAAACTTATCCGATCAAGGGACATAGATTTTGCTAAAGGAGAAACCATTAAAGATATTAGTGAGAAGACTAAATTTGACACCGGTTAGACAAATAATATAAGTGTTGATGTTGTCCAACCCGTACATCTTCAAAACGAGGACAATAGCCCAAAAATGGCCAAGGACAATAATAAAGCTGACGTCGCGCTTCATGAAGATGAGGAAGCTGTCACTCTACAATCGGTCGAGGAGCTTGTTGTCAGCCGATCTATAAGGGACAGGAGACCGTCCGTCCATCTGTCATTCAGTGAGTACGTCCTACTTACTTATGCATGTGAGTCTGAAGATTTTAATGAGGCTGTGAAGGATGAGTATAAAGAAAAATGATTTGAAGTAATGAAGGATGAGATGACTTTATTACATGAAAACTATACTTTCGATTTGGCTGAGTTGCCTAAGGGGAAGAGAGTCCTAAAGAATAAATGGGTCATTCGGTTGAAGACAGATAAGAACACCATGCAGCCGAGGTATAAGGCGCAGCGGGTGGTAAAAGGTTTTAATCAGCGCAAAGGGATAGACTTTGATAAAATTTTTACGCCAGTGGTAAAAATGTCCTCCATTCGGGTTGTACTTGGCTTAGCAGCTGTTCTAAATTTGGAGGTAGAACAGTTGGATATCCGGATAACATTCCCTCTCAATGACCTTAAGAAGGAAATTTACATGGCGCAACCAGAAGGGTTTGAGGTCAAGGGGAACGAAGGATTGGTAGGTCGTTTGAAGAAAAGTCTGTACAGGCTGAAACAGGCTTTACGACAATGGTATAGGAGGCTTGAGTTTGTTATGATAGATCAAGGTTACCAGAGGACTACTTTCGACCATTTTGTATTTGTTCAAAGGTTCTCGAAAGATGACTTTGTCGTCATTCTCCTCTTTGTGGACGATATGCTGATTGTCAGACAAAACAGTGCTCGGATCAAGGAGCCGAAAAAGCAGATGGGACAATCATTTGCCATGAAAGATTTGGGGCCGGCAAAGCAGATTCTAGAGATCAAAATATTTTACGACTGGAAGAACAAAAGGTTCTTGCTGTTCCAAGAAAGTTATATTGAGAAAGTATTCCAACAATTCAAGATGAAGAAGTCCAAGCCAGTGAGCAACCCACTGGCCAATAATTTCAGGCTAAGCAACCGATAGTATCTGTCCTCGGATATTGAAAAGGCGACAATGAGAAGTATGCCCTACTCATCAGCAGTAGGGAGTCTCATATATGCCATGGTGTGCACGAGGCCAGATATTGTACACTTAGTCGATATTGTCATTAGATTTCTCTTAAACCCTGGGAAGGAATACTGGTCTCCTGTGAAGTGATTTTGAGATATCTCCGGGAGACCTCAAGACTGTGTCTGTATTTTGCAGGAGAGAAGCTCCAGTTGATTAGTTACGCAGATGCGGATATGGCTGGAGACATTGACTCTCAAAAATCCACTTCAAAGTACTTGGTCAAGTTTGCCGGAGGAGCAGTTTCTTGGCAATCTAAGCTGTAAAAGTGCGTTGCTCTTTCCACTATGGGGGCAGAGTTCATTGTAGTTGTAGAAGCCGGCAAGGAGGCATTATGGATGACAAGGTTCATCTAAGAGTTGGGTTTGAGGTAGGAGAAGTATATGGTACTCTGTGGCATCCAAAGCGCCACATATCTGTGTAAGAACTTCTCATTCCATTAAAGATTGAAAAATATTGATATTCAATATCATTGGGTGAGAGATGTTATTGATAAATGACAGCTATCAGTAGAGGTTCAGATGGATGAAAATGGGTCAGACATGATGACCAAAGTATTGCCCAAAGGAAAGTTTAAAGTTTGTTGTGACATTACTAGCCTGACTAATTCAGTTCCCATACGGTTATGAGGGAAAGTATGTTGGAGTCACTTCCATGTGGAGGTGTTCTTGGTCCGAGGACTTAGATTGAGGACGAGGATTTTGCGCAGATATGTTCCAAGGACTTGAGCAGCACTTGAGTCTAGGGACTTTGATGAAGACCCAAGGACTCTAATGAAGGTATGGTGTAGATTTAGCACTTATGTAGGAATGACTTTAGGTGACCGGCTGTGAGGATAAGTCGGTCAATGGATGTTTGACCATCTACAAGAGAAACAGTATGGCCCATGGGTGCCAGCTCAGAAAAATGACTAGACATGCATGATCTCTGAAAAATATATACAATCTCTGCAGAGTGGGCGTCATTTCTGCAGAGTACGATATTTTACAGAGCCATTGTAAAACTGTACATGCTCCAGATGGCTACCTGTACTCGCAACCTCCACGTTGGCTAGACGGTTGTTCAAACGGTGTATATATATGTATTGGGCTTTGTGATATATATATATATGAGAAGTGAAAGTATGTGAAAAAAAAGTGAAGAGCAGTGAGTGAAAATAAAGTGTGAAATCCTTTGTGTTCTCGTACTCTATTCTTCATCTTTTCGTCTCAAGGGCTTGTGTAGCCATGATGATTTGTAACCAACTCCACATAGTGAAATTTATTTTCGTAGACTAAGTGTTTCGTAGTTTTCCTTTTATTTTAAAAAAGTTTTTCACGTAAAATTTTGGTAATCTCCTTGTCTCCCTTATTTCTTCTACTCTACTGTTTGTTCCTATTTGCTGATCGGATGCCATTTCTCCTACAAGAACTTGGATATGATTTGTTCTAAACAATTTTCAGCATTTAATCAATTGAGTGAGAAAATGAATCGATAACTGATACTTCAGTTGTGTATTTTTCCCCCTTTCTTGATCCTTGCTGTTGAACACCCTTTACCGAGGGAGATTAGATCCCGTCTCTTGAAATAATGCAATTGAACTGCGTCAACTACACAGGTTCGAACCCTGAATTAAGCGAGGAAAGCTCTTTCTCCTGATCTACTAACCGAAGGACCTCCCCCTTTTCTTTCTGTTCTAGATCTTCCCAATGTCATTTATAATCCAATGTAGTATCAATGTTTTTTGCAGGAGAGATTGCTCCTGTGCGTTGAATGCCTCAGCTACAGAAGCGATGATACGCCAACTGGGTCCTGTGCAAATTCACCCCACATTACATCTTATTTTTTTTTTTGGTAAGGAAAAATTTTATTAATGAAAAAAGAAAAAAATACAAATCCAATATTCTATCTCCAAGTGTTTTGTTGACTTGGATGTAGAATAAAGATATAGGGGTAAACCCCGAGCATCGTGATATATGTCACGAACCCAAAGAACCTAAAGTCAAAAGATCGGCCAAAAAACATGAGACCGAAATAAGAGTACAAAAGAAAAGACAGCGGCCAAAATGCCATTGTTTCAAGTTTTTTTTTTTGTAAATAATTAAATTGTTTTAAAAAGAAAAGAAATGATAATACAACACCTATATTCTATTCTAAACTTGGAGATAGAACATAGTAGTACGACAGCCTCGATGCACCATGACACAAGTCATGACAACAAAAAACAAAAATACAATCAAGACATCATAGAGTAATGTCTCATACTCAGTCATCTAAATATCATATCGACAGCATACGCCAAACACAAGCCAGAAGGAAGCCACTCATGCGTCGGCAGGAAATCGATCACCACATAGACCAACAAGCATAGCGTACAAACCAGCAAGATCGTACGAGTAGGAGGAAGTAGCCGACCATGCGTCGGCAGGATAACATACAAGTCAATGTAGAGAAGCCACACCTGTAGATTGAAGCATCTAAATAGCCCAGCAGGCCGGCCAGTCCTACCAAGATAGTATCCTTCCCGGCCAAGAGAGCAGCCCGATCAAACAGCCAATCAAAGTATTAGTAGCCTCCCAAGTTCCCGCCATTCAGGTAATGGAGGGAAGTCTAACTCCGTGCAACCACATATACGTCCGAGCAGGAGGATGACGTCCACCTTTTTTTTTCGACGTCACGCTAAAGCAGATCAAGCGGGAAGACAGAAAAGTACAATTTTTTTTGTCACGCTAGAGCGAACCAAGGCGAAAAACTAGAAAAGTACAAAGAAAATAGAACAACACCATGGAATGGCAGCATACAACCCTCCAGACCAAAAAGCCAAAGACCCAGCGGCGGATATCAAACAAAGTGAAACACCCCAGAAGCCACCAATAAAAGGTAGAAGACACATTTTTTTTACCACCCTGAAAAGTCAGCTATAGCCTCCGAAATAATGAGGCCAAAGGCTCGTCATCGGGAAACGATCAAAGACAATGCCCCAAAGTACCGACGAAATGGCAATAGACACTATCTGTTCCTCCAGATAAAGGGAGAAAAGATGGATGATGTTCAGGAGAGAGAAGGAAGAGAAAGATACACGTTTGTCAGAAAAGGAGGTACGCAAAGCGATAAAGCTCCCAACAAGCAGGACCCAATCCTTCAGTCGACACCCACCTACCCACACCTAAAGGTTTAGGTTCCATAGGTCTCTTATGTATCTGAATCCATGATTCCACCTGGGTACTGAAAGATCCAATTTATGGCGTATAGTATCAATAATCTAAGTAACCAACTGATTTTCATTATTCCATCCGAAATCGTTGAAAAGCCGGTGATTACGCTCTTTCCAGATATAGTAAATCGAGGCAGCTAGAGTAAGACGATAGGATATACCTGTGGGATTAGTACCTTTCCATCTATTAGCTGTCCACCGAAGATTCAATTGCCAATCATTATATGGCCACTGTATCCCAGCTTTTTAGCACATCTTATTCCAGACCTTACCAATAAAATCACATTTGAAAAAGAGATGCTCATGAGTTTCAACATCATTTTGACAAAAGGGGCATTTATCTGAGGTAGAAGAAAACCTTCGAATACGATCAAACGTGCTTAGACGTCGATGGATGCAAAACCAGAAAATGAAGGCGTGGGCATGGATGTGATGAGGGCTCCAAACCAACGAGGCCCACCCCACCTCTCCTTTAAGGGCATGAAGGAGTTCATACACAGAACGGATCGAGAATCGCCCACCCATAGATAAACTCCAACTAATCGAATCGTGTTCGTGCTGATGTGGTTTATAGTTGGGCATATGATCGATAATGGAGCTAACTTCCACATCTTTGTCATTTGGCCATCTCCATTCCCCATTCCTAATGATTGCTTGGACCGTCGCATCAATGGGAATGCTAGTGACGGTGCATACCCTATCCCCATAGAGTTCATACAGAGGTCTTAACGGGTGCCAGTTGTCCGGCCAAAGAGAAGGACGTGAAGTAAAATTTCTGCCTATTTGAATCAAAGAAAATACTAGTGTCAGAAGGGACTGGCCTTGCCTGCAATGCTCTATGCGGAACGCTGTCAAAGCCAGCGCCTTGGCAATCCATCAAAAACTATGTTGAAGCTATTGTATTCATCGTAGAATTGGAGCTGTTGTATCCATCACAATATAAGTGCCGAAGCTATTGTATCCGTCAAAAACAGTGTAGAATTGGAGCAATTTGGGATTCGTAAAATGTATTTGTCGTGCTGTTTCTTTGAGATTTATACAGATTATTGTTGAAGCTATCGAAGATCTGTTCATGGCCTCTTCGAGCATTATTGATCACGGGGCTGGAGAAGCAGGACACGTGAGCAGATCCAGCAGATTTAGGCCTTTCAGTTTTAATACATGTAATATCAGCTAATCTATGCCTTGCAGCCTTTCCGCATATTTTTTGTCCCTTTACACTTCGAAATGTTCACTATTTCTATGTCGAGGATATCAACCATGCTTTATGCGGAAGACTGTCAAAAACTGCGATGCTCATGGAACGGGAGCGCTCCATCACCATAGGCAAATATGAGGATAATTTGAGGAAATATGTATATGTGCAAATATGTATTTGAAGCTATTAAAAGGTTAATATTATTTGAGGAAATAACGTATAATTTGAGGATTACATATAAGTATTGTTAAAATAGTATAAATAAAGTGTCAAATCTCTTTATATTATTTATCTTTTTTACATTAATTTGATTGATTTTGCATATTTAATATTTGAATAAAATAAAATTAATAAATTGGTTAATTATTAGAACAATAATTATACGCATACAAACTTGAAATAGAATGTACAAGAAGAGTAGATGATAGAAAAATCATACAATAAGTTATGGACATCACATAAAAAATGACCCACCTTAAGCTAAGCATGTTCGATATTTAAATAACCTTTCATTTCTAACTAAAGTCCCTAATACCCGAAAAACAAAAGAGAGAGAATGAGGACACACATGCTAGCATAACACATTCACCGGTAACATATAACATATGCCAAATTAACAAGTAAATAACTTCATTATTTAAATTAGCAGAGAAATAACTTTTTGTACATTTAACTAGTATAAATTATAAATTTTAGCTTATTTACTAAAAAAACTCAATACCATCCCAGCAATAGATCTGACAGTCAAACTGCTTTTGTTTGCATGGCCGATGATTGAGAAGCTGGCCGTCGATGGCTTCTATTAGTCCTTGAATTCACTCATAGTATTGAAAGTTTGGACAATGGATTGAATGATTGGGAAAAATCTCTAGTACGAGATATCCCTATATTAGGCATATTGAAGCAGCGCTTAGAACTTTTGAGCCTACAGTGGTCCAAATGTTCTTAAAAGAATAAATAGAAAGACAACAAAAGAAGAAAGGTTCATGTCAATATCATACACAGCAACATTTCTCTATGTTAAGAGAGTGAGTATATGCAGTAAATATTGCAAATGTGAATAACTATAGAATAGAATTCAATGGTCTATGTAGTTGCAAAACTAAAAGTAAGAAGCAAAGACCGGGAATGGGTCTTGGATAATCTTTCTTTATTTCATTTAGGGTGACTTTTGTGAAGTGTATCCCTAAATATTATTGCGTAACACACAATACCATATCAAAGATGTGAAGAATATGAAGCCATGGGAGCACAAAAGGCCCATGGGGGCACGGTTGTCAGGCCGGTAGCCTACTTGAGGCGCTACTCATTGACTGAGGTTATGGAACGTTTCCACTGATAACCACTTACAGATAATTAAGGGAGAGTATTGTAGAAATGGAATATGGAAGGTTTCCACTGAGGTTATTGCTCGCAACATTTCTGCATTGCATGATTGGCATGAATAAATTAGACAGCTCAAGTGCTTCTCTAACACCAAACAAGAACAAGCAACTGAATCTTACTGGGTCGTTGGATTGGGGCGTAACTAGTGTAGACTTGAATCACGAATATTGTTGTTACTGAAATACCCACCAACAAAATAAAGGGAAAAATAATAAGCCAATTAGTTACAAAATAACACTATCCTAATATGCCCAACAAAGAAAATGAACAATTTATTGTCGTTAAGTTAGTAATTAAAGAGGAAGAAATTTTTTTACATTGTCTTCAATGAAATAAGGTTAGACAGCAAATATCTCATTGTTCCATCGAGTCCTAGCCCAGAAAGTTCACTGATAAACAAAACCACAATAGTATAATAAGATAAACTCAACAGAGCAACAAAAATAACCAAAAAAAAAAAAAAAAGGTCAAGGGACTTCTTGTACTACTATGCATGGAACATACAACGAAACAACAATTGAACCATCACACTGAACACTCTTTCGAGACTCTCCACACAGATCGCCACCACTTGATTTCTATTGCCTTCCAGATTCCGGCCTTCTCATGACGACGATGTGAGATGACGTCACGCACCTGCCGGATGCCCTGGCAGACGGAACCGTGGCAACACAATTATTTGAGTGTGAAAAGGTGAAGAAAGGGAAAGAGAGAAGCACGTCGGGATTTACGTGGAAAGCCTCTCCTTGAATGAGGAGGAAAAACCACGAGGCTCTAGGCCTAGAGAATACTTCACTATGGGTGGAAGAATTACAAGTATAAGTTGCAGGATTATTCTCTCTTTCTTTCTTAGTCTTTTTTGAGAATTTTTCCGGTCCCTTTTTCAATGTTTTGATTTGGTATTTATAGTGGAAGATTTTTCTCTTAAGAGAAGCCCACGTGGCCGCTGGTGCATGTTGGGAGGCTGTCCATCTATTCTGCTGACTGGGCTATGCTGTGTCAGGCACGCTGGCGTGTGCAGGGAGGCCAGCCGCCGGCACCGCTGATTGGGCCTTATTGTGTCAGGCGTGTTGGCCCTTGATGTCAGTCTTGAAATGACAATGCATGCCCTGAGCGTTATTATTTACTGTGGAGACGGTGCGTCGCAGAGGTTGCATGCTCATTGGTAACAATGAAGTCTCTAAGTTGACGCTCTCGGCCATTCCTGAAATAGCCCTTGTCCTTAAATTGCGTATCTGGCCTTCTCACAAGTCCGCGGACTCACTGAGAGAGATAGTTCTCAGAAGTCAACCGCACTCTTGATCAATGAAGGATCTCTGGTTAATCGTGGAAAGTCCTCAGGCTGTTTCGTCAAGTATTGACCTCTCAGGTCAATCCAGGCCCATAGGAGCGTCTGACGTCCTCGGGTTTTTTGTGCTAAAATATGGTCTCGGTCAGCTTAGCTCTCTAGGCCTCTTGGGCCTTGCGTCTGTCCTTTTGGGCCGTGCTTTATGGGTCCCTGGGTATTAGAACCCATCAATTTCCATTAAGTCAACTGGGACGGATTGAAGGAATAATTTTACTTACCTGGTTCAACAATTAACAGTGGCGATAGATTTGAACAGTGATGGGGTTAGAGGGCGCTCCATCGCAGATGAGAGAGAGAGAGGGGAAGGAAAAAGAAGAGAAACGTATTAAAACGAAACGGGGTTACTGTGCAGCCTCTTGAAATTTGGAGCACCAGTTGAAAACAAAGAAGACGGATTCGACCGCTGACCACTAGAGATTTGGAGCGAAGCACTGGATAATAGATCGATGCTTGAGAGGAGAGGGAGAGAGAAGACTGCAGCGAAAGAGGTAGCCTCGGGAGGGACTCTTTTGACATCCTTCGAGGACTCTCTATACAGATCGCCACCACTTGATTTCCATTAAGTCAACTGGGACAGATTGAAGGAATAATTTTACTTACCTTGTTCAACAATTAACAGTGGTGACGAATTCGAACAGTGATGGAGTTAGAGGGCACTCCATCACAGATGAGAGAGAAAGATGAAGGAAAAAGAAGAGAAACATATCAAAAGAAAAATGGGTTATTGTGCAGCCTCTGGAAATTTGGAGCCGGCCAAAGACAAAGAAGATGGATTTGAGCATTGGCCACCAAAGATTTGGGGCGAAGCACTGGATAACAGATTGAAGCTTGAGAGGAGAGGAGAGAGGAGACTGCAGTAAAAGAGGTAGCTTCAGAAGGGAGAGGGAGAGAATTTGCCGTTCAAATTTTAGGGTTACTGTGTACTCATTTTGCAACCGTTGGATTAGAAAAAACGGAAGAGGAGAAGAGGAGAACTTTGGAAGGGAAGTTCAATAGAGAGAGCAGGATGGCAAGAGAGAGAGAGAGAGAGAGTGGGGGAGAAGAGGAGACGACAAGAGCAAAGAAAAGCAGAGACAGAGAGGAAAATATTAGTATATTGCTTGCCTAAAATATGCACAGTAATAAAATTTTCAGCTTATAAGCCAAAGGACTCTCCTATCACAGGGCCGGTCTTTTGGAATGAGCTCTCTCATTGGGTTTTGCTCATAACAGGACAGGAAATGATGCGACTCTACGCACCAATGAAGGAACCGATGGCGTTGTCACCTAAATCTGCACAATATGGTCAATGAAAGAGAGGGAAGGAGTTCAACAGAGATAGCACGACAGTGAGAGAGAGAGAGAGAGTGGGAGAGAAGAGAATGAGAGGACAATAGCAGAGAGACACAGAGATAGAGGGGAAAATATTAGTATATTGCTTGCCTAAAATATGCACAGTGACAGCATATATATACACTTGGGCCCAAGTAAGCAGCCCATCTCCCTGTAATGTCCTCGGCCATTATGCACAGGAGGTCCTCGGTCGTTATACACAAGAAGCCAAGCATGTTCAGTAACCAACCTATACACATGGAGCCTATCATGTGTAGTAACTAACCTAGCATGTGAAACTAACAGAATAAAGAACAAGAGTAACTGAAACAGTAACAATCTAGCATGTGCAGGGGAAAAGGAATATCTGACACACTAAACATAATCCCTAAATTTATGAAGCAACTGGGTTGTCTGAGAGCTTCATCGTCTGTTGGAGTTCGGTTGCATAGGAACCAAGGTTCTTGGGGATGAACTCATTAGTCCTATAACATTGTCATCCCTATAAAAAAAATGACCTTATCCTCAAGGTTGAATAAAACAAAGTGTTGTGGCGGCCTTCCATGTGGCTAAGGCGTTCATTATCCTGATATTCTTGCCATCACCATATGTTTTAAGAGAAAATTTTCCCATAGAAATAGCAAGTGCTGGGCCAATTACCCGACCACAATAAGCATCAATTTCAAAATGCTGCTGGATATTACTTTCATCAAAGTAGGCATAGGTGTAAGCCAGATGCTTAGAGTATGCAATTCCAAATAGAGAACCAGCAGCGCTCCATGACACACGGTTGATAGGGTTAGTTGAATCTCTTGATAATGCTATCTTTAGCTCTAGTGTACATTTAGAGGTATCCCAAACCATAAAACTTTGCGAAATCAACTTCTCCTCAAAGCAAACTTTCCTCAACCCTATGTCCCATGTGTTTGTTCCAACTAGAAGTAGCGTGTGATGAAGTGGATGAAAATCCATGCTCATTATAGATGAACCTTGGTTCAATGTTCTTCCAACCGTCATGGGCAAGTCACTGGTTGATCGGGCTGGCCGATTAAGGTTTTCCCTTGGTGAACAAGGTTGCCGAGGAAGCACTTCATTAATAGTTCCTTGAGGCCTAGATTTAGAAATTGTCTCCAAATCCATGGAGCCATTCAATTGTTCAGCTACACAAATACCAGTCCAATTAAATCGCCAACAATGAGTGTGATGGTATGTTTGCCCAAATTTTGCAGTGAGATCTCTATAAACTCTTGGTAGATTTTGCTTATGCAAATAGTGCATTCCCTTTTCCACATTTAGGTGACTCTTCTCATCCAAATTTTCCCTTGTGCAAGTTTTGTACAAGAGTCTATACAAACTACCCTTTGACAAATATTCTGCAATCCATTTTCAGGCATTCGATTTCCATCTCCATTTCCATTTCTATCTCCATCTCTATTTCCGTGCAATGTTCTGAGGAGTGCAACATTTCAACAATTACAAATCCTTGTCACGTCTAGTTGGTTGGTTAGCTTTTGAGGGCATTGGAAATTGAGAAGGTTTGTCCTTCATGATTGAGTTGGACCCTTGGTTGTTAATATCTAGAAGTATCATATTCATGTCTAATTGCTTTTGAAGCACAGAAGCCTCCATCTCTTCCTCATTAACCACACTGCCTGTAGAGGCATTGTCAAATACTGTACTAAGAGGTTGGTAATCTAAAAAATACTATTTGGCCAGTGACCTGAAATCAATAGCAAGTTTCACCAGTCTAAATAGTGGAAACCTCAATGGTGAAGAAATTGAGTTGGAAGGTGGACCATTGAGCAAAAAATCAGGCTCAGATAAGCAACCTGGATTCTCAATTAAATTAACAAGATACCCCCTGCTTGGTTCAAACCACACAAGACAAGACATAGCATTATCTTTATGATAATACTTGCAACCTCTGACAATTCGACATGGTAAATCAATTGTGTCATCCATGACTTTAAAGAGCCAGACACGATGTCTGCAGAGTCCAACAGATAAGCTATCAATTGGAAGCACAATAGAGCCTAAACAATCCTTAAGGTCATCATTACATTCTTCCTAGACGAGAACAAATCCTTCCTTTTTGATTGGGGCTGCACCCCCCCCCCCATGTGATTGCATACTAACTCAGTCAGCTGATCAAGAACATCTTCTGTGGTGACACAGCTACAAGATACACTGCGTGTCCGATTTTGCCATTTCTTCAAGATGGAATCAGTTCGGTGATCCATCAAAACCCCCTCAATTGAAGAATGTATAGGAGCAACAGACGTCAATGATTCAATTGAGGAATTACGACCACTCTCTTGCAAATCAGTGCACGTAGCCCATACATATTAATCCTTCCATGAATGAGGTAAAATCCATCAGGAAACTTGTCGGAGTGTGATAGGCAGCCATTTACAGAGTTGTTCAACTTTGGCAACCTTTGGACAGAAACAAGTGCAAGAGTTTTGTCCTGGTCCTTATCTGAAAATACGAAATTACCGGACAAGTCCCAGGAGTCCACAATTTTTTTATCGCGTGGTGTTGCTGACTCCACAATAAGAGTAGAAATTTTGGCAAGGGGTGCAGTCCTGATCCACGAAGGAGTTGGAAGAAAAGGGGATTTGGCGGCTGGCAGGGTTTGTCGGTCGATTCGATTTTGTGTTCAAGGGTTTTCAATGAAGGGTTTCTGGAATGGTGCCATGTTGGAAGCAAATCTGGCAATGCAGTCGGCCCGTGGTTGTACGGATGCAAAGAAGGGAGCAATTGCCGGTTGAGGTAAGGGAAGATGAAGAGCGATGGTGGTATCTAGTATCCTGCTAAGAGAGGCTTGGGATGGTGTTAGCGGTGATGGTTGTGGACTTGTGGTAGAAGATGTACTGAACGAAATAAGGTTTGGAAGCAACAATGGATTGACGGATTGTAGCGTTTGTTTCTCTACTTGAGACAAGAGATGGAAACTTTCAGTGAGGGATTTTAGAATTTGCTCTATGATAGGAGTGTTAGAGGCGACACCTGATGCATGTGGCTATACGGTCGCCCTCAACTCTCGTAACTCCTTCGACATTGCTGGTAAGTTAGGGTTTCGCTCACTGTTATTGAGCGATGGAAGGTTGTCAGCTATGGTGTGCTGCGTTTGCTGGGATTGGGAAGTAAGGGCTACGATTCGTGCTGTATTTCGCCGGATGGATGCCACTGCGTCCTTCATCTCCTTCGTCAACTCAGCAATGGAAGCTTCGAGTGTCGTCAGTTCTTCGATTGTTAGCACCTCTGTTATGTCTCAACGAGAGCACCAAATAATACGACTCTGCGCGCCAATGAAGGAACCGATGGTGTTGTCACTTGAATTTGCATAATATGGTCAGTGAAAGAGCGAGAAGGAGAGTTCAGCAGAGAGAGCATGACAACTAGAGAGAGGGGGGAGAAGAGAAGGAGAGGATGAGAGCTGGGAGGCGTAGAGACAGAGAAGAAAATATTAGTATATTGCTTGCCTAAAATATTCATAGTGACAGCATATATATACAGCTGGGCCCAAGTAAGCAGCCCATCTCCCTGGAACGTCCTCAGCCGTTATGCACAAAGGCCCTCGATCATTATACATGTGAAGCCAAGCATGTGCAGTAACCAACCTATACACGTGGAGCCTTTCATGTGCAGTAACCAACCTAGTATGTGAAACTAATAGAATAAAAGAACAAGAGTAACTGAAACAGTAACAATCTAGCATGTGCAAGGGAAAAGGAATATCTGACGCACTAAAATTAATTCCTAAATTTATGAGGCAATTGGGCTACCCGAGAGTTTTGTTGTCTGCCGGAGTTCGGTTGCACAGGAACCAAGGTTCCTGAGAGTAAACTTGTTAGTCCGGTAACATTTTTCTTTCTCTAGCGCCAATCCTGTTACGAGCAAATCCTAAGGGGAGAGCCCATCCCAAAAGATCGGCCTAATGGGTGAAAGAGTCACTTGGCTTATAAGTTAAAGGTTCTATTTCAAATTTTTCGATGTGGGACTCATAACAACATGGCATGTGGGTTGATGCAGATTAGTTTACGATGGAATTGATTCCTAGCAGCTATTACTCCATTCCTATTCTTCAAATTTTTTTCCTACAACCAGAATTATTCTGTGAGTTAGGTAGAAAATATAATATGAAGTTTATAAATAGAAACAAGAATAGAAGAGACGATAAAAAAAAAAAAAAAACTTATCTAAGTAGTCTATTTCGGAAAATTGGTTCTCTTCTCGAAATGGGTGCTCATTCTTATTGCTTTTACTGTTTTCGTTGTTCCTGGTAGTTTCTGAAGAGTGTTATTTCAATTGATATTAGAGACGTTGATGGCTAAAGGCACACACTTCAATTAGCTAATCAAGGCTGTAGCAGCCATCAACCAAAGGCTCAACGGTATTTAGCGGAGTCAGAACCAACAAACTGATTGGGTGGAGTTAGGCAACAATCAACGGAAGGATAAAATGGAGGAGAATGCAGCCGAAACTACAAAGCAAATGAGATAGCTAGTCCATTTGTATTAGATCCTTCTTGCTGCTTAACCCTTAGTTCAACCCTTAGCTCTACCGGCTCCGCCAATCTAAAGGAAGCGAGGGGAGCAACATGAAATTAATGTATATAAGGACATTAAATTTTGATTTTCTCTAATTTCACGGTGAAAATCCCAACGGCTGAATCTACAAGATAAAACAATTCTACCAATTATATCAAACCCAGGAACAATAAAAACTATTAATAGCCTCATTCTATATAAAGAAGAGGCTCTAGTGTGACTTCTGTTAGAATACGGATCACTCTCATGTGGGCTTATACCCGACTGATAGAATGACAGGTTTGGCCAAATATGCATAGGTGTAATAATGAGGGGAAATATAGTTGTGCAAACCCGTGCGGCGATATAGCCTGATGATAAAGTATCGGCCGGAGTGGAAATAATGTTGGGTTTGGTCACTCCCTTGTAGGTGGCTTAACAAACGGACATGTCATTGGATCGCATAGGTTTTGTACAATATTTAGAGTATTGCAAATTGGTTGTAACAAAGACCAAAGCGACCATTTGTCAGACTGAGCAAATCTTGGAGAACACCGTTTGTCGGAGTAGGTAAATCTCAGTATGACCATTTGTCGGAGTGGCAAATCTCGGAGTGACCATTTGTCGAAATGACGAATCTCAAAGTGACCATTTGTAGGAGTGGGCAAATCTCGGAGTAACCATTTGCCGGAGCGGGCAAATCTCGGAGTAACCATTTGCCGAAGCGAGCAAATCTCGGAGTGAAAATCCAAAGTACAAATGTTGGAGTGGCATTTGTCAGAGTGGATTTTCGGAGTGCAAATACCAGAGTGGCATTTGCCAGAGTGAAAATCCGAAGTGGATTTTTGGAGTGGTTTTCGCTTGGACGGACAACAAGTTCTGATGGCCAAAGAGACTAGTGACGACTAATGACACTAGGTGACGGTCGATGACAGCTTGACTAGAAAGTTAGCAGTTGACTTTGTAAAGTAGTTGACTTTTTAGAATTGGTAGGCTTTGTAGAGCAGGTAGCTAACCTGTAGGGTATGGCTATCTGAGTAAAGCAGGTTGACCTGCAGGGCATGCATATTTGGAAAAGAGCAAAAACTGATAAAATCGTAGAAAAAGGTAAGATTAGTGTGATAAATCATCTGCAAGATCATGCCACATGAGCAGATGAAATTTGGAGCTAAGATCTTTATAAGGGCGTACCAGGTGTTTCAGAAGAAGTGGAAAAGCGATAAGCAAAAGCGGTAGCAGCCACGGGTGCGGTCGACGGAAGTAGCAGTAGCAATAGCTGCGGTGGAACATAGAAGGAAAGTGGAATGGAGTAGGAGTGCAGAAGGGAGCTCTAGTCATTCGGCATCTACCGCCACACTTGTAAGATCAGTGAGGGGAGTGCACCACCAGTGAGAAGAAGAAGAGAAGAGAAGAGTACTTATCAAAAAAAAAAGAGGAGAGAAGAAACAGATAGATAAGAGTGAAAGATAGTTTCCTTACTCTGGAATCATTTTTTTTGTTCTGTCTTGAGTGTGTTGTTGGTATTCTGTCTCGTGGGTTCTTGTAACTGATTTTATATAGTGAAATTTTTTTCAGAATTTATCCCGTGGTTTTTTTCCTTAGTTAAGAAGGGTTTCCACATTAAAAAACGTTGTGCATCCTTTATTTCTTGTTCCCTACAAAATTGGTAACTATCAACCAACGGGGGGTTCGAGGTTTCTGCTCGGTTTTGATCGACCGACATTCCCTTAACCCGAACAAATAATTGGCCAGAGTGACACTTGGCCAGAGTGAAGAAAATGCCAGAGTGAAAAATGCTGGAGTGAAGATAATGCTGGAGTGAAAAATATCGGAGTGAAGAATGCCGGAGTGAACAAAATGTCGGAGTGAAAAATACCGAAGTGGTGAAATTGCAGGAGTGGAACACTTGCCCAGAGTAGTAAAATTTTCCATAGTGGAATTGCCAAGTCGGAGTGATAAGGCCAGTTTGATCCATACTGATACAAAGGTAGGCAAAGGACGGCCAATCTGGAAAGCTGGTTATCTACAAAGCCTATTAAAGATAGCTGACTTTGCAGAGTAGATAGTTGACTTTTCAGAATTGAAAACCAATTTTACAGAGTAGGTTAACTGCAAAGTTTAGGACAATAAAGTAATTTTACAGAATATGTGGCAAACTTTACAGTGCACGCGACCGTCTTATAAAGTAGGCGCCACCTAGTGCATTTGTATATATATATGTGTGTACATAGCTGAAATTCTGGTGGAATATAGGAAGAAGCAGAAATATAAAGAGTCGTCCTTTTGCTCTTATATTCTGTTTTTTCTGTAACCAATGATTTTTACAACCAAATTTACGTAGTAAAATTTTTATAAATTAAATATTCCGTGATTTTCTTTCTCTTATTCAGAAAATGGTTTCCACGTAAAAATAGTATGTATTGTTAATCCCTCTCCCCATTGTGTGTGATTGTTGTCATCGTTTTTCTACTATCCGTTCGGTGTCTGTTTTACCAATAGTTTCAAGGTGTTAAGGAAGTTGGGGTGTTCAAAGATTGAGAAATATTTTCCTGAACTCTACTAACCAGTTTTGGTAAAATGGCATACGGCAATCCCGTAGAACAATTGAAGAAGTTTAGACAAACAGGTATTGTTGCTTGCTATAATAGACCAAGGGAAACAGAGCTGTTTCCTTGGGGGTCTCAAGGATGAAATCAAGTTTCTGGTGAACCTATTGAACCCAACATCCCTGCACCAAGCTTTCGAATGGCTCTAATTTAGGAAGACTTCATCAGGAGTTTGAAAAGTAGTAGGGGGTCAAGCCACCTCCATAAGCAGAAATATATGTCTCCACTCCCCCACCGGGGCAATGAGCTCGAATACAGTTACTACCAAACCGGAGATGGCCGTACGTCATAACTTGCCAGCAAAAATGAAAGAGAGGCAGGCGCGGGAGTTTTGCTATAACTATGACCAAAATTGTAATCCAGCACATAAATGCACGGCTCCAAAATTTTTCTTAGTTGAAACTATAAAGCAAGTAGATCCAAAAGAGCAAAGCTTCAAGCAAGGGTTACTCAAGAAGCCGGAAGAGAGGAGAATTTGATTACTGAAATTTCACTTCATGCCATCACAGAACCCCCATACTCAAACCATGCAAGTTCTGGGTCAAGTTCACGGAATGCTGGGGTGGTCTTATTGATTTGGGTAGCACCCATAATTTTTTAGATTTGGGAATGATAAAGAAATTCAAATGAAATGTGGTTGAACCTGCAAATGTTGTAGTGCAAACAGTCGATAGAGAGTTGGTGCGGGGCAAGGGACATTGCAAGGATTTAATGCTCCGCTTATGAGGGAACCAATTTACAACCAACTTTTTGATCGTACCCCTAGGCGGGAATACGATGGTCAACTACGTTAGGGCCTATCATGTGGAATTTCTGTACGCTGGGTGTGGAATTCATTCATACGGGGTGTCAAGTAGTCTTTTCGGGATATTAAAAAATAAAGATACCGTTTTGGAGGGTAGTGCTTAGAGGAAGTGTCTCGTCGGTGAAAACAAGAGAGTGACATTAAAGCTCATTGTGTAATGATCAATTTTCAGTTAATTTAATTTGATATTATCAGTTTATTTTAAATTTATTAATAGTAATTATGTAATAAAAAATTAAAAAATGTTCCAGGTTGGAAGCATGCTTGACACTTGAGATATACCTGACGTGTACTGGTGCATAATTTGATAAGCCTGTGGAACATCTCTAGAGCGCTCTGGCCTGTTTTGGGCAAATTGTGGTGTGCCCCATGCACACCTCTGTGGCGCTTGTGTGCGAAATTGGTAGATTGTTCATGTTTGAGTCACATTCGATGTAGTGCTCATGCGCAAATGGGGTTTGATGTGTTGATTGATGTGCGTTTGACTAGCACATGTGCACTAATTCATCCATAAAAGAACCTACGCACTATTTTTTCGGCATTTTCGCAAGAAAATAGGAGAAAGGAGAGAGAAAGAGAAAGGAATAAAGAGAGAAAAAAAGAATGGTGATTTTGAAACCTCTTTTAATTAAATATATCAGATTAGATATTTAAGACAAGTATATCTAATCCCAATCTTTGATTTATTTTCAGTTTCTTCTTATTATAATGTGTTTGGAGGCTTCATTATACATGTATGTCATTTTACTTTCCTCATTTTGAGTATTGGTGTATGCATGTAGTTTTACCAGATAATTTGAGTTATTTATTTGGTTTTATCAAATATTTTAAAAGTTTGAGGGTTTGAAAAAAATGGATAAATATTTTAAAATATTGGACTTATATTTATAATATTTGTAAAGAAAAAAATTATGAACACTTGCATATAAACCTTGCATATGGTATTTCATGTATGTTATTCGGATTGAGCTCTATTTTATATTTATTTTGATATTTATATTTTTTTTAAATGGTGAAAAACTTTATATTTATATTTTTTATAGTAAAGGTTTTATATTTTTTCATTAGAGAGAAAAAGTTTTTTATATTTATTATAAAGTTTCTCGATTTGTATTTTATTAGAAACTATCGTAAAAAATTGAACGTAACTAATATATTTCGACATCCTAATATGTTCAGACAAATTTAAAAGTTATATCTATAATTTACGGGTAGTAAAAAAAGTAAGATTTGACCCCATTTATAGGAAAGAATATGTAGAGAACTTGCTAATAGGTCTAAATAATAATGATTAAGCCTAAGGTTACCGAGAGTTCGTGTATATCTTTCTCAAAGTCAATATTTTAGTCTTTGGTTCTTTGATTTAAGTATATTTTGTATTTTTAATATTTTTACTTGTATCTGATTTGAGATTTAAAATATTTGACTATGAAATTTGTAAACTTTGACCGCCATTCAAATTTGTGGTATCAAACCTTGGATGATATCGTACACTTAGATTATTTGATGTTTGCATTCGAATTATGAATTTTAGCATACAAGACTGCATTTGGATTTATATTAATTTGTTATATCATTATGTGTGGTCTTTTGGTTTGTATGGAAGCTTTTGTGGATTTTTTATTTGTTTTGTCAATTCGTTTTGTTTTATGGACATATTTTTTTGTTATATATATATATATATATAAATTCTTATTAAATATTTGACTCATAATTTTATTATTTTTTATCCTTTCTAGATCAAAGGGTTATAGATAGCTTGTATAAAATTCAGACGAGAACGTTGATAGAGATTCTATTTATATTTTATGATTATTAGATTTACACTTGTGCTATATTTATATTTGATATATTTTTAGAAATGAGAGAACAATGGATATATTGATATCTGTATATGAAGGCATGATTCGATTATTTTGATTTTGGAATTGTCATTCTTTCTTACGATTTTTTGCATAGCAGGTGGTGTCATGTGTTTGACGTCCGAAAGATAGTTCAAAGAGATTCGACGATGGTAGACATTATTCTTACTAGTGATGTCATTATTTTGATTATTTTGTCAAGTTCGACTTTAATTTGAGTATTGCATTTGGCTGTCTTTTGGTTGGTGATTTATTTTGTAGGTTTTTATTATTGTCAATCGTTATTAATACCTATTCTTGGTCCAAATTCGTAACACTTTGACTTTTCAGGGTTAATGTAAGGATCTAATTTTTCATGCTAAACCCGAAAAACTAAAAACTTATACCGAGATGCAATGTTGGATAAATATTAAATCCGGGTGGTAACGGAATCGACTCGAGATGGCCCAATAGCAGTTCAATTGCTAAAATTTTAACCAATTAACAACTGAATTAAATTCAGTTGACGAAAAAGCAATCGGGCAGGTAGTAATACCACCCAGGCAACATAACAATATAGGGAAATTAAACAAAATGGCATCTTATTTATTTATTTAAGCTCGGGAAGCAAGGGTAGTTCATATATATGGATAAATTAAGTAAAGTGGTAACTTAATTATCCTCTCCCTTTGGCTCGGGCAGCAGCTGCAGCAGCAGAAGCAATGGCATCAGCAAGGGGCCACATTTAGTAAAATCTGGCAGCAAAGTAATAAGCCACGCGGCAGCAGCAGCAGCTTACTCATTAGGTATATTTCCCACCAATTAAATCATACCACGAGGCTTAACCTAAAGGAGCCAGATTAGCCAAGGAAAACTGGGTGAATCAGCCCTTAGGCTCACAGCTGGCAGCAAGCCCTTTTAGTTGGGATGACTCAGCTTCCCTTGAGCATTTTATTTAAGCCACGTAGGGCATGTATAGAGGGAAGAAAGGAGGGGCAAAGGAGAGGCAAACCGAGAGAGAATTAAGGAAAAATTGAGAGGAAGTGAACCATGGGCAGTAGGGAAAGGAAGAGCTGTTGGAAAAATTGGCAAGTGTACTCATATGCCTTCCTTCATTTGTTGTTGATTTTTGGCTATTTCTTTTGAAGTATTGTTGTTCTAATACCTCAGTATATTTTCTAATTTATCATATTATCACGTAGAAAAGGAAGGAAAAATTTATAGAAGCCTGAACCAGCCCTTGTAGCAGTTGCAGTATTAAATCTGGATGTTGATATGATCAGCTTGCTGAATTCCGCTCTGAACCGGCCCTAAATCGACAAAATTATTTTGCATTCGAACCGGCCTAAACATCCCAAGTGGATGTTACACTCGTGGCTGGAAAATGGACCCTGGAACCTGTCAAGAACCTACCTTAAACTGGCCCCAAAGTCTCCCACAGAATTAGCAAAGTTGCCTTACTGATGCAGAAACCTGTGGCCTGTAAAATAGGCTGAAGCGGACCCAAAACGGGCAGTCCACCCGGCTACATTAGTAAGTCAACATGTGAACCGGTGGTGAAAGAAACCTTGAACCGGCTGTTGAACCGGTCCCTTGAACAGTAAGATATCTTACTGAACAGTATCAATAGGCAGTTGGACATCAGCCACTGGACCGGCCTGATCTGGACCCCAATTTCGCTGAACCAATAGCCAAAAGTTTCCAAAGAACCAAATGTTAATATTCAAATATGAACTTGCAAAATTAAGTTTAGAATGATCCCTAAATCGAACCCTAAATCAGCAACAGAATTAACCACAGCATCCATGCTGATGCTGAATTTAGCAACTTAGGTATATGAACTGAACCGGCCATGAACTAATTGAACCAGCAGTCGACCTAGCCAAGGTAGCAAGTCCTAATATTGAACTATTAACCTATAAAACAGCTGCGAAAAAGTCTTTGAATTAATATACCAACTGGACCCTTAAACAGCAAGTGTCTTGCTTATCTGCTTCCAGAATAGTGCTGAACTTCAGCCACTGTATCAGCCCAAATCGGACCTCAATTTTGCTGAACCGACAGCCAAAATTTTCCCAAGTGACACGTGATAATGCTAAAGTATTAATTAGTAAAATTAGATTTAGAAAAGCCACTGAACCTACCCTCCAAAACAGCGACAGATTCTAGTATAAGTTGTCTGGCAGCTGCAGTATTATGGGTAATGAACCGGGTCCAAATCAAGATTTAAAATAGCTGTACCAGTAGTGAATTAAACTGAGATAATGTTAGAATGTTAATTTGAAAAATTGGGCCCGAAGTAATTAGTGAACCAGGCTTCTTGACCAAAGCTGAACCGGTTCATGTAAATTGGAAAATCCTGCGATTCATGAATAAATTTCTGAACCAGCTTGGAATGATCCAAACTGATCCCACCTCATATATTGACACTAAAACGGTAGTACATAAATCAATCGGCTGAATTGGAAAATTAATTAGCAATCAAGTAGATTAAAATACATTGAGGATGGAATATAAATTTCAGCATGCAATTTTCTATATATACAAGGCTTGATATTTTGTTATATTCGAATATTTATCTTCTATGTTAAGTTGTATGCGTAAACGTTTAGTGGAAACTCTATAAAAATATAAAGAAGTTCAATTATTGTCTTCCAGAGCAAATAAAATTAGGAAGGATAAATGTAGAGTTTTCCATAAAGATTTTTGAAAGGAAATGTGAAAAATTGGACTAATGATTTTTTCAGAGGGTAATATTTCTTGGTATATCTTAGGATATTGCAGTAGGAAATTGAAGGCGGCTTTTGACCCCGTCTACCAGGATGATAGGTAGTACCATCCACTACAGAGTGTAAAAGGAGGTTAGTTGTTTTATTGTGTGGACTATCACAATCTATCCACCTCGTGGTACTATACGATGTTAGGCCTTAGATTATGATGATTAATAAATATAAGACAAAGAAAGATAAATACATTGTATTTCATGTATTCGATTCATATTCCTTATGATAACATAATTTCAGTATAAATATACATATCTTTGTATATTATGTACATTGTTGAGCATTTGACTCGCTCTCTTACTATTTTATTGCCTTTAGATGGTTCATAGGAGTTGATGCGTGATGAGTAGGAGTAAGGATGGAAGACTTAGTTTTTATTTTGTGATGTTTTGAAAAATATGTAAATTTTTGTACTTAGTATGAGAATTTACTTAGTAAGGCTATAAAGTTATATGTTATGACATGATATTTTGATGATCTTAGAAATTGCGTTCACAAATTATGGCAATAAATGTACGCTTCCACCAGTTGAATGAAAATGAATTTTTTTGGATTTTAGCAGGCATCTTCCTTAGTAAGATTGATATCATATTCCTATAGTACGATGTCGGAACCATTATGAGTATGGCTATTAATTGGATCCAGTGTATGATTAAATTCATTTATCATTAAATAATGATAATTATGAAAATAAGGATATGAGACATCACAGGTGGTATCAAAGAATTTTAAGGAGATGCTTTAAGATGGATTTATCTTTTACGGAAGCTTAGATTATGTTGGACATTTAAGGTTGAATTAGTTATTGATAACCGAAACATTTGAGTCAATTCTAGTAATGGCCTTAGAATAAGTAGTTATAAGTGTGCTTTGATCTAACCGAAATTTTTGAATGTGTACTGATAGGATTTACAAATGGTCAATAGACGGAGACGTATTCAAGTTAATACCAGTAGATGTCAAGACTGGGAAGCTGAATATTTAAATCTACTAGAGGGAATGTCAGATTTTATGGAAGCAATGGGACAACGTAATTTCACTGCAACTCCTGCACCTGCACCAGCTCCAACTCCTACTGTGAATCCTTGAATATCTGCCTATGATTGTTTTATAAATGAACGTGTACCTGAGTTCCTGGGCGAACCGAATCCAGTCAAAGTAGAAACCTAGATTCGAAGATTGAAGAAGGTATTTTCGGTTATAAGGTGTCCCGAGGAGGATAAGGTTTTGTTCGCTTCTTATCGGCTAGAAGGTGAAACCGATCACTGGTGGTCCATGATGAAAAGAGCTCTAGGACTGACTAATGACGAGATCACTTGGGCCATGTTCGAAAAAGTGTTTCTGGAGAAATATTTTCCTTCTAGTCTCTCGGAGCAGAAGGAAGAAGAGTTTATGCGACTACGACAAGGAAACCACGCGATGGCTAAATATGATGCAAAATTCACCAAGCTATCTCAATATGCTTCCTTTATGGTGGATGATGAGATACGAAAGGCGAAGAAATTTTAGCATATATTATGGGATGATATAAGAAAGCAACTATTAACTCTAAAGTTGCAGACGTATGAGGAAGTACAAAATCGAGCTTTGATATTTAAAAAAGAGCTTGAAAAGGAGGAGTTTTTTAAAAAGAAGAAGATATCCCGGCATAGCGAGGCAGGTGTGAGTTCTAGTGCTGGATTAGGAGAGACCGGTAAAAAGGTGAGAGGGGCGGACAAAGGAAAGGACTGCACTGCTGTTCAAATAGCATTGCCGCAGTAGGCAACTATATCCCCATGCTCTCAATGTGGGAAGCAACAACCAGGGAAGCCATGTTATAAATCGATGGAAGCCTACTTCAACATTGGGCAAACGACCACTTGATCAAGAATTTTTCCTTCCCTAAGATGAAGACGAAGAAGCCTTCTATGTAGGGCAAGATTTTTATGATAATGACACATGAGGCAGAAGCATCATTGAACATTGTAGAAGGTACTCTATTCATTTGTGATGTTTCAGCTCATGTATTATTTGATTTGGGGTATATATATTCATTTGTCTCTCATAAATTTGTATGCCACCTTAAATAATCCTTGGGAATTCTGAACTTCTCTTTGGTTATATCTACACCAACAGGCTCATCCATAATTAGGGATATAATGTATGGGCGATTTCGATGTAATTTTGGGCATGGATTGGATAGCGAGCCACCATAACAGTATTGATTGCTTCCACAAGAAAATTCACTTCGCTATTCCGGGATGTGAGGCATACCTCATTTAGGGAGTAAGGTAAAAAGAGTTGCCCTGTTTAATTTCAACACTCCATCCTCAACATCTAATTAAAAATGGGTGTCGAGCATATTTGGCCTATGTTAGTACGAAGGGAAGCCATGACGCACTAGTGAAAGATATACAAGTGGTGTGCTAATTTGAAAACGTTTTTGCAGAGGAGTTGTCTGGTTTGCTACCACACAGAGAAATTAAGTTCAAAATTGAGGTTATGCCAGGATCGGGTCCTATATCAAAGACGCCGTATAGAATGGCACCTGTAGAGCTAAAGGAATTAAAGTAACAGCTGCAGGAATTACTGGAGAGAGGCTTTATTAGACCTAGCGTATTTGCCTAGGGAGGCAGATTTTATTTGTGAAAAACAAAGATGGAACATTGCGGCTATGTATCTACTATCGTAAACTAAATAAAGTTATGATTAAGAATAAATATTCGTTGTTGTGAATTGGCGACTTGTTTGGCCAACTGTAAGGAGCTCGGATATTCTCCAAGATTAATCTTCGTTTCGGGTATCATCAATTGAGGATCAAATAGGAGCATGTGTCAAAAATTGCTTTCCAAACAAGGTATGGTTACTATGAGTTTTTTGTTACGCCGTTCGAATTGACTACTGCTCCCGCAGCTTTCATGGATATGATGAATCGAGTATTCCGATCATATTTGAATAAGTTTGTGGTGGTATTCATTGACAATATTTTAATCTATTTTAAAAGTTATGAGCAGTATGAGATGCATCTAAGAATTATACTCTAGACCCTCCGGGAGAAGTTATACGCGAAACTAAAAAAATCTGGCTTGAAGAGATTGCATTCTTGGGCCATGTTATTACCCAGTGAGGCATTTCAATCGACCTGAAGAAGGTCGAGGCGGTTATTTGTTAAAGCCGACCTGCAATGGTAACCAAAGTTTTAAATTTCTTGGGCATAGCAGGTTACTATCGCAGATTCGTTGACAATTTCTCTAGAATTGCCATGCCTTTAACCCAACTGACAAAGAAGAAAGTTAAATTTAGCCGGACAGAGAAATGTGAGTAGAGCTTCCAAGAACTGAAGAAGCGGCTAACATTTGCTCCAATTTTGATAATTTCGAAGGTAACAGACGAATTTGTAGTCTATTGTAATGCCTCCAAGACTAGGCTAGGCTGTGTTTTAATGCAGTACGGGAAGGTCATAGCCTATGGATTGTGGCAGCTGCAGGGTCATGATAAAAATTATTCAACTCATGACTTGGAGCTAGCTACAATCATGTTTGCATTAAAAATTTTGAGGCACTATCTTTATGGCGAAACGATCTTGGTATATTCAGACCATAAAAGTCTGAAATATTTATTTTCATGGAAGTAACTGAACATGAGGCAGAGGCAATAGATCGATTTCTTAAAAGATTACAATTGTAAAATTCAATATCAACCAAGAAAGGCTAATGTAGTGGCTGATACTATGAGTCAACAGGCATGCTCTATAGTAAGGCTAAAAATTAAGGAGATGAGAATGCTCGAGAATATGAAGCAATGTGATATTTAAAGATACACTCAAGGCAATCGGATGATCTTATCATATCTTCAAATCCAACCAGAGATATTGAAAAAGATTAAAAATAGTCAAATGTAGGATCCCTTCCTAGTCGATATTGCCAAAGATTTGACTTGGGACTCTCGGGCTAACTTTAATGTTCGGGCTGATGGAATCTTGAGATTTCGGAACAGGCTTTGTGTACTGAATAATCAAGAATTAAAGGAGGAGATTATGAAGGAGGCCGATCGATCTTGAAATATCATTCATCTGGGGATTAACAAAATGTATCAATACATGAGGAGGACATTTTGGTAGAGATAATGAAGAAAAAAATTGTGAGCTATGTAGGGAGATGTCTAATTGTCAATAGCTCAAAGCGGAGAGAAAGAAGCCATCGGGATTATTACAACCATTGTCAATTCCAAGCTAAAACTGAGAGGATATAACGATGGATTTTGTAATGGGTTTGCCGAGGATATCCAAGAATCATGATGCTATTTGGGTGATTATCGATAGGCATACGAAATCGGCACACTTCTTAGCTATACGAACAACCTACTCATAGGATCGACTAGCTCGGATCTATATTAATGAAGATATCATATTACATGGTATACCGGTATCCATCGTATTAGATCAAGAGCTACGTTTTGCTTCTAAATTCTGGGAAAGCCTGCAACAGGAGATGGAAACAGAGCTAAAATTTAATACCACTTATCATCCATAGATAGACGGACAATCAGAGTGGACTATCCAAATTTTAGAAGACATGTTAAGAGTTTCGGTTCTGAAAATGAAAGGCAACTGGGATGACTATTTGGTATTAGCTAAATTCGCCTATAACAATAATTATCAATCAAGTATCGAGATGGCTCCATTCGAAATTCTTTATGGGAGGAAATATCGATCTCCAATCCATTGGGAAAAAACCAGAGATAGACGACTCCTATGGCCAAATATCATTAAAGAAACATCCCAAAAAATTAAATTGATCCATAAAAACCTGAAGGTAGCTCAAAATAGGTTGAAGAGTTACGCTGATCAGAAGATGTTAGATTTACATTTTAATGTTGGTGATTATGCTTTTCTGAAAATATCACCAACTAAAGGAATAACCAGATTTGACATGAAAGGAAAGCTAAGGCCAAGGTTTATTGGACCTTTTCGAAACTTGGAAAGGATTAGAGAGGTGGCTTATCGACTGGCTGTACTACCAAATTTAGAAGAAGTTCATAACATATTCCATGTATTGATGCTGCGGAAATATGTACATGACCCAACGCACATCATTGATTATGGGCCTCTAGTTATCAACGAAGATCTATCATATACTGAAGAATCGGTGCAGATTCTTGATAGAAGAATTAAAGTGCTATGTACTAAAGTCATCCCTTTAGTGAAAGTATTATAGATGAATCATTTGTATGAGGAAGCCACATGGGAATGAGAGGATGACATTCAGAACAAATATCATCACTTGTTTCCCCAAGCTATGTAATTTCCCTCAAATTTCGAAGACAAAATTTTGTTAAGAGGGGTAGGATTGTAAGGATCTAATTTTTCATGCTAAACCCAAAAAGCTAAAAACTTATACCGGAATGCAACGTTGGATAAATATTAAATTCAGATTATAACAGAATTGACCGGGATGGCCCAATAACAGCTCAGTTGCTAAAATTTTAATTAATTAACAATCGAATTAAATTTAGTTGATGAAAAAGCAATCGGGCAGGTTGTAATACCACCCGGGCAACATAACAATATAGGGAAATTAAACAAAATGGCAGCTTATTTATTTTTTAAGCTCGGGAAGCAGGGGTAGTTCATATATATGCATAAATTAAGTAGTAACTTAATTATCCTCTCACTTAGGCTCGGGCAGCAGCAGCAGCAGAAGCAACATCATCAGCAAGGGGCCACATTTGGAAAAATCTGGCAGCAAAGTAATAAGCCACACGGCAACAGCAGCAGCTTACTCATCAGATATATTTCCCACCAATTAAATCATACCACTAGTCTTAACCTTAAGGAGATAGATTTGCCAAGGAAAACTGGGTGAATCAGCCCTTAGGCTCACAGCTGGCAGCAAGCCCTTTTAGTTGGGATAATTCAGCATCCCTTGAACATTTTATTTAAGCCACGTAGGGCATGTATAGGGGGAATAAAGGAGGGGAAAAGGAGAGGCAAACCAAGAGAGAATTAAGGAAAAATTGAGAGGAAATGAACCGTGGGTAGTAGGGAAAGGAAGAGCTACTGGAAAAATTGGCAAGTGTACGCTTATGCCTTCCTTCATTTGTTGTTGATTTTTGGCTATTTTTTTTGAAGTATTGTTGTTCCAATACTTAAGTATATTCTCTAATTTATCATATTATCACGTAGAACAGGAAGAAAAAATTTATAAAAGCCTGAACCAGCCCTTATAACAGCTGCAGTATCAAATCTATATACTGATATGATCAACTTGTTGAATTCAGCTCTAAACCAGCCTTGAACCGGCCAAATTAATTAGCATTCAAACTGGCCTAAACATCCCAAGTGGATGTTACACTCGTGGCTGGAAAATGGACCCTGGAACCGGTCAAGAACATACCTTAAATCGGCCGCAAAGTCACCCACAGAATCAGCACAGTTGCCTTACTGATGCAGAAATTTGTGGCCTATAAAATAGGCTGAACCAGACCCAAAACGAGCTGAATCGGCAGTCCATCCGGATGAAATAGTAAGTACAAATGTTGTGCTATCAACATGTGAACTGGCGGCGAAAGAAACCTTGAACTGGCTGCTGAACTTCAGCTACTGTATCGGCTCAAACCGGACCTCAATTTTGCTAAACCGGCAGACAAAATTTGCCCAAGTGTCACGTGATAATGAGAAAGTATTAATTGGTAAAATTAGATTTAGAAAAGCCACTGAACCGACCCTCCAAAACAGCGGCAGATTCTGGTATAAGCTGTCCAGCAGCCGTTGTATTATGGGTAATGAAACGGGTCCAAATCAGGATTTAAATTAGTTGAACCAGTAGTGAATTAAACTGAGATAGTGTTAGAATGTTAATTTGGAAAATTAGGCTTGAAGTAATTAGTGAACTGGGCCTCTTAACCAAAGCTGAACCGGTTCATATAAATCAGGAAATCTCCGGCTCATGAATAAATTTCTAAACCGGCTTAGAACAACACAAACTGATCCCACATCATTTATTGACACTAAAACGGTATTACATAAGTCAATCGGTTGAATCGGAAAATTAATCGGCAATCAAGTAGATTAAAATACATTGATGATGGAATATAAATTTCAGCATGCAATTTTCTGTATATACAAGGCTTGATGTTTTGTTATATTTAAATATTTATATGTTATGTTAAATTATATGCATAAAAGTTTAGTAGAAACTCTACAAAAATATAAAAAAGTTCAAACTATTGTTTTCTAGAGCGAAGAAAACTAAGAAGGACAAATGTAGAGTTTTCCATAAGGATTTTTAAAAGAAAATGTGAAAAACTGGACTAAGGATCTTTTCAGAGGGTAATATTCCTTGATATACCTTAAGATATTACGATAAAAAATTGAAGACGGCTTTTGGCCCTATCTACTAGGATGATAAGTAGTACCATCCACCTCGGGGTATAAAATGAGGTTAGGCTTTAGATTGTGTGGACTATCACAATCTACCCACATTGTGGTGTTATACATGGTTAAGACTTAAATTGTGGGGATTAATACAATTCCTTTTTTGATTTGTCTACATCTTTAGTTGGTAGGACCTACTAGTTTTGATCCCTCAAGATAAGAAAATTTTAAAAGAGAATCAATATAAAAATAAAACAAAGAAAGATAAATACATTGCATTTAATGTATCTATTTCCTATTCCTTATGATAACGTAATTTCAGTATAAATGTACATATATTTGTATATTATATACCTTATTGAGCATTTAGCTTACTCCCTTACTGTTTTACTGCCTTCAGATGGTTTGTAGGAGTTTATGCGCGATGAGTAGGAGTAAGGATGGAAGTCTTAGTTTTTATTTTGTGATGTTTTGAAAAATATGTAAATTTCTGAACTTAGTATGAGAATGTACTTGGTAAGGCTATAAAGTTATATGTTATGATATGATGTTTTGATATTCTTAGAAATTGCGTCTGTAAATTTTGACAATAAATGTATGCTTCCGCCAATTGAATGAAAATGAATTTTTTTTGGATTTTAGCAGGCATTTCCTTAGTAGGATTGTTATTGTACTCCTGTAGTATGATGTCGGAGCCATTATAAATATGGCTATTAATCTGTGTATAATTGGGACGTCACAGTTAGTTAAAAATTTGGCACCATCAAGAAAGGTGAAGGAGACCCTACAACAATTTCAGAAGGTCTTTCGAGTGCCAAAAGTGATGCCTCCAGGCTAGAATCACAAGCATCACCTGCACTACTAAAAGAGTGAGACTGAAAGGTTGGCAAAAGAGTTGCTGATTCATTTTTGAAGTTCATTTTCATCTCCCATTTTGCTATAGGATATACATAGACTATAAGGCATTGTACATCCAAATCATCAAAGATAAGTGTTGGGTTATGGGTCACTCCCGTGTGGGCCCATACCCACTTGATGTGGCGGGTGGAGGTAAATATCCTCACCGTATGAAGAAAGATCGAGTTGCGCCTGTTGGGTGCTCGAGCCGAAATTCCAGTATGTTCCCCGCTTGCTATGCGCCCGAATGGAGCTCGAGCGAAAATTTCAGTATACTACCCACTCGTTGTGCGCTCGCTAGGAACTCGAGCGGAAATTCCAGTAAGCCCGCCACTCGCTGGGTGCTCGATAGGCGCTCGAGCGCGGGTCTGCGTTCGCTGCGCGCTCGACAGGCACTCGAGCGCGTGCCAATTATATAAAACACGCACTTTGTATTTTTAAATTAATTCAATTTATTTGAGCGTCGTTCCAGAGAAGCAAAAAAGAGAAAAGAGAGAGAAAAAGAAGATGAGGAAGAATTGAGCCTCCGTTTGGGTTTTCAATCAAGTTTTAGTCTTCGATAATCACACGTACGAGATTATTGCTGCTGTGAAGAACATCTGCCAGGTTTTATCACTACTCTTATTCTTTATACTTCTTGTACGGGCTGTCCAAAGTTAGCTGATATTGATTCTTATGATTTGGGGTTTGTGTAACCGATCAACTGCTGCTAGTGAAAATTTCGGACTCTGTGTCCCGTGGTTTTTCTCCCTCGTTTCATTGGGAGTTTTTCACGTAAATATTGTGTCTTTATAATCCGTGATTGCTTATTTTGTGCTTGATGTCATTTACCACGTATTTTCTCGCTGTTTAAACAAGTTTTTAATTCTAACAAATGGTATCAGAGACGAGTTCCATAGTTATTTTTAATGGCATCCTCGTCGTCAAAGAATCTACCGTTCAGCATTGAGCAGTTCAACGGGTAGGGCAACTTCATTCTCTCGCAAGAGAGGGTGAAGAACATTCTGATGAGAGAAGGGACAGTGAAGGCGTTGAAGAAGAAGGACGAAAAACCTGAAAAATTGACCGACGATGAATGGCAAGACAAGAGAGATCTTGCAAACTGTACTATTAAGCTGTGCCTAGCGGATAAAACTCTTCAAGAAGTTATTGGTCTAATTGATCCGGCGGAGGTTTGGGAGAAGTTAGAGAGCCGTTACAAGTCCAAATCTCTGACAACCAGACTACACGTAAAGAAGCAGTTTTATGGCTTACGGTTATCCGAAAGAGGGAGTTTTGAGAAACATTTGGATGAATTTAACTGGATATTGACGCAGGTGTCTGCTCGTGATGAGAAAATCAAGGAGGAGGACAAGGCGTTGGTTCTACTGGCCTCTCTACCGGCCACCTATGACCATATCGTCACAATCTTACTGTTTGGCAAGGATACCTTAAAGTTGGACGAGGTTATTGCCCCTCTGCTCATGAACGAGTCAAAACGGTCACAAGGGACCTCATTGTCCTCTCATTCTGAGGTGCTGGTGACCGAATCCAGGAGCAGAAATAGAGGTCGTCACTAGAAACCAGGAGAAAAAGGTCGCAGTAAATCCCGGTCCAGATACCAAAACCTGGAATGTCATCACTATGGAAAGAAGGGACACATCAAGAAACACTGATACAAATGGATGCGTGAGAATGCTGAAGGTAATGAGAAAAAGGCTGACAAAACTCGAGAGGAAGAAATAGTTACTGTTGTTACCGGGAGTGATCTTTGGCTGGTGTGCCAGGAGGATAAGGTGGTAAATCTGACTGATCTTGAGACAAGTTGAGTGGTGGATAGTGGTGCTTCACCTCATGTCACGTCACGAAAAGAGTTCTTCACATCATATACTCCTGGCGATTTTGGAGTGCTGAAAATGGGTAATGAAGCTATGTCCTGTATTGCTGGCTATGGTGATATGTGTCTCACCATAAATAATGGAACCAAGTTGCTGTTAAGGGATGTTAGACATGTTCCGGATGTTCGACTAAATCTGACCTCGGCTGGCAAGCTTGATGATGAGGGCTTTTGTAGCACGTTCTGCGCAGGAGCATGAAAGCTGACTAGAGGGTCTCTAGTTGTGGCTCGGGGTAGAAAAGTTTCCAATTTGTATATGATGCAAGCCTCGATTACAACGGAAGATGTGCATATTGCTAGAGATGAGAAGCTTTTAGATTTGTGGTACCGTTGGTTGAGTCACATGGGTGAGAAGGGCTTGAACTGTTTAGCGAAGAAAAATTGTCTTCGAGATGTAAAAACAGCTCAACTGAAGACTTGTTCTCATTGCATGGCTGGAAAGCAATGACGGATCTCATTCAATGGAAATTCATCTATAAGGAAAACTGATCTTCTTGAATTGGCCCACACCGACATATGTGGCCCATTCAAGGTGAAGACTCTTGGAGGAGCACTTTACTTCATCACATTCATTGATGATTGTTCTCAAAAATTATGGGTGTATCCGCTGAAATCAAAGGATCAAGCTTTTATATTCTTCAAGCATTTTCACGCCTTGGTTGAGAGGCAAATGGGAAAGAAACTGAAATGTATCCGAAGTGATAATGGCGGGGAGTACATCGGAGCGTTTGATGAGTAATGTCGTTCTCATGGAATTCGCCATTAGAAAACTCTACTGAAGACACCACAACTGAATGGGGTAGCCGAATGGATGAACGGGACTTTGATAGAGAGGGTCAGATGTGTGCTTTCGGAGGCGAAGCTCCCTGGCTCGTTTTGGGGGGAAGCCTTGAGGGCTGTGGCTCATGTTGTCAACTTGTCACCACACGGTGCCTTGAATGGTGAAGTGCCTGAAAAGATATGGACCAAAAAAGATGTATCCTATGATCACTTGCAGATATTTAGATGTAAGGTCTTTGTTCACGTTCCCAAAGATGAAAGGACCAAGCTAGAGTCAAAGACCAGACAATATATATTTCTCGGTTACAAGGAAGATGAGTTTGGATATCAACTATATGATCCAATTGAGAAGAAGCTGATTCGATCTAGGGATGTCGTGTTTGTTGAGAACGAGACTATAGAGGATATCGGCAAAGGTTTAGAGTTTGTCTCCAAGAATGATGACAGCCGGGCATGTGATTCAGATCTTCTGCCGACACCTATTCGTCAGCAGAATGAAAGTCAAGGCGATGCTGAAGATGAAGAAGATCACGAGACTGCAGTGCCCAACAGTGATGAGGATGAGGCTATTCCTCCTGATACTGCCGAGCCTATCAAGACTATTTTACTCCGACAATCCACGAGAGATCGAAGACCCTCTACTCGTTTGTCAGCCGAGGACTATGTGTTACTCATAGACGGAGGAGGGCCAGAATGCTTCGAGGAAACAATGGAGGATGAACACAAGGCGGAGTGGATGGAAGCTATGCAAGAGGAGATGACATCACTATATGAAAATCACACATTTGAGTTGACAAGGCTGTCAAAGGGAAGAAGAGCATTGAAGAACAAGTGGGTCTTCAGGTTGAAGACAGATGAAAATAGCTCACAACCTAGGTACAAAGCGAGGCTGGTTGTAAAGGGCTTCAATCAACAAAAGGGTATTGATTTCGATGAGATCTTTGCACCAGTGGTAAAGATGTCTTCCATTCGAGTGGTGCTCGGGTTGGCTGCTGTTCTTGACCCGAAGGTAGAACAGATGGATGTGCGGACAGCGTTTCTTCACGGTGACCTTGAAGAAGAAATCTACATGAAGCAACTGGAGGGATTCCTTGTCAAGGGGAAAGAGAACTTAGTGTGTCATCTCAAGAAGAATATGTATGGCTTGTAACAAGCACCAAGGCAATGGTACAGGAAGTTTGAATCTGTCATGATAAATCAGGGCTATCAGAAAATGACCTCGGATCATTGTGTTTTTGTTTAGACTTTTTTAGAGGATGATTTTGTTGTTCTTTTGCTCTATATGGATGATATGCTAATTGTTGGGCGTAATGCTTCTCGAATCACGGAGTTAAAGCGACATCTTGGGAAGTCCTTTGCTATGAAGGATTTGGGACCAGCGAAGCAAATTCTGGGAATTAGAATTTTTCGTGACCGCAAATCAAGGAAGCTATGGATGTCACAAGAAAGCTACGTGAAGAAAGTGCTTCAACGCTTCAATATGGAAAAGGCAAAACCAGTGAGCACACCGTTGGCCAATCACTTCAAGTTAAGTAACTGTCAATGTCCCTCTACCGAAGATGAAAAGGCACATATGAAAGACATACCCTATTCTTCAACTGTGGGTAGCCTAATGTATGCCATAGTGTGTACGAGACCAGATATAGCTTATGCTGTTAGAGTTGTCAATCGATTCTTGTCTAATCCCGGTAAGGAGCATTGGTGCGCAGTAAAATGGATTCTAAAGTATCTCTGAGGAACTTCTAAACAGTGTTTGTATTTTGGAAGCAACGTGCCCCTTCTGGTTGGATATACTGATGCAGATATGGAAGGTGATGTTGACTTACGAAAGCCTATTTCAGAATATTTAGTCATGTTTATAGGAGGAGCTGTTTCTTGGCAATCGAGATTGCAGAGGTGTGTTGCTCTCTCCAGTACTGAAGCGGAATTCATTGCTATTACGAAGGCAAGCAAGGAGATGCTATGGATGAAGAAATTCATTCGGAAACTTGGTCTCAAGCAGAAACGGTATGTGTTGTTTTGCGATAGTCAAAGTGCGATTCATGTTAGCAAGAAATCGTCTTTTCATGCCAAATCAAAGCATATTGATGTGAGATATCAATGGGTGCAGAATGTTATTGACACGGGTGCGTTGGTGCTGGAAAAGATCGGGACCGAAGAGAATGAATCAGATATGATGACCAAGGCATTACAAAAGGGGAAGTTTGAAACTTGCTGTTCAATTGTCGGGATGACGATGAATGGCCCCACACAGTCGTGAGGGAAAGTTTGTTGTGTTATGGGTCACTCCCATGTAGGCCCATACCCACTTGATGTGGCGGGTGGAGGTAAATATCCTCACCGCATGAAGAAAGATCGAGTTGCGCCTGCAGGGCGCTCGAGCCAAAATTTCAGTATGTTCCTCGCTTGCTGTGCGCCCGAATGGAGCTCGAGCGAAAATTCCAGTATACTACCCACTCGCTGTGTGCTCGCTAGGCGCTCGAACAGGAATTCCAGTAAGCCCGCCGCTCACTCGATAGGCGCTCGAGCGCGAGCCTACGCCTGCCGCACGCTCGACAGGCACTCGAGCGCGCGCCAATTATATAAAACGCGCACTTTGCGTTTTTAGGTTAATTCAATTTATTTGAGCGCCGTTCCAGAGAAGAAAAAGAGAGAGAAGAAGAAGAGGAAGAATTGAGCATCCGTTTGGGTTTTCAATCAAGTTTCAGTTTTCGATAATCACACGTACGAGATTATTGCTGCTGTGAAGAACATCTGCCGAATTTTATCTCTACTATTATTATTTATACTTCTTGTACGGGCTGTCCAAAATTAGTTGATATTGATTCTTGTGATTTGGGGTTTGTGTAACCGATCAACTGCTGCTAGTGAAAATTTCAGACTCTGTGTCCCGTGGTTTTTCTCCCTCGTTTCATAGGGAGTTTTCCACGTAAAAATTGTGTCTTTATTGTCCGTAATTGCTTATTGTGTGCTTGATATTATTTACCACGTATTTCCTCACGGTTTAAACAAGCTTTTAATTCTAATAATAAGTACACTATTTCGATAATTGATGAATTTTTTTTTAAAAAAAAAATGGAGTTGAGGTTTGGATACCATTAATTCCAAAGAAGCCCTTTCAAACCCTTAAGGGGCACTACAAATTTCTGATCATGTCATTTAGGTTTACAAACATGCAACAACTTTTTATGGGCTAATGAACAAGATTTTGTTGCCATTCTTTAAAAGATTTGTGCTAGACTTCTTCAATGGCATATTGATTTATATCATATTGAGGAAAACCATGAAGAGCATTTGAATCAGGTGCTGCATAAATGACCAACTATACGCCAAGCCTAGTAAGTGCAAGTTTTACCGTAAAGGAAGTTAATTTTTTAGGGTATCTAATATCAATGGTGTTAAATGGATCATCGGCGTATAAATATATCGTATTAGCATAGCATAGGACAAGAATACTCCAACCTAGCACAGCACGTAACCCACCGGTTTTGGGCGGGGACATGTCTCAAAACTGTGCCAATCTAGGCATAACTATAATAAATAAATTTAAAATATATAAAAATAAAATTAAATAAAATATTATAAAAATATATCATATTTTATTTATTATGTCCAACAGTTTCTATGTTATAACTTATAAAAGCAAAAAATATATATATAAGAACTAATTTATTTTTACATGTACTACTATCACCACTTCTTAGAGTCATTATCTTTATTAGAATTCAAATCAATCAAATTTTTATATAATTTTTGTTATATCTAATCAATCCTTAAAAATGATATATAATAGCATCCTACTTTTTTTATCAATTACTTGACTCCTAGAGCTGAAGTCTAACTCCGGTAACACTATTTTCCTAATGGAGCTAAGAAATAATGTGTTGTTGTAAGCATGAAAATGGTGTATTCGTTATATTTTCTACCAATTCAAAATCCTAATCTATTATTTGTAAAATTAAAAATGTGGTCAGATGCAAATTGTAAAGAAATTAAGTCATTATTATATTTTTACCGATGGGTTACAATCTATGTTGACTTTATACTAAAGAAAGTAGATCTCATTTATTGGAAAGTACCAAACCACCTCTGTTGATACTGCTGCTTGCTTCTGCTGTTAGATTGAATGCTTTCGATAATAATTATGATGTATACAAGTTAAACATTGTATATAAATTACAATGGACTCATGTTTTTGTTTCATCTAAACAGTCAGTCATCCTATGTTAGCATAAGATTTTCCAACACAAATATGTACTCTACATAAATTCAAACAAAGGTCTATAATTATGATAAGACATGCTAGGATTAAAATATTTCTCTAATAGTTTTAATTTTCTTTTTTAAAAAATATACCTGAATATAATATTTATGAATATATTATTTATTTTTTAATAATTTTAACATTTATTTAAAATTAGTTTTTAAAATTTTGTATTTATTTTTAATGCTGATATTATATAGCAAAAATTATAATTATCTAGATAAAGTATAAAGTTATCTTTAAATAATAATTATTGGCTCAATATTGGATTTTGTATTATATAATAGGTAATTGTAAATACATTGATAGTAAAATATAATATTTTTTAAAAAATATTTAATTAATTTAATCATTTTTCAAATGGTATTTATTATTGATTTAACCGTTAAAATATTTTCATTATAGATGTTGGTTAAAATAGAACAGAAAACACATGTGGTGCCCAACATCTAGTAAATAGAGTTCTGTCATTTCGCACAATTGATTTTTCTCTTTTTATAACTAAATTTATTTTATCGATATAACGCCATAAACTGCTACTTTAAAAAAATTTTAATTAATAGAATAATATTATTTAATTTTTTCATTCAAAGATAAATAAATTGTAAAATATTTTTAACACAAAGATTAATAATATAATATAATATTTTGTATGTCATAATTTATCATTTAAAATTTAAAAAAATTATGATTTAAATAAAAATAGTAGTATTATTATTCGAATTAGTATCAACAATAACAAGAAAATTATATTAAATACTCCGTATTCATTTATAATAATATTAATTAATTTGAAAATTAGAAGCAATGTATCAATATTTAAAAATTTTAAAACCAATAATTTTTTTATAATTTTTAATTTTTAGAAATTCAATATGCAATAATATAAATATAAGATAAATTATTATGTGATGACTATACATCACAAGTTAAAAATATTAAATTTTACTTGTATTAATTTTAAAATTAATTCTTATTAAAATTATAAAAAAATGATAAATACCATTACCTTTAATAGTATATCGAGATATTTTTATACATTTAGGTTGTAAGCACAATTTTATACATATTTCAAACTTATAATCTCTCATAATGAGAAAAGATCTGTCTGAGTAAACTATATATTCTATCAATCTTTTTAATTTAGTTTTTTATAGTACTTAAAAACTTTGAGCATTATATTATTTAAAAATATTAGTACAATTTGAGTTAAACATGAGTATTGTCTCTTGTTGCAGAGTACGCTAATAATGGCCTGGTCTAAAAATGAGGAGTAACCGAGATCCACAACGGTCCATTCGTGCCTGGATGGTCAACGCTAGCCATTGACCGTACGAAAGGTCAATGAAGCAAGAAAAGTCTAAGAGTAGGACGAACAACTTGCTCCCAAGATAGTTAACGCTTCTGTTGACCGGAAGTGTGATCAGTTGACCGTCTGATGACCAGGCCTGAAGTGAGCCAAGCGCAATTTAGCCCACACATCCGTTCTCGACTAGCAACAGTCTTCTCCCCTGATTTCGCGCTCTCCACAAGAGGCAATTTCTATTCTAACGGTCATCAGCAGATTCAATGTGCATTCCTAAAGAAGGCGCCAGAATCCTTTCCCTATCTGCTGAAAACCTTAGCGGTTACAGAATACAGAAGGAAAGCAATCAATCTAACGATCGTTACTACCATAAGGGCTCCATGCCAGAAAGGGCAGCGATTCCAGCAAACACAAGAATCAAGTCCTTCTACACAAGAAAGGCATCGCAGTATAATGGCTATAGAAGGCCATGGAGTTCTCACTCTAAGGCACGTTCTCATTTTGACTGCAAAAGCCTCATTGAGAAAAAGCTCTCACGCTTTCGGCATTCTAGGACTCTTTCTCTCTCTCTTTGCTACCACGTTCCCAGGGTATACAATACTTAGAGACTTCACTCCTAATGAGCAAAAAAAACCTCTCTGCTTACGAGAGGCCACCACATTACAAATACTCATCACATCCATACATCGTATCTCATTGCATCCCCCTTCTTATTTTGAAGGCTGCTTACTGACTTAAGTATCGGAGTGTTTTCGGTAGGACAACATCCCGCTGTCACCTAACCTCCTATTCGTAGTTATGGTGTGAATGATCCAGATTTAGTGGATGGAGTCAGATTTAGACGGATGATTTGACCCAAATCTGTTTGAAGTTTGGAATCAGGACGCATTATTGGCGCCATCTGTGGGAATGTTACAAAAAGCCTACCGCTTTCCACTACAACTTTCCTGCTCAATTCTACAACCAGTTTCATCAATCAAAATGGTGAACACAAGAGCGCAAGCTTGCGGCCCTGCAAAAGACACGGCCATACCTAACCGGGACCACTCTATTGGTAACCTGGTCAACGGGATGGTCAACGGAGTACTCACCCAATTTTTTTAGAACTTGGCAAAACAAATGAGCAACATGAATCAAACGCTTCAGATGCTGTTGGCCTCCCAAAAAAATACGAAGCAGGGGGATCCACCCGCTGCAGTCCCTACTCCGGCCTCCAAGAGAGGAGGCCAGAAGAAGAAGAAGCCATCCAAGAAGACCAGAAAGTCGAGCAACACTCAAGCTCCGGAGGCCTCACACGCCTAAGGCCGTCCAAGGATTGAAGGATGTTTGGGTAGCAGGACTACGGAGGAGAGTCCAGTGGGGAGGAATCCTTGCTACTCTCAGGCGAAAACCAGGCATCAGGATTAGGAGGGAGCTTGGCAGTTTCATCTCTACCTGGCGTATAAGAATCCACAGACCTTTCGTGAGGCAAAATCTATCACCAAGGGCTACATAGTAGCTGAAGAGGCTAACGAGACTAAGCATCTCGAAAGGACCGAACAGCCTCTCTCTTTCCCAACTGTGGGAAAGAGGAAGCACAACGGCGGTGATCACTCCCGTAGGAAGCAGCATAGGATCGGAGACCAAAACGAAGGGATTATGGGCTGATCAACCTGACGTTCCTGACCGACACGTACTTCAACGTCCTCATACAGATCCGTGGGGAGAAGTTTCTTAAGTGGCCAAAACCACTTAAGAAAACAGATGAAGGAAATTAAGTCAAGTATTGTAATTTTTATCGATCTCCTGTACATTCCACGGAAGATTACAAGATGCTTCAGTGGGAGATTGAGGAGTTCATCCAGATAGGCCGCCTCACCAGGTTCGTCAGGAACCCTGGACAAAGCCTTGGCACTTGTCTTCTCCGTCCGAAAATTGAGACCTTACTTCAAGGCTCATCGCAGAGTTATTTTGACCGACTAGCCACTGAAGAGCATGCTCCAGAAACCCGACATTTCTGAACGGTTGTTTAAGTAGGCTATTGAGTTAGGAGAGTTTGACGTTGAATTTCGGCCTAGACCAGCCAACAAAAGGCAAGGCTCGGCCGACTTTATCATTGAGACCACGACACCAATTCCTGATGAACAGCCCATTGAGGACACAGGACTATAAGGAGAAGAGCCAGAATTGGTTCTCAATATAGACGGATTTTCTATGGACTCAGGTAGCGGTGCTGGAGTAATCCTGAGGACCCCAGATGGGTCTGAAGTGAAGTACTCCCTCAAACTCAACTTTTTGACTACCAATAATGTTGCCGAGTATAAAACCTTGTTAGCCTGGCAAGGCTAGCAAAAGAGTGCTCCGCCAGATGACTGACCATCTACAACGACTCTAAGCTGGTCGATAACTAGGTAAACGGTAGCTTCGAGGCATGCAACCCTCACTTAGCCAAATACTTGGTTAAGGCGAAAGATGCCATTCAGAGATTTGATATGTTGGACCTAGTCTATGTCCCCAGAACTAAAAACTGAAAGGCCGACTAACTTGATAAGGCAACGGTGGCCGAAAACCCAGAGCAATACTCAAGGAACATGCCAGAAGTCCTAAGAACTCCCAGCACAGAGGAGCAGGAAGTAATGCAAATCTCCAACACGAAAAGTTGGATGATGCCTTACCAGAGATACCAGGCAGACGGAGTACTGCCAGACAACACGGACGAAGCTAAGCAGATCAAGAAGATGGCCAGATGGTACACCATAGTCGATGGATGGCTATATCGTCGTGGCTACTCGACTCCGTACCTCCAATATTTAACTCCTGAGGAGACAGACTACGCCTTGAGCGGAGTTCACATTGGAGTCTGCGAATCGCATATCAATGGTAACAACCTAACATTCAAGATCATGCATCAGGGATATTACTGGCCGACAATGAAGAAGGACGCCTTTGAGTTCATAAAGAAGTATGAGAATTGCCGACTCCACAGCAATCTTCACCACTAGCCATCCACCGAGTTGAGATCTCTTCAAGCTATTTGGCCTTCCACGCAATGGGGCTTGATATTCTCGACACATTTCTCATCGCGACAGGGCAAAGGAAATTCATCATCACAGGCATAGACTACTTCATCAAGCGGGTTGAAACCACCCCGCTAGCCAAAATCACCGAGCACAACGCTTTAGAATTCGTCTGCTAGAGCATTCTCGAGGTCATCATGACTAACAACGGAATCCAATTCTTCGGAAAATACTTCACCAAGTATTGCACCAATTTAGGCATCAGATTGGTCCACATTTTGGTAATGTACTCGCAAGATAACGGACAGAAGGAAGTCACAAACTGCACGCTACTCCACGGTCTAAAGACTATGATGGAGGACACAATGGCTCATGGGTTGACGAGCTACCATCCATTCTATAGTTTAACCGGATGACTCTAAAGGAATCGACACACAAGACGCCCTTCAGTCTTTGCTATGAGACTGAAGCCGGTAATTCGATTGAGATTGGGCTTCTAAATCTCATGGTTGAGTCCTTCGACCCACAAGATAACTCCTAGAAAATTCGGGAACACCTAAACTTGTTGAAGGGAGTTCGCAACGCTACCAAGAATGCAAAACGGTCTACCAACAATGAGTCATCCGCTTTTACAACATCAAGGTAAAACCGCGGTAATTCAAATTTGGGGACTTGGTCTTGCGAAGCATCAACGCTATGGGCAAGACCACTAACCAAGAATAAACTTTTTCGAATTGGGAAGGTCCTTTCCTAGTCTCGGCCGTTCTACGGAATGGAGTATACAAACTCTAAACCCAGAACAGTAAGTTGATCCCACAAACATGGAACGTGATCCACATCAAGCACTACTTCCAGTAAGGGCATAGGTAGGTTATCCATGTTTGCTTATCATAAACATGTCATATTAATAACAGAAATGTTTTTTTTCCATTGTATCATGTTGTTCTTTCTTTCCTTCTATGTTCCATATGCATGTGCACGTTTGCAGGGTTATACAAATGACCTAAACTACTTCTAAGTCGGGCAAATTTTTACCCATTTGAAATTAAACTGTTGTCATTTAGGCGTCCCATAAGCGGTCAAATTAAACTCTGGTCATCCAGGCGGCCCATGAGCGATCAAATTAAACATTGATCATCCAAACAACCCATATGTGGTCTAATTTAAACCCTAGTCATCCAGGTAGCCTATTGATAGTTGAATTAAACCTTGATCATATAGGTGACCCATTTGCAGTCAGAATCTTAAGGGGCTTAAATAGCATACGTGACAACCTTTTTCACAAGGAGATAGCATGATCAGTCAACAATGGTTGGCAGAAGCAAAATACTCCGTCCAACGTTGGCTGCCTAAGTCCACAATTGGGCAGTGTTGCCAAGCCTCTACTCAAGCGCTAGTGTAGAATAGGTTTGATACGACGTCCGGATTTATCTTGATGTCTTCTCCAGGACTTAAGTCTATTGGAGAGCGCCACAAATATCTCAAGCACTACGAGAAAGATGGCCAACTTGGTTACAATACACCAAGTCGGCCGACCAACACAATAATAAGTAGTTGAAATAACAATAAAGGCAAAGACGCTGAATATCAGTAAAATAATTATTTTATTGATTATGTTTGTGAATTTAGAACTACATACAAAAAAGAAAGAGTACAAAATTTAAAGTAGAGTAGAGCTCCCAGGAGAAGGTGGCGGTGGCCCCTGACCACTCCAGGACTATGCCATGAGGTTCTCGGGACACTGAACAGAATGGTTTGCTAGGTTAAGAAATTCAACTGAAAAGTTAGGGTCAACCAGCCGTGCAATGCATTGGCTAATGTTGACACCTTCCCACACCCATGCCCACAGCATATCGGAAACCACATGAGGACGTATACGAGTAGCCAACTCGTTCTCTAGTGATATCATCTGTCCCAAGAGTTGGTTAGTACGCCTCGCCACTCGGTCAGCTTCCTCTCTCAGACGGATGATCTCCTCCTTCAGCCTAACATTTTCCTCCTCCAAGCTTGATACCACAGTCTGAAGAGCAGTTGTGTCCTTGTGGTGCTCTACCTTAAGTAGCTCCATCTCCTCCTCAAACCAGGTGATCTCTCTGTCACGGTCTAAGATCACCAGGTCCCTTTAGCGTAGTCCATTGATGACTATGCCCATTATTCTCTCCTCCTGAAAAAGCCAAGAGTACTAAATAATAGCAATGAAGGAAGAAAAGGGAGGGAAGGTTTCAAAGGTTTTCTTGCTAGACTTTGCGATCCAGCCTCACTGGCCTACTCCGAGACCTTGGCCGTGGCTAGAGGACTGAAAATAGTAATCTCCTGGATAGGCTCCGCAAAAACCTCTAACTGTGGACTCCTCTGGCAACTCCACGGTAAGGCCAACCGCCTCAGCAGGATCTTCGGCGGTAGGCTCCTCCATCAACTCAATGTTGATGCCAACCGCCTCTAGAGGCTCTCCGACGGTTGGCACCTCAGGTGCCTCCAGGAGCTCATCGGCAGCTGGCTCCTCAGATAATTTAATAGCTTGCATAACAGGGTGCTCAATAGGTGGCTCCAATTGTACCGCCAAGTACTCTGGCTACGATAGAGCTAGAGCGGCACTACTCGCAGCGGAGCATAGCCTGGCCGCCTCAACACTGCCAACATCGGAGTTGTCCCTGGACTCGGTCAATCAGCCAGCTAAAACATAATCTGTCTCTAGGGAGGAAGAAGAAGAAGGCATCATCATCACCGCCTTATTCTACCTTGGACTACTGAGAGCTTCTTCTGTGGAAGGTGCACCGGCAGACTCGATCGTAAAAGCCCTAGCCTTCCTCTTACTGGAAGGCACCTTCATCTTCTTCACCGGAGAAGGTGGTCCCCATCATGTCTTCTTGGCCTCCGCAAGAGAAATCAAATGGTCACTCCGAAACTCTGGAAGGTGGCCCTCCATCAACTTCAGAAGCGGCTCCACCACCGCAGTCTCCTCGTCGGTGGGGGTCCTAGTGTAAATATCGGGCACCCTGCCCAAGTCTCTGGCTAAGGGCCAGGAGGCGTCCATATGAATATAGAAGAATCGGTTCTTCCAATTCTTCATGGAATCATATATAACACTACTAATTTGGAGTCCTCGTGGGGATAGGGACACTCACTTTCCACCCCGGACGAACTGAAATATCACACTAACCGCCTTTACCGTCAGCAGCTTCAAATGGTAGCGGAGAAAGATGCAAAGTGTACGCAAGTACCACACAGTATTAGCGTGAAACTGTGCGATGGGGATCTAAAGGGTGGTCAAAACATCCAGTAGCTCGTTTGGGACTAGAAGGCATAACCCACTCCTCAAGTGGGCCTCATACACAATGATGCAGCCCTGAGAGGGAGAGCAAGCAGCTTCCTCGCCGAGCATCCTGAAGACGATTGCCTTAGGAATGTTATACTCAATGTACAACTTTTTCACTTCACTTGCATTGATCACTGAAGCAATTTGGGATACAGAAGCCACAATAAAAATGGAAGCAAGAAGGTTGTAGAACACTTAAAAAATTTTCAAGAAGGAAAGCGTAGGAAGTTTGAAACGTAACGGACAGAGTACCTAAAGGTGTGTGAATGCTGGAGAAGGAGAATCGTCTCGTAAACGTGCACCCATCATAGTTGACAACTAGCTAAGAAGATCGTTGACTAGATTCATTGACCGTCTAGGCCAAAATTTGGAGAACTGGTTGAGAAGATTGTTGACTGAATTCGTTAACCGTCTAAATCAGAATCTAGAGAATTTCTAAAGGAAGCATTGACTAGATTATTGACGTCTGGGCCAAAATCCGGAGAATTGCTGAAGTCGTGTTTACCAGATTCATTGATCATCTAGACCAAAATCCAGAGAATTGGCGGGAGTTCAAACGACGGGCCATCATGTCGCAGGACTGTCAGTTAAAACGTTGGCCACGTGTCTACATGCAGTAAATTTGTGATCACAATAATTAATGTGCCAAAGGATTTGATTCATTTGCACCCTTTCAGTGAGCGGCACGTGTCAACAATGATGGGTGCATGTTTACGAGACGGTTCTCCTTCTCCAGCGTTCACACACCTTTAGGTACTCCGTCCGTTACATTTCAAACTTCCTACGCTTTCTTTCTTGAAAATTTTCTAAGTGTTCTATAACTTTCTTGCTTCCATTTCTATGGCGCCTTCTGTAACCCAAATTGCTTTAGTGATCAATGCTAGTAAAGTGAGGGAGTTGTACGTTGAGTACAACAATCCTAAGGCAATCGTCTTCAGGATACTCGGCAAGGGAGATAGGGCTTGCTCTCCTTCTCAGGGCTGCATCACAATGTATGTGGCCCACTTGAGGAGTGGGTTATGCCCTCCAGTCCCTAACGAGCTGTTGGACATTTTGACTGCCCTTAAGATCCCCATTACATAGTTTCATGCCAACACTGTGCAGTACTTGTGTATACTTTATATCTTTTTTTTCCATCATTTGAGGCTGCTGACGGTGGAGGTGGTCAAGGTGATATTTCAGTTCATCCAGGATGGAGAGTGGGTGTCCCTATCTCCACGAGGACTCCAAATTAGCAGTATTATATATGATTCCTTGAAGAACTGGAAGAACCGATTCTTCTATATTCATATGCACGCCTCTTGGCCCTTGGCCAGAGATTGGGTTAGGGTGCCCTATATTTACACTGGGACGCCCACCGATGAGGAGACTGTGGCGGTGGAGCCACTTCTGAAGCTGGTGGAGAGCCACATTCCAGAGTTTCGGAAAGACCATTTAGTTTCTTGTACATATGCCAAGAAGGCACGATGGGGACCACCTTCTCCGGTGCAAAAGATGAAGGTGTCTTCCCGTAAGAGGAAGGTTAGGGCCCTTACGATCGAGTCTACCAGCACACCTTTCATTGAGAAGCTCCCAGTAGTCCTAGGTAGAAGAAGGCGGCGACGGATATGCCTTCTTCTTCTTCCTGCACAAAGCCAGATTATTTTTTGGCTGGCCAGTTCATTAGAGTTTGGGAAAGCTCCGATGTTGGCTATGTTGAGGTTGTTGTGGAGGTGTACATGGCTAGGCTGCACTCCACTGCAAGTAGCGCCGTTCTGGCTATACCGTAGTCGGATCACTTGGCGGTGTAGTTGAAGCCACCTACTGAGATCCCTGTTGTGTAGGCTACTGAATTATTTGAGGAGCTAGTTGCCAGTAAGCTTTTGGAGGCACCTAAGGTGCCAACCGTCGAAAATCCCCTAGAGGAGGTTGGCATTAGCGTTGAGCTGACGAAGGAATCTGCTGCCAGAGAGCCTGTTGAGGCAGTTGGCCTTATTGTGGAGTTGTCGGAGGAGTTTGCGACGAAGGTTTCTGCGGAGCTGTCTAGGAGATTACTGTTTCCAATCCTCTATTGCCAGGGCCAAGGTCTCAGAGTAGGCTAGTGAGGCCAGATCACAAAGTTTGGCAAGTAAACCTTTTGAAATCTTCCCTCCCTTTTCTTCCTTCATTGTTGTTATTTAGCGCCCTTGCCTTTTGCAAGATAAGAGAATAATGGACACAGTTAGCAAGGGACTATGCCAAAGAGACCTGATGATCTCAGACCATGACAGAGAGATCGCCTGATTTGAGGAGGAGATGGAGTTGCTTAAGGCAAAGCACCATGAGAACACAACAGCCCTTCAGACTATGATATCAAGCTTAGAGGAGGAAAATGTCAGGTTGAAAGAGGAGATCGTCCGTTTGAGAGAGGAAGTTGATCGGGCAACGAGGCATACTGACTAACTCTCAGGATAGATGACATCACTAAAGAACGAGTTGGCCACTCGCATACATCCCTATGAGGTCTCTGATATGCTGTAGGCACGGGTGTGGGAAGGTGTCAACATCAGTCGACGCATTGCACAGCTAGTTGACCCTAGCTTTCCAGTTGAATTTCTTGACCCAGTAAACCGTTCTGTCGAGCATTGCGAGAACCTCGTGGCACAGTCTCGAAGTGGTCAGGGGCCATCACTACCTCCTCCTAGGAGCTCCGCTCTACCGTAGATTTTGTACCCTTGCTTTTTTGTATGTATTTGTAAATTCACGGACATAATCAATAAAATAATTGTTTTACTGATATCCTACGTCTTTGCCTTTGTTGTCGTTTCAACTACTTATTATTGTGTTGGCTGGCCGACTTAGTTTATTGTAAGCAAGTTGGCCATCTTTCTTGCAGCGCTTAAGACATTTGTAGCGCTCTTCGATGGACTTAAATCCTGGAGAAGACATCAAGGTAAATCTGGACGTCACATCATGCCTATTCTACACTAGCGTGTGAGTAGAGGCTTGACGACACTGCCCAAGTATGGACTTGGGCTGCCAACTTTGGCCGGAGTACTTTACTCCTGTCGACCGTCTTAACTGATTGTGCTATCTCCTTGTGAAGGAGGTTGTCACGTGTGCTATTTAAGCCCCCTAACATTTTGACAGCAAACAGGCCACGTTGATGACCAATGTTTAATTTGACCGTCAATAGGCCACTTGGATGATCGGGGTTTAAATTTGACTGCGTATGGGCCGCGTGAATGACCAAGGCTTAATTCGACCACTCATGGGCTGCCTGGATGACTAGGGTTTAATTCGACCACTCATGGGCCGCCTGAATGACCAGGGTTTAATTCGACTGCTCATGAGTCGCCTGAATGACCAAGGTTTAATTAAGAACGGTTAAAAACCTGCCCGACTTAAGGGCAGTCTAAGTCGTTTGTATAACCTTGCAAATGTACACACATGCATATGGAACAGAGAAGGAAAGAAAGAACGACATGATACAATGGCAAAAGCATTTATGTTATTAATATGACATGCTTATTACAAGCATACACGTGTAACATTAATGACCTAGCTGTGCCCTTACTGGAAGTAGCGCTTGAGGTGGATCGCGTTCCACGTCCTTGGGTTCAACTTGCCGTTTTGGGTCTGGAGTTTGTATACTCCATTCTGTAGAACAGCTGAGACTAGGAAAGGACCTTTCCAATTCAGAAAAAGTTTATTCTGGTTGGTGGTCTTACGCGTAGCGTCAATGTTTCGCAAGACCAAGTCCCTGACTTCGAATTGCTTATTATAATAGCGAGTGACTCATTATTGGTAGGCTACTGTCTACATTTTGGCAGCGTCGCGAACTCCCTTAAACAAGTCTAGGTGTTCCCAAATTTTCTAACAGTTACCTTACAGGTCAAAGGACTTAACCCTAAGACTTAGAAATCCAATCTCAACCGAAATTACTGATTCAGTCCCGTAACAAAGATTGAAGGACGTCTCGCCTGTCGGTTCGTTTGGAGTTATCCGAAAAGACCATAAGATGGAGGGTAGTTCGTCGACCCATGAGCCCCCTATGTCCTACAACTTAGTCTTCAGACTGTGAGTAGCGTGCAGTTTGTGACCTCCATCTGTCCATTGGCTTACAGGTACACCACTAAAATGTGGACCAATCTGATGCATAGACTTGTACAATACCTAGTGAAGTATTTCTTGGAGAATTGGATTTCGTTGTCGATCATGATGACCTCGGGAATGCCAATCTGCCAACTATGCTCTAGCGGACGAATTCTAAAGCATTGTACTCGGTGATCTTGGCCATCGGGACGGCTTCAATCCACTTGGTGAAGTAGTCAATGTCCGTGAAGATGAATTTTCTTTGCCCTATCACGATGGAAAATGAGCCGCGAATATCTAGCCTCCATTGTGCAAAAGGCCAAGGAGGTTGAAGAGATCTCAACTCGGCGGGCGGCTAGTGGTGAAGATTACTATGGAGTTGGCAATTCTCATACTTCTTTATGAACTCAAAGGCACCATTCTTCATTATCGGCCAGTAATATCCCTGGCATATGATCTTGAATGTTAGGTTTTTACCGTCAATATGCGATCCACAGATTCAAAGGTGAACTTCGCTCAATGCGTAGTCTGTTTCCTCAGGAGTTAAGCACCAGAGGTACGGAGTAGAGTAGCCAAGACGATATAGCCATCCATCGACTATGGTGTACCAGCCAACCGTCTTCTTGATCCACTTGGCTTTGTCCCCATTGTCTGGTAATGCTCCGCCTGCCAAGTATCTCTGGTAAGGCATCAACCAACTTTTTGTGTCAGAGATTTACATTGCTTCCTGCTCCTCCATGCCGGGAGTGCTCAGGACTTCCCGCATCTCCCTTTAGTACCGCTCTGGGTTTTCGGCCGTCGCTGCCCTGACAAGTTGGTTAGCCTTCCAATTTTTAGTTCTGGAGATGTGGACCAGGTCCAACTTATCAAATCTCCTAATGGCGTCCTTCACCTTAACCAATTATTTCGCTAAGTGATGGTTGCACGCCTCGAAACTTCCGTTTACCTAGTTAACAACCAACTTAGAGTCACTATAAACGATCAGTCGTCTGGCAGAGCACTTTTTTTCTAGGTTTAGCCAGGTTAACAGGGCTTCATACTTGACAACGTTGTTAGTGGCTGAAAAGTCAAGTTTAATGAAGTTCTTCACCTCATACCCGTCTGGGGTCCTGAGGACTACTCCGGCACCATTGCTTAAGTCCGTAGACAATCCGTCTACGTTAATAACCCATTCTGGCACTTCCCTATATAGTCTTGTGTCCTTAGTGGGCTGTTTATCAGGAATTGGTGTCTTGGTCTGGACGGTCCAGAGCCTGCCCTTTGATGGCTGGCCTGGGCAAGAATTCAATGTCGAACTCTCCCAACACGTAGCCCACTTAACCAGCCGTCCGAAAATGTCAGATTTTTAAAGTATACTTTTCAGTGGTTGGTTAGTCAGAATAACTATACGATGAGTTTGGAACTAAGGTCTCAGTTTTCGAGCGGAAGAGACAAGTGTCAAGGCTAGCTTCTCTGCGCATGGGTGGCACGTCTCTGTGCCGGTCAACATTTTGCTCACATAGTAGACTAGCCGTTGAGAGTCAGAGTCCTAGCATATGATGATAGAGTTGAGAGCCACATCTGACACTACCAAGTAGAGGTACAGCTCTTACCCATCCTTGGGTAACATCAGCAACACGGACTGGCCAAGTACTGCTTCAATTCATCGAAGACTGCCTAGCATTTTGCAGTCCACTGGAATCTGTCTGCTTTTGTCCCCGCGGAGCCTTGAAGAAAAGCAGGTACTTTTTTTTCAACTTGGCAAGAAGCGAGATAAGGCTGCCAGTCGTCCGGTTAGCCTCTAGATATCTTTGACACCTCATGGCGGTGTCATATCGTTAGGAGATGATGAAACCCAAAAACTTTTCTGAGGACACCCCGAAAAAGCACATTAAAGGATTTAACTTCATTTGGTGAGGGTGGAGTACCTCGAAAGACTCAGCTAGATCGCAAATATGGTCATTGGTGGTCTTGCTCTTAACGAGCATGTCATTGACGTACACCTCCATATTACGGCTGATCTACTTCTCGAATATCTTTTTCACAAGCCTCTGATAAGTGACACCCGCGTTCTTCAGACCAAATGGCTGACCTTATAGTAGTAGGTGCCTTGGTCTATCATGAATGAGGTGTCTAGATGTTGAATCCACCAATAGTTCGATTCGAGGTAAAGGGAAGCTGTCTTTTGAGCAAGCTTTGTTAACATTGGTGAAGTCAATGCATATTCATCATTTTTCGTTGCTTTTCTTTACCAAGATGATGTTAGAGAGCCAATCCGAGTACTGGACCTCTCTAATGAAGCCGGCATTCAGCAATCTCTTCACTTCCTCTTGGATGGTGATGAATTTCTTCACGGAATGGTTCCTACGCTTCTGCCTGATGAGCTTGCAATCATGATCGAGGCCCAACTTGTAGACCATTACCCTGACCAAAATTCCAAACATGTCGGTAGGAGTCCATACGAAAATATCAGCGTTCTGTCGTAAGAACGCTATCTGCTCGTCGCACAGTGTCCCAGTGAGTAGCTCCTGATTTGTACACACCTCTCCGGGTCCTTCGGATTTAGTGGGTGTAGAGCGGCTGCCTCACTAGACTGCGCCTGTTGTAGGACTGCTTCATCTCGATGGTCGAGCTCTCTTGCCGCCTTTATGCTACCACTCAGAGCGATCTGGGACATATAACATGTCCTCTGAGTGATTTAATCACCTAACATTTCATCAATACCGCGGGTTGTTGGGAACTTCATTTTGAAATGTGGTATGGAAGTGATGGCTCCGAACGCTATTAGGCATGGGCAGCCTAGTATATTGTTGTACACGGAGAGAAGGTCATCAACCAAGAAGGTGAGTGTGTAACTCGCCATTATTAGGTATGTGCCTTGGGTGACCTCCAACTGGATTGTTCCTTGGACGATCACTGGTTCGTTATCAAGGTCATAGAGGGGGCCTTCGGCAGGTTTTAATTGCCACTTTTTTAAACCAAGTTTAAAAAATGCATCAAGATAAAGCAAATCTCAGAAACTTTCATTATCTACGAAGACTCGTTTTAATTGGTAGTCGACACTATCGTTTGAAACGAGCGCGAATACAATAAGGGGATCTGCATGGAGGGAGATTACATGTCTTATGTCATTATCCCTAAAGCTAATGACGTTGTCTTCTGTACGCTACTTCTTCCACCCAATCTGTTGCTCCTTGTGATCCGCTGGGGTCTTTGGCAGTCGGGTTGTAATCATGTTGATCACTTCAACCGCGACCCAATTTCAAGGCTAAAAAGTCTCTAGTCCTTCCCCGCCTAAGGTGCCAGGGCTCTGTCTAGGGTTCCTGACGAACCTGGTGAGGTGGCCCCTCCGGATGAGCTCCTCAATCTCCTGCTGAAGCGTCTTGTAATCTTCCGTAGAGTATTCAGGAGATCGATAGAAATCGCAGTATTTGGCTAGATTTCCTCCCTCTGCTTTCTTAAGTGGTTTTGGCCACTTATAGAATTTCTCCCCACGGATCTATATGAGGATGTTAGAGCCCGTGTCGGTCAGGGGCGTCAGGTTGATTAGCCCGTAATCCCTTCATTTTGGTGCTCCAGTCCTGTGCTGCTTCCTACGGGAGTAATTACCGTCGTTGTACTTTCTTTCCCTCAGTTGGGAGAGAGTGAGACTATTCGGTCCTTTCAAGACACTTAGCCTTGTTAGTCTCTTTGGCTGCTGTGTAAGCCCTGGTGATAGATTCTACCTCCCGAAAAGTCTACGAATTCTTATACACCAGGTGCCTAAAGAAGTCCACATGCGTTAAGGTAGAGATGAAACTGCCAAACTTCATTTCTTCTTTGAGCCTGAAATCCTTTTGGCCTCTTCCATAAAGCGATCTAGGAACCTTCCTGAATTCTCTCCCTGCTTCTACTTGATATGGGAGAGATGCCATGGCTGCTTCTCTTCTCGGCGACTGGAAGCGTATTCAACCAAGAAGAGATCAATGAGCTCTCGAAAGCTCTGGATCGAATCTAATGGGAGACGATGGAACCAGATACATGTGTCTCCCTTCAGGGTAAGAGGGAAGCAACAGTACATCGCTGCGTCCTCCAACCCCTAGAGACTTAGATAAATGCGGAAGTGATTTAGGTGATCCATAGGATCAGCACTCTCATCGTAAGAGTCAAGGGTTGGCATTTTAAACTTTGTCGACAAAGGGAAATTCAAGATCTATGCTGTGAAGGGAGATCTGTCCAGATCCATGGTTTATTCGTCATCTTTGAACACGCGATTCAAGATCTTCTCCACCCTCAAGTCTATGCGGGTGGCGTTGCCAGTCCTTTTGAAGTTGAAGTAGGTTCTCAACTCCATTTTTTATCTGGCATGGCGAGTAGCTAGCCAGCTATTACCAGCAGTGGATCTAATGATCCTAGAGGCTCCCTCCTCAACCTGATGCTTGGTCTCCATCCGAGAGTATTGGGGATTCTTCCACTTTGGATTCTCCTCCGAAATCCTGCTGCCCAAACGTCCTTCGTGCCTTGGACGACTCTGGGCGTGTGAGGCCTCCAAAACTTGAGTGTTTCCTGGCTTCCTGGTCTTCTTGGATGGCTTCTTCTTCTTTTGGTCTCCTCTCTTGGAGGTTAGAGTAGGGACTACCGTGGGCAAAGCCCCCTGCTTTATATTTTCCCGGTGGGCCCAGAGTATCTGAAGCATTTGATTCATGTTACTCATTTGTTCTGTTAAGTTCTGAAAAAATTGTGCGGGTACACCGTTGACCACCTTGTAGACTAGGTTATTAGTAGAGTGGTCCTAGTCAGGTGTGGCCACGTCTCTTATAGGACCGCTAGCTTGCACTCTAGCATTCACCACTCTGATAGATGAAACTGGTTGTGGAATTGAGTAGGGAAGTTGTAGTGAAAAGTGGTAGACTTTTCGTAACATTCCCACAGACGGCGCTAATGATGCGCCCTGGATCCAACTTTTGAACAGATTCGAGTCAATTCATCCGTCTGTGTCCAACTCAATCCACCGAGTCTAGATTCTGCACACTACAACTACGAACAGGAGGTCAGGTGACGGCGGAATATTATTCCACCGAAAATACTCCGACGCTCAAGTCAGTTCGCAGCCTTCAAAATAAGAAGGGGGTGTAATGAGATGAGATGTATGGATATGATGAGTGTTAGTAATATGGTGGTGCTCTTGTAAGAAGAGAGACTTTTGTTACTCGTGAGGAGCAAAGTCTCTAAGTACTGTATTCCCTGTGAACATAGTAGCAAAGAGAGTGAGAGAGAGAGAGAGCACTATAATGCCAAAAGCATGAGAGCTTTTTCTGTATGAGGCTTTTGCAGGCAAAATGAGAATGTGCCTTGGAGTGAGAACTCCATGGCCTTTTATAGCCATTATGCTGCCATGCCTTCCTTGTGCAGAAGGGATTGATTCCCGCGCTCTGTTAGGATCGCTGCCCTTTCTGGTGTGGAGCCCTTATAGCAGTAATGACTGCTGGATTGATTGCTTTCTTTCTATATTTTATAACTGTTAGGATTTTCAGTAGATAGAAAAAGGATTTTCGTGCCTTCCTTCAGGGATGCACATTGAATCTGTTGATGACCGTTACAATAGAAATTGCCTTCTATGGAGAGCACGAAATTAGGGGAGAAGACCGTTGCTAGTCGAGGATGAATGTGTGGGCTAAATTGGCCTTTGCCCACTTGAGGCCTGCTCTTCAGACGGTCAACCAGTCACGCTTTTGATCAACTGAAGCATTGATTGTCTTGGGAGCAAGTTGTCCGTCCTGCTCTTGAGCTTCTCTTGGTTTGTTGGCCTATCGTCCGGTCAACGGATGACGTTGATTGTCTAGGCGCGAATGGGCCATTATGGATTTGGGTCACTCCTCCTTCTTGGGCTAGCCTATTATTGAAATACTCATATACATACTATAATGTTTTTTAGGGGGCAGTCAAAACCAAAATGACTAGTAGTAGTAGTTAAATTTATGATAAATTATGATTATGATATTTTAAAATTACTATGTATGTGGTATAATCGGTTTGGAAGTATTAGAATAATTTTTTCATATCCATTACTACTGAAATTAGAAATATTATTTGTCATAATTAATAATGAAGTTGTAAAGTAATAATATTGATATATAAATAATAAACAAAAATTAGTAAAACAATATAATTATATATATCATACCATTACTTGTTGTACAAAGTGAGAAAGTAAATAGAGATTGGAGAGACCAGTTTGTGTTGATAAAGGAGGGATAAGAGGGTATTTATAATTTTTTATCTAATTAATTAGTACTATACAAAAAAATGGCAACCCTATCCCTTGAACAGTAATATGGCCATTGTAATTTTTTAAATAAAATAAAATAAAATCATAGATCATATCAGGTATAACTTACTTCTAATATAGGCCAACTACCACACAGCTTGGCACAAATTGAAGTGTTGGATTATGTTACACAGGACCCAATAGTATTCATTATAGGCTGGGTCATGCCATACCACAAGTGGCACAGTGCAATTACCACATCTATCTAATCTCAAAAGAAGGGATTAGAACTAACCTCTCCAAGGTGATGGCCATGTTAGAATGCAGGCCTTATGATAATCTCTAGTCTCAAGTCCAAAATTATCTTTAGTTTATTTAAAAGCATAGGTTGCTTGCAGCTCCACTCATGGCTTTGCTTAAAACAAATTCCTTCTATTAGATGACTGATGCTAAGGAAGCTTTTAAGATGCTAAAAGAAGCAATTTCCACGCCACCTATGTTGGCCTCGCCAAATCTTATCAAAAAATTTATAATCAAATGTGATGTGTTGTGAGGAGGATTGGGAACTGTCTTGATGCAGAAATGGAGGCTGATCTCCGATTTCAGTGAGGCTTTAAAAGGGAATCATTTACTCCTATCAACTTTTGAAAAGGAGCTACAGTCTATAGTCATAGCCAGAAGGAAATGGAGGACCTATTTATTAGAGAAAGCATTTTGTTGTCAAGATGGACCAATAATGAAATGCTTGGATTTTTATTTGAATTATTTTAATATTAATTATGATTTTAGATTATAATATTGTAAAAATTTTGAAGAAAAATCAGATTTACTTTATGGCGCCTAAGCGCTAGTGAGATATTATATATATTCGTGCATAAAAAAGAAAGAGAAAATCAAAACCGTGGGCGGAAACCCGCGGCTAGAAAGAAGAGAGGAGAAGGGGGAATCGGACGCATCAAGGTAGAAGCAAAGTAGAAAAGAAAGAAAGAAAAGAGGGAGAGAAGGAGAGAGGGAGACAAAGGGGGGTTCGCACAAAGCGCAGGAGGAGGAGGAGGCCACGGCACACGAGAGGCAGTGATGCGCGGGAGGTAGAGAGGTGCAGAGGAGAGGCACGCGGCAAGAGAGAAGGGGTGCATGCAAAGGAGAAAGAAAGAGAGAAAGTGGAAGAGCGTCCACATGAGAAATGAAGAAAAATGAAGAAGAGGAAGGAGAGGGATAGAGAAGAGGCGACGCATAGGGAAGGTCTACACAGCCGAGAGAGCAGGCGACGCGCAGGGAGGAGGCTGGCGGTAGGAGAGAGAAGCCGCACAAGAAGAGAGAAAGGGCACACCGCAAAGGAGAGAGAACGCGTGATTTTGGTAACTCAAAACGTACTTTTGACAAACCTACTTAGTATAAGATTGAGGCAAGTATTTGAAAGCCAAATCCTTGGTCTATTTTTGTATCTAATAATATTTATGTGTATTTTGATTTTCTTTACATGCATGGTATTGTTATGCACTCCATTTATTTATTGTGTACATGCATGTATATTTTACCTGTTGTTTGGTGGTTTTATTTTGATATTTGTGATTTTGGAGGGTTTTGTTATTTGTGGATATCCAAACTATATATGTATTTTGTATATCCGTATATTATGGAACAATGAATCAGGCCTTATATCAGTCCACATGCATGCTCTGGGAAACAAGATAGCTAGTTTGTGGGATCAAGGTGGTCTGAGACCCGAGGGGTTGATATTTGCGATCCGAGGCTTTCGATGTGTGGCATTTGTGGTGCCTCTCCCGACAAGGAGACTGTGGTCCGAACGGGGACGTATTTATGATATGTGATTTCCCTTCCGCCGGTAGGAAGGTTGAGCTATGATGTAGTCGACTTGCCTCATATATTTTAATGAGAACTATCATAAGAAATTAATAAAAATTAATATATTCAGATGTTCTAATATATAACTAAATTTAAAATTGTACCTAAAATTACGGGTGGTAAAATTATAGTGAGCAACTTTGCCTATGGGAGACAAAGTACATAAGTAGCCTAGCCTGCTAGCCTAAACTGCATATCGATTTGTTCAAGATTACCGAAAGTATGTATAACAAACATTTTCTCAAATTGATCATTTACATCTTTGGTTCTCCGATTTCGTACAAACTTTGTATTTCTACACGTATTTGCGTGGATTATAATTTGACATAAGTGGATTGGCCCACGGATGGGTAATAAAAATATCTCATATGAATAGATATATGTTAAACCCTTGAACATGTTTTATATTTGTATGTTTTCATTCTAACCTTTGATTTTATCATATGAAATTATGATATTTGGATCCGAACTATGGTTTATGTCCCACGAGAAGGTGGTGACGATCGCAATTATATGATATGACATCGGATCATTTAATTTGATATTATATACGAGATTTGATCGGATCGTTATTTATTATGATTATGTCCCGGAAAGTCTATTCGATACGGATAATGATTTAGTACGAGATATCTCCTCGATTTTCAGAGATTTTTTACGGACCTTGTGGTTTGTCTTATGTGATTATATGTGGCATCTCATTCCCTCTGATTTATATACATTGTTTTATATATCTGATGATACTTACTGAGTTTTAAACTTACGTTTTCTTATTTTATCCCTTCAGACCAGTAGGTTGGATACACTTGTAGGAGTTCGCACGTGATTTGTTGTGGCATATCTCTATCAGTGAGTGGAGATATTTATGTTGATTATGTTCCAACTTTCAAAAGTGCATTATGGTTATTGTTTATGGTCAGATGAGAGTTTTAGTGAATATATAAGGCATCTTGGAGTTATATTATATTGATGAGTCGTTATTGTATTGGATATCTCCCTTACAATGTATAGATAGTAGGTCTCATGTTATAATATCCGGATTTATATTCGATGAGATCTTGTACGGGTTTTAATACATTGGATTCTGTGTATGTATAGATTGTCATACCCGAGTTGAGTTTTATTGTCATTTGCTGCTTTTATTGGATTTCATCTTTTGTGGATTATTATTATTATTGACCTGTGTATATGCTCTTGGGTCATGACAAAAGCCTTAAATTCTTATTGAGGCAAATGATTAGAACTCTGTCACAGTAAAAATGGATTTTCAAACTTTTCTGATATGATTTTGTTATAGAATACAAAAAGGGGGGAGAAAACTGTTGAGGAAAAAAAACACTCGGACTGCACGGTGACCGAGCGGACAGAGTTCTCGGACAGCACACAGAGCAGAGCTCTCGGACTGCAAGCAAAGTAAGGATAGAGAACACAAGTTTTAACGTGGAAAGCCCTTCCAAAGCCAAGGAAAAAACCACGAAGAAATGTACTATAAGAGAATTGTTTACAAGTGTTGGCTACTCAAGCTCTAACGAAAGAAAACAATCTCAAGTGTACAACCTTCCTCTCTCAAAGTGTATCTCACTCTATCTTTACAACAAGCTTGCCCACAGCTCTTTCAAGGCTCTTAGAACTCAAGATGTCCCAGCTCTAGCACACCCTTCAGCAAGGGCAACAAGCTTCTTTATATACACAAAGGGTGGCGTGTCTGCCCACCCTACTGGACGTAGGTTTCCAGACCTACGTCCTAGGCCTGCCATGGCAGGCGCATACTTGGCGTGTCAGATAGCAGGCCTGTCATCGGGAAGTTGCAGCCGCTGCAACATCCAATCAGAGTGGGTGACCAACCCATCTGCAAAAAACGGCCACTTGCAGGCCTACGTTGATAGAGTCAACGCCTACGATTCTAGGCTCCTCGTCCTCGTCCTCAACAACCGCTCGGACATGATACTTCAACAGAAGTCCTCGTCCATTCTTCCAATGGAGTCCGCGGACATCATGCCACTCGGGAGTGACCCCAACAAACTTCCCCTCACGACCGAGTGAAGTTAGTTAGACCGGCAATGTCACAACAGGCTTCTAGCTTCCCCTTTGGCAAAATCTTGGTCAACATGTCCGAGACATTTTCTTCTGACCGAACTTTCCCAATTGATAGCTGCCCATCATCAAAAACATCTCTCACCCAATGATATCGCACGTCAATATGTTTTGACCGAGAATGGAATGAGGAGTTTTTACACAAGTGAATGGTACTTTGACTATCACAAAGAACCTCGTACGTCTCATGCCTTAGACCCAACTCTTGGACGAACCTCTTCATCCAAAGCATCTCTTTACAGGCCTCGGTCACGGCAATGAACTCTGCTTCCGTAGTGGAGAGAGCGACGCACTTCTGCAACTTTGACTGCCAGGAGACCGCCCCTCCCGCAAACTTCACCAAGTATTCGGACGTTGATTTTCGAGAATCAACATCCCCTGCCATATCTGCGTCCGTGTACGCAATCAACTGAGGCTTTTTATTTCCAAACTGCAAACCCGTCTTGGAGGTCCCGCGAAGATATCTGAAGATCCACTTCACCGATGACCAATGCTCCATACCTGGGTTTGAGAGGAATCTGCTCACAAGGCCAACCGCATGAGCAATGTCCGGCCGCGTACATACGGCCGCGTACATAAGGCTGCCAACGGTCGAGGAGTAAGGTATCTTACTCATGCGCGCCTTTTCAGTGTCCGAGGACGGACACTACTGTTTGCTCAACTTAAAATGGTTGGCTAAAGGAGTGCTGACAGGCTTGGACCCTTCCATGCTGAATCTCTGAAGCACCTTTTCAATATAGCCTTCCTGGGACAGCCAAAGCTTCTTGCCCTCTCGGTAGCGAGAAATTCTGATCCCCAGAATCTGTTTCGCCAGTCCGAGGTCTTTCATGGCGAAAGACTGTCCCAGTTGCTTCTTCAGCTCCTTGATCCGAGCACTATTCTGTCCGACAACCAGCATGTCGTCCACATAAAGGAGAAGGATGACGAAATCATTTTTCGAGAACTTCTGCACAAAGACACAGTGGTCCGAAGAAGTCTTATGGTATCCTTGTCTGACCATAACAAACTCAAACTTCCGATACTACTGTTTCGGAGCTTGTTTCAGCCCATACAAACTCTTCTTCAAACGACAAACCAGTCCCTCCTTTCCTTTGACTTCAAAACCATCTGGTTGCTCCATGTAGATCTCTTCCTCTAGATCTCTATGGAGAAAAGCTGTCCGGACATCTAGTTGCTCAATCTCCAGGTCCAAAACTGCTGCCAGTCCGAGCACTACGCGGACCGAGGACATCTTCACAACAGGCGCAAAAATTTCACCAAAGTCAACACCCTTTTGTTGACCAAATCCCTTGACCACAAGTCGTGCCTTGTGTCTCAGGGCGCTCGGGTCCTCGGTCGCCTTCAGCCGGAAGACCCATTTGTTCTTCAGGGCCTTCTTCCCCTTAGGCAGCTTGGCCAGCTCAAAGGTATGGTTCTCATGAAGTGAGGCCATTTCCTCTTTCATGGCCTCAAACCATTTATCCTTTTGGGAGCTCCCCATAGCCTCGCCAAAATCCTCTAGTTCTCCAGCATCAGTGAGGAGGACGTACTCATTTGTTGGAAGGCGGACGGACGGTCGTCTCGGCCTGGACGACCGTCTCACAGGGGCCTCCTCATCCACTTGAGGCACCAAATCTTCAACTCCGATCTGAGGCGCCTGGAATCGCTCGATCTGGTTGGCAACAACTCTTGGTCCGGCGACGTCGGACGCAAGACGAAGGAGATGAGACACTATCACTGCTTAGCCGTCGTCCTGGGAAGTGTTGGGTAGAGACTTGACTCTTTCCCAAAGTCCTCTATGGTTTCGTCCTCAACGAAAACCACGTCTCGGGACCGTACCAGCTTCTTTTCCTTTAGGTCATACAGTCTGAACCCAAACTCATCCCCGCCATAGCCCAGAAAGATACATTGCATGGTCTTTGGCTCAAGCTTGGTTCTCTCATCTCTTGGAACATGAACAAAGGCTTTACAGCCAAAAGTCCTAAGATGGTTGTAAGCTGGTTCCCTTCCGGTCCAAATCCGCTCTGGAATTTCCCCATCTAGAGGCTTACAAGGCAATCGGTTGATCACGCGGGCGGCCATCTTCAAGGCCTCGGCCCAAAAAGATCCCGGAAGCCTGGCCTCGGACAACATGCACTTGACCCTTTCCATTAGGGTGCGATTCATCCTCTCGGCCACGCCATTCAGTTGCGGCGTCTTGGGTGGAGTCTTCTGATGTTTGATGCCGAGAGTCTTGCAATAGGCATCAAACGTTCCAATGAACTCACCGCCGTTGTCGCTCCGCACGGCCTTTAACCTCTTCCCGGTTTCTCGCTCAACGAGCGCATGCGACGCCAAAGGTTCCCATGACCTTGTCCTTGGTTTTCAACGGAAACACCCACAGCTTCCTTGAACAATCGTCAATGAAGGTCACAAAATATTGTGCACCTCCAAATGACTTCTCCGGTAGAGGCCCACACACGTCTGTGTGGACGAGTTCCAAGACCTCGGACCTCCTGGAAGATACGTCTCCTGAAAAGGAGACCCTTCGCTGCTTCCCCACCAAACAGTGAGGGCAAGTCCTCGGCGTGTCTCCATCCACCTCTGGAATGAGACCCTTCTTCGCCAGATGACTCATGCCACGCTCACTCATGTGTCCGAGTCTCTTGTGCCACAGGTCCGAGGACTCCACATTCCCCGTAGCATTCACCTCTGCTACCTCGGCCTGGGCCTTCATAGTGTAAAGGCCTGAAGCCTTTACTACTCGAGCAACCACCATCGAGCCCTTCTTCAGCTTGAAACTGCCGTCACAAAAGACGCTGCAGTGGCCTTCATCGTCGAGCTGTCCCGCTGAAATGATATTCATGCGAATATCGGGGACGTGACGGACGTCCCTCAAAATCAACCGGGCACCAGTGTTTGTCAACAAGGAGATGTCTTCTCGTCCAACAATTTTGGACGTCTCCAGGTTGCCCATCTTCAATACTCATGGGGCGCAGGGAGTATAAGTGGAGATAGATGCGCCAGAATCCACCACCCAGTCAGAGGCTTGCTCAGCCACGCTCACTGAGTCTTCAGACTCGCAAGCCAGAAGGAGGTCACCTCCTGTGACGACAGAGACCGAGGACTCTTCCTCGTCGCGTCTCTTTATGTCCCTATCTCCTCCAGCGTTTTCAAGCTTCCATTTGTAACAAAATTTCTTGATGTGGCCCTTCTTGCCACAGTGATGGCACTCCATATCCTGATACCGAGAACGCGACTTACTCCGCCCTTTGTCTTCAGACTTTGGGCCACGTCCTCAGCTTCTTCCCCTTGACTCAGTGACAAGGACCTCGGATTGCTGAGAGGTCGTCGTTCCCTGAGAACGCCGCCGCACCTCCTCGTTCAGCACAGCTCCTTTGACCATCTCTAAACTCACCACGCTGTTTGGAGCTGTATTTGCGATGGTGACCCTCATGGTCTCCCACGAGTCCGGGAGGGTTGCTAGGAGCCAGAGTCTAAGCACCTCATCCTCGAACTTAATACCCATGCCAGTCAGTCGGTCCACACAGCCCTGAAATTCATTCAGGTGGTCCGCAACAGATGATCCGTCCTTGTAACGGATATGTACCAGCCTCATCAAGTGATAAATTTTGTTGTTCCCAGACTTAGAAGCAAAAAAATTCTCCAGCTTTTCTCAAAGCGTCTTGGCATTCGTTTCTCTGCGAACGTGGTTGTGCACGTTGTCATCAACGAACTGCCGTATAAAGCCGCACACTTGCTTGTGTTCCAGCGTCCATGCCTCGTCCGTTTTTCCCGCCGGCTTTTCTGTGGCAAAAATCGGATTATGCATGGACTTCACATATAGCAAGTCAGACATCTTGCTTTGCCAAGTGTCATAGTTGGATCCGTTCAAGCAAGGCATTTTGCTTCCGTACTCCATAGCAGCCGACAACAAGATCACTGTACAAAGAACCTAACGCTCTGATACCACTTGTTGAGGAAAAAAAACACTCGGACTGTACGGTGACCGAGCGGACAGAGTTCTCGGACAGCACACAGAGCAGAGCTCTCGGACGGCAAGCAAAGTAAGGATAGAGAACATAAGTTTTAACGTGGAAAGCCCTTCCAAAGCCAAGGGAAAAACCACGAAGAAATGTACTATAAGAGAATTATTTACAAGTGTTGGCTACTTAAACTCTAACGAAAGAAAACAATCTCAAGTGTACAACCTTCCTCTCTCAAAGTGTATATCACTCTATCTTTACAACAAAGCTTGCCCACAGCTCTTTCAAGGCTCTTAGAACTCAAGATGTCCCAACTCTAACACACCCTTCAGCAAGGGCAACAAGCTTCTTTATATACACAAAGGGTGGCGTGTCCGCCCACCCTACTGGACGTAGGTTTCTAGACCTACGTCCTAAGCCTGCCATGGCAGGCGCATGTTTGGCGTGTCAGATGGCAGGCCTGTCATCGGGAAGTTGCAACCGCTGCAACATCCAATCAGAGTGGGTGACCAACCCATCTGCAAAAAACGGCCACTTGCAGGCCTACGTTGATAGAGTCAACACCTACGATTCTAGGCTCCTCGTCCTCGTCCTCAGCAACCACTCGGATATGACGCTTCAACAGAAGTCCTCGTCCATTCTTCCAATGGAGTCCGCGGACATCATGCCACTCGGAAGTGACCCCAACAAAAACCGCATAGCAGATGACTTATCAAGGAAGGAGAAAGTTTCAATGCTAATGATATTGTCATACCTTCCCTAGATTGGATAAAGGAGCTAGAGAATGATTATGTGGCTGACTTAGAAATGCAGTTACATTTCTAGTAGCTGCAGTCAGGGAACTCTCCCCCTAACCATTATTCACTTGTTGATGGGATGCTGTTTAAAAGGGAAAAATTATCCTAAGGAAGAATTTAGAGATCAAGCAGCAAATCTTGGAATGGATTCCTAGTAGTCCAATCAGGCGCCACTTAGAGTTCCACCGGAAGGATACGAGGAAAGACATTAGGAAGTTTATAAAGGCATGCCAAGTTTTCCCTAAACCAAAATTGAGCCATTAAAAACCACTTGCCCTCCTCCAACCTTTGCCTATACCCAAACACCTTTGGATTGATTTTTCTATGGAATTCATAGAGGGGTTTCTCAGTTTCCAAAAATTTAGCAGCATTGTAGTTGTAATGCATTAATTAACCAAGTATGTGCATTTCATAGTCCTAAACAACCCACATACAGCCACAGAAAGCACTCAATTGTTCATAGACCACATTATTAAACTGAATGGAGTTCCACATATGGCTAAGACTCCATTTTCGCTAGCTCTTTCTGGAGGGAGCTTTTTAAGCTACGTGGCACTAGGCTGCTGTTCAGCATGGCCAACCACCTCCAAATCGATGGTCAAACTGAGATAGCTAATAATAATTTAGAGCAATATTTAAAGTGTTTTGTAAATAATAAGTCTGAAACTTGGGCAAAATTGATAGCTATGGCAGAGTGGTAGCATAGCACCAAAACTCGTTCTTCCACGGGAATTACTGGTTTTAAAGCAATTTATAGAATGCCAACCTAGAAATTAGCTCGCTTTGTTAAGGGTTCTATGGCTAAGTGGCTGTGAAGGAAGAGCTAAGATGCAGAGATCAGCTTCTAACTCTCCTAAAAGAAAACTTAGAGAGGGTATAGTCCATGATGAAAACAAAGTATGATAAGCATCGGAGATAAAGGGAGTTCTAGGTGGGAGATTTTGTGTATCTTCATCTGCAACCAGATCACAGAAAATCAGCGTCCTTTGGGAAGAACATCAAGCTAACTCCTTGAATTTTTTGGGCCTTACAAAATTATTGAGTGGGATGTGTAGCTTGTCGACTAGAACTTCCACCATCTACACGAAGTCATCCAATCTTCTATTTTCGGCTCTGAAGAAGCAAATTGGCTCAGATCTTAAGCGTTTTCAACGATTCCTCGCGTAGATACCGATGGGGAGCTACTGCTAAAATTGAAAAGAGTCATAGGAAGGCGGGTTTGAAACAGTTATGGAAGGGAGGTCGTTGAAGTGCTTGTTTAGTTCACAGGAATTTCGAAAGAAAATAATACCTTGGAGCAATAGTGTTCCTTTCGTCTCAAATATCCCCACCTTAGGTGTAAGGTGCTTTAAGGGGGGAATTTCTAATAATGTATTTTTTATTAAAGAAAGGGAAAAGATAGTAATAATAATAGATAAGAAGAAGACGATGATGATGAAGTCACCTTGGATGAAGGAGAAAACAAGGATCTTGCAAGAAGAAGGCAACAGGGAGCTAAAAGGCAAAAAAGGGTTGCCCCCAGCCTTCAGATATCTACCAATCACATGAAGGGTCATCAAACCAAGAGTTGTGGAATCTGAGGCCTTCTGCATCCGTAAAGGCCACAGAAGAATCCAGTAGGTAGGAGGGACAGGAAGCGTCAGGAAAACCTTTCAGATGAGAAGGAAAGAAAGCATGCACTAGGCACGCAGGGAGGGAAGTGCATGGCACGTGGGTCTCTGCAGATTAGTTTACAAGGGAATCGATCCCTAGCAGCCATTACTACATTCCCTTCAATTTTTTTCCCCTACATCAATCATGAATATAAAGTCTATAAATCGACACAACAATAGAGGAAATGATATGAAAAAACTTACTTGAATAATTTATTTGGGGAATTGGTTTTCTTTTTAAATTGGATGCTTCTTACCATTTTTATTATTTTTTTATTCTATATAGTTTCTGAATAGTGCTGTTTTACATTTTTAAATTTTAGACATTTGCCAATCAAGTAATGCCAGCATTAGCCGACTCCATCTGACCCTAACTATAATTATTACTTTTCATTCTTATTCGAAGGGATTGAATTTTTTGCTTTCTTTTAAATGTAGAATAAGTGAAAAATTTAGTTGTCAATATTTTAAATTAGGTGTCTATTTTAAAAAGCATATCAGTGGTTCACCCAAACCAAGCCCATCCCACGCCAATTAGTGTCATGTAGCCTTCCCCACTACCAACTCATGGAATCTAAATCATAGTTTAGCCCAAAAGGTAATGCTATCTCACTAGCATTTCTTCCCAATGGAGAGCCTCTTGTCAACATCCGAAACAATAGTTTTACAATCCGAGTTAAAGGAGTAAATAAGATTTTATCTCCTCTTTTTATCAAAACGAGCCAATACTAATTTAGGTATCATATGAATTTATTCAAAAAAAAAAGCACATGTCCCTCCGTCTTTTTATTTCTAGCGCACATGACCAAGGAACAAGTTATCCCCCTAACTCTCAATTCATATACACATCAAACATTCATAAAAAATATCATATTATTTAAATATTTTAAAAAATATCTTCTCTGAATATTTCTCACAAAGGAATGCACATCAAAACCAACCAAAAAACAAAAATTGAGGTGGAAAAGGGAAATACATGTTGGCAGTCATTTTATCAATTTTATTTTCAAGTTTATTAAGTATTATCCTCATATTTTGTGAACATTTTATAATGTAAAAATAACTTAAACATATTTAATGTAAAAATTGTACGCCTCTATGTCACATATACATAATAACAAATGATTCAAATAGGATCAATTTTGTAATTTCTATTTATGTAAATTTAGGAAAAATAGAAAATTGGAAAATAAGAATACGTACACTTTTTTTTTTTTTCTTGCTTTAAAATTAGGGCTACAAATGAGCAAGCATAGCTTTGGATCAGCAACAATATATGTACACCCATATCTACCGCCACAGCTATCGAAATAAGCCATGTCATCCGTTACAGCTCATGCTTTTAGGATCCCGGGAAATATTTACCGAATGACAAATTTTTATACAAAAAATTATTCTCTTATAGTATTTTACACATCTTTTATTAAAAAAATTATTTTCAAAAAAATAACTATTTTTCGACGTTGGATGTATATAAGAAAAGATAGATTGTCAAAAAAAATAATCAATAATAGTAAATATCTGTAATTATTAATTATAATAATATTTTTTGACCGTGACAATATTTCATGAGAGAAAAAATATCAACCAAGGTTGCATTGGGGGCAAGGTGTTGGGGACCAAAAAAGATGGCACGAGATGACCCGCAACGGTGGTTAAGGGCATCGACAACCCTTAATAGGCGGTGGTGGTCGAGGCATGGCGGGCCTAGATCAAGTCACACCGGCGGCAAATGATAGTAACGATCAGAGATGTCACCACGCGATGACTAACAACAGGAACAGGAATGTCTGACAGTGGTATTTTGAGACATTACACACCGGTGGATGATTGATTAGGGTGCACTGAATTCTGAACTTGTTTATTACCTAACACCAAAATCAAATATTTCCACAGCTACACTGAGATAGTAACAGTAAATTCAATAGTTTTTCTCTTTCCCCCTTCAATTTATTCATTTTTTTATGAAAATTAAATATTTTGAAACTGTAGAAGTAATAGTTTTAAACTTCCCGCCAGCAACGGAAAACAAACACCTGCCTAAAGGGTTTTAAAGTGAAGTCTGAGTACAAATATCTCTACACATCCCACCCAAGAAGGGAGCAAATCCAAAATGACTTGATTATGTGTATTTGAGAAGAAGAACAACATCCATGGCCTACAATCGCCCAAGAGGATTGGGAAGGCTCAACTCAAACAATCGTTCAGCAAGGACGTTGTCAGTCATTCGCCGCAGCAAAAATTGTAATGATATACAAAAGAAAAGAAGAAAATGATCGGATCACAGCCAAACAGACTGCATTGAAAATTCTGAAGTCCAAAAAGAATATAACAAAAATTCTGAATCCCAACAAAATTTGGAGGATCACATTACGTCATATGCTATCAAAGATATCTTGAATTGCATAGCTGCTCTGAAGGATCAATCTGAAGCAGACAATTAAGGCGAAAAAGGATGACCACCAGACGCCGCCAGTTCTGCTAACTGATCTCCCTCCAGACAGGAAATGAGCTCCATGGAGATGAAATGTGCCGGTAGACTTCCGAAATCTTCGATGCTAAAATTGTGCGACAATTCGAGTTGTTTTGCTTCGGATTCCGCAGCTTCAGCCTCTGCAAGAAGTATCTTAGCTTCTTCAAGATCACCCAGTTCTAAAGCAGCACGTCTTTCGGCTAAGGCAGCACCAGCAGCAAGACGTAGCCTCTGCAATCTTGCCACTGCTGCCTCCCTGTCCTTTGACAACACGAGTCCTTCAGTCTCTTGCACTTTGGCTGTAGTGTCTCTAATTGCATCCTCAATCTTCCCCAGCTCTGCATCGGCTCCTTCCATCTTAATCTGTTCACTTTCTTTTTCGTTGCTCAGTGTCTTTGCTTCTGCTGCTATGCGTCCTGCTTCCCTAAAGTTTCTTGAAACAGCAGCAACTTTCTTCTCTGCTTCTAGCTCCGGTATTCTTTTGTCTATGAAGAACATCCTCTGCTTGAAAGATACAATTTCTTGCTGGATGATAGATTTTTTTGAGGACAGTTCCTAGAAAGAGAGTAATCATATTCATAAGCATGTATGACAAAGAACAACAATAGTTTCGTTTGGTCAAGGAAAACCCTCGTGAGGAACAAGGAGGGAGACCAGCTTTGAACCAGGGACCTCCTTCTCAAGAGGATAAGACACAATCTAACCATCACATAGTGAATTCCTTTTTCCTTTTTTTTTTTTTGGTTAATTAAAGAACAAACAAAACTGGCAGCTATTGAACGCTTCAACAGAGATGCACATCTATTCATTCCAGCTTTCTGAGGAAGAATAACATGCACAACAGTTCAACAAAATGAGAGAGAGAATTCCTCTGCAATGTGGCAAATCAATGCTTCAGCAAACACTCCTGTAGCAAAATGTCCGTGATCCCACAATGACCATTTCACTATTGAGAAACATGAAGCCTGCAAAATGGTGCAAGAGTTCTTGGAGGAGTAGGGTTAAGGATCCGGATACCACGGCCAGGTGCCAGCAACTGACTCTGCCTCCCTAACCCCCTCTTGCTCTTGTACAAGAATGTCTAGCCAAATATGAATTCAAGGCTCCCTAAATTATTAAGAGTTTGAAAACAATATTTTTAAAACCTTTTGATAGGAGGGTAGAAATTGAACCCCAGCCGCCAAGCTAACCTAGATTACTTAAAATCAGAAACCAAATTTAAAAATGAAAAAATATATATATATATATCAGGAAAAAAATAAAATTGAAAAAAAAAAGGTGATCATAAATCTCCGATACTGCATATTCCACACAAAAAAAAAATTCAACAGTTCTCTAAGACTGCAAATATGACCATGTCTAATGGGGATAAAAGGGCGGGATATGGGATATGCTAGGATAAAATGGTTAGGGGAAAATGTCAACCAATTGTAGGGCGGGATATGGGATGTTGACCCTTGTAGGACAGCAGTAGTCTGGTGGTTTCCCCACCACTCAGTGGGATATGGGGCTGTGCAATAGCCGCTGGTGGGAGTCTGGCAGGTGGCCAGTAGCTGCCAGAAGACCAGCTGATTGGACGACAATGCCAGCAGCAGGGTTGGGGTGCTAAAGGGTGGCGGGTAGGTCAGTGGAGAAAGTCACATCCCTGGCGCATATGACTTCACCCCCTCAAGCCTGACAAAAAAATGCAAAACTCTTGCAGAAAATTTTTCTTATTTATTTATTGTTCTATAGCTATAGATATTGCACGGATATTTCTTCCATAACTTTTCTTCTCCTCTCTTTCAGGGAACCAATTTAACAGTCTTCTAGTATGTCCATACACACACTGTAAGTCAACTTTCAGACCATCACAAAGCCCACTGGGACTCGGGAAACAAATGTAAAGTAGCAGTGCAGCTATTAATATAACTGACATGTCAATCACATTGGATGTAATTGGGAAACTATTTGCGTCTAGTTTTATTATTTGAATATGAACTTTATTCTATAACAATTATTTTTATCATGTTAATTTTATCAATATGTTATTGGAAAGTAAAAACCCTTTGAATGGGGCAATGTAAATGTAAAATCACAATGAAATCATGCTTCTAAGCTCTATTCTTAGAAAATCCTAGTCGTAGGATCACTAAAACAAGATATTACTATATTAGTAATCGAAAAAGATCAATGTGTAGTATGTCAACTCATTAAAGGGTGTGACTAAGCTCACGGTCATAAAGTACGGTAGACCCTATAACAAATATGAATATGCTTATTTTGATAATGAGTCCATCAATTTGAGTCAACAAAGGTATTCTTGTATAGAGTTTTTTTTTTTTTTTTTCCGCTTAAGTATCAACGAGTGTCCTTCAGTCGTGCAACAAATCATTCAACTTGAGATTACCCTGGTATTTTACATGCTTATAATTTATGATGATCTTACTGATATCTGTCTATTACTTGCATGCATAGTGGGAGTATTGGTTACAATATGAAATATATAGAGTTAGTTAAGCAATCAATGGAGGATCTATAACTACAAGTAGAAGGTCAAGATGTCATATATGACTAATACAATTTATGATTCAGGAGCCTTTGGCCAAATCAGGATTGAATTACAAGGAAGTCTCTTATGATATTATCAGAATAATATACCTAAGATCAGATTTATATCAACATGCTTATTTAAGCAGGCATTTTATACCATAAGAGCTGTTTGGGATATAAGTTGGTGGTAAGATTGTATTGCAAGTTAACGCCTATAGATATGTTCATTTGAGTTGCAGTCACTTCATATCATTTGGATGGCCATGGTTAACTACTAGGTATTATTCATGATCTGTAAAAATATTCGGTTATTCATGACTGACATTTCAGGGATGGATGAGATCTAACATTTGTCATACTGCTAGTTTGATAATAAGCCAAAACATCACAAAGGGTGGATCCACAACATATTTTGTGGGGTCAATTAATGCCACTGATTTTTTTAAAAAAACCAAAGATTAAATATAAATATATTGACAACTGAAATGAAGCTTTTACGAACCCTAACAAATTTTTTTTTACAGACCCCAACAAATTTATTTATTGATTACAATGAACCACTTTCCTCTTTGAGTTTAGTTAATCTTTCACAATCTTTTTACCAAAAACAACAACATAACTATTTTAGATAAACTCTATTAAAAATATTGAAACTATGGAAATGTTGATTTTTGTTGATAATTTTTATAAAACCACTTTGTGAATTAACTCCACTGGGGGAAAAATCCTGGATTCACCCCTAAGAGTCATGTTATAAATTGTTACCTATTTACACCTGAGAAGAACATATGACAAGGGTTATTCATGTTACAGTCTTATGAATCCCATTTAGTGGGTAGAGGTCCATGATAGTGGGGAATTATAAGTCAGACTTGCATTGGGCTATATATATGAAGTCTTTTATGAAGATGTGATTAGTATTGTAAGTTGGATTTGCATTGGGTTTTTTATGGTGTCATTTCTAATCAGAAGATGAGTTTTAAGATGGACTTAGAAATGTTGTCTTAGCCTAAATACTAGTTAGACTAACGGATCCATTAGAAGGGTCCAATCTTATGACACTCTCTACCTCCACTTTTTCATCTCCCTCACTTTCTTCCTCTCCCTCGTTCATTATTTCTTTATTTTCTAGGCTTTTGGCTCTTCATCTGCTAGACCTTGGATTTCCATTTCCTAGACTTTCAGTCCTCCATTTTCGTCATCTAATATGGCCATTTAACTAAAGGGGATTCTTGAGTTCCCTAGAGCTAGCATTCTAGGTTTGCTATCGAAGGCTGCCTTCTTCCATCTTCGTGTGTGAGTGAGACACACTTCTAGTGTTGACGAAATATATAGCATGGCCGACTAGTGTGGATACCTGAGATATTACACATACTGTGGTTAACCATAATTTTTAATACGCTGCTTTCATCATCCAGTCATCCAGATGGAGAACTAATTATTTGTTCCTGATGGTGTCTACGCCTTGAGGTATGTAAAGATTCAAAACCTTAGGATATTATGTTTGCTAATCAAAACCAATTAAAAAAGATACTGAAATGGGAAATTGAAAAAAAAAAAAAAAATTATCCTGTTGAGTTTATTGCTTACTTTTCCCAACAACCTTGTCCTTAAAACCCCAATACCAATGTAGGTAATATTAGATCCTGATGCCAAGAGACCTTACTAGCTACTTCAGTAGGCACCAGCCCTTAAACCATGTTATGGTGACATCGAAAAAAATGGCCAAGTATCACTTACTTATCAACTAAGCTTCTCATTTACTTCCATTGTTTTGAGAATAGCAGCATGCAAGTTAAGAATAACCCCACTCCCATCCCACTGACTACCAAATAAGGAAGACAAGGAAAGATAGAAAAAGCAATTCAGTGCATAAAGCTCCTACTATGTGCTACATCGGGAAAAGGTTAGACCACTTTGGTCCACTGTAAATTTGTTGATCTTATCATTCTGCTCAAAGATGAGTGAATTGCTCAGCTATTCCATGTGTCGAAAAGGTGAACATACACAGGAGCTACAAATTGTAGGTGCTAAACCAGAGTCAGACTCATTTAGATCATGTTTTCAACAGGAATTTTAACCTCATATACTTGGCAGAAAATGTGCCAGTCCACTGGGATTTTGACTAAACATCAAATTTATCAGCAAATATATCACTGCACCAGGGGCAATCTTTTAAGTGCTTCTCTAGTGGTCAATCAATTGAGATTTGAGAATGATAGTTTTGAATGAACACTTTAAAACAACAAAATCGTGCAACAAATTTCCTTTGAGGTTCAGAGGAAAGATGGAAAGTCACGGCTATCAGTCAAAACTTAAAAAAAAAAAAAAAGAAGCTATACAAGTCAATAAACTCATCTCCTTCTGGGCTGGCAGCGGGGGCAAGGGCAAGGGAATAGAGATAGGTAAAGTGTGGGAACTGTATTAATAAAAATTAATGGAAGAACCCTGATGAAATTCTTGACCGTAAGAGCCAGGAAGCAATAAAAAGACATTTAGGCCCTAAGGAAAATGGACAACATAGCAGAACCAAAGCCTGAGACAAAAGAACATGACTAAAAGACAGTAAATTATGCAATAAAGTTGAACTAACCTGCAGAGAAGCTCTTGCAGCAGAAATCTCTTGCCTCAGCATTTGAATATCTGCCAAAATTTTCTCTTCTGTCCTGGCCAACCTCAATTTTTCTTCCCTGGACTTCAAAACTGAAACTAGTAGGCTGTTCCTCAACCCGAGATCTTTTTCATATGCTTTTGCTACGTCAGCAGAAACTGCAGCAAGCTTCCTAAATTTTTCCCCCCGTTCTTTTTCTTGAGAAAATAATTCGTCATTTTCCTCCTTTTTCATTGATAAAGCTTCACTCTGGGATTCAATTTCAGAAAGTCCAAGTTGCAAGTGTTCAAATTTAGCAGCAATTCCTGATCTCATCTCCTCAAAGCCAGAGACAACTTCAGCAATTCTTTTGTCCAGTTCTTCAATTTTAGAATTATTTTCAGTTATTTCTGTTTCCTTTGCCCGCACTAAAGCAAAAAGTCTTTCTAGTTCCAGTTCCAACTGCTTCTTTTTCTCGCAAAGAAGTTCTTTTTCTCTAATTTCATTCTCAAGCACATGCTCAATTGAACCATCCAATCCCGAATGAGCTTCAATTAGGAAGTTCGATTGAATTTCTAATTCCATCTTGGTGACCTCTAATGCCTCAACTGATGATAACCATTTATCAGTTTCTTTCAAAACATTTTTCTCCAAATTCTCTAAGGTTAGGTCTGCATTGCTCTCAGCATCCTAGCAAAAATAAAGTATTAGTTTAAATGCTCTTCAGGAGGCATGAGATGTTTACAAAAATTGAAGCACCTGCAGCATTTAACAGGTAACAGGTGCATCAAAGAGTTAACCTACACCCGTTTGAGACATCTCTTATTAACTGACAATGTCTCAAACACTAAAAATGACTCTAATGGATATTAGAAAGACAGCACCAGAAGTAGTGGATCAACAAGTGATCCTCTTTGCCGTCCCCACTACCATACCCCTCATCCTACCACCACAGTTAAGTGTCCAAAGAAAACAACACAAATGGCAATATCCATAATCAAGAAGATTTGTAAAGTTAGGTATTCCAATCATCCAATAAGTAAGTCTTGTTTACTTTTTGGCAGGGGAGAGAAGGGTTCAGCAGACAAATCTAGTAAGGGTCAAAATCCACAAGTACAGATGGATCAAAACTACATAGCAAACAATGCAACAGAACAAAAATGGCAATGGTGGTTGATTCTTCTTTCACATAACTGAAATTTCACAATAATTCAGTTCCTCAAGTCTGGTGATTCCTTCCAGAAGCCATTTTAAAATTTAGAAATTAGTATAATTCAGTAGCACAAGTTAATAACTTTGTAACATAAAAGAAAATATTATAATAAAAATGTACTAATTATAGTATTCAAGGCCTTTCCTCTTCCAGAAAGTAATTAAAGAGCAGCCAAAATGACATAGCAAGTCTTCAAGTGCAAACCATCACATTCACATTGATTTTTACATGAGTTTCACTAAACTCTGTAATTTTAATATTTATTCTCTTATTCTTTTCACAATCACTTACCTCACTTTAGTTGGGTGAGATGTAATGTGAATGAATGAAAATATCGATATCAGTATCAGTCGTGCGCATAACAGTATTGGATAATACATAGCGTATCAGAAATACGACAGTAAAAAATTTACTACAAATCATTGCCATGCAAATATCGGTCGACATATAGTAATATATTGCCAATACAACGACATGTCATGATTTTGCTGATGTATTGAAAATATCGATATCAGAAAGGCCCAATATCTATATATATCAGCTAATATATTGGATATCGCTGATATTTCATTTCATTATGTGATGCAATGTAAATCACAATAGAAGCTGTGACTTGTTTTGTACTGTATTATTCATCTGATTACATTGCATTGCATTGCATTATATCTAACCAACCAACTGCAGGTTTAGTGCATTTAGTGACAAGCCAAGTGAAGCATGCAAGAAGGAGAGATGGTTCTTTTATCCTTTTCCTTGCAAAAATGATTTTCTCTTGGGTTCATGAATGATGATCATGAATGAAGAGTTTATCTTTAGAATCAAACTGCTAGCTCCAATAAGTCAATTCGTTGTTCTGCCCAAGAAGGTGAAGATATTACAAATCCAAACAAAATACAATTAATAAGAGATATGAAATTGCAAAATTGGATCTTGTACTAACAAGTAGAAGGTACAAAATGCAAGAGATGAGTCCATAAATCATAACCCACTGAGTGCAAATTTAAACAAATACCCCATTTGTTAATAGCAAAAGAGTTTTGTTGAAGAACATCAAATTCAAAGTTTGACATAAATGTTTCCAGAAGTCTCTTAGTGAATTTCAATTCAAAAGTATGGTTGGGTTGATGGCAATGCTAGACTTTCAATAGAGACAGAATTTTTTTTCTTGCTGCAGAAATTTTTCTTTTAATATGCAATGCAAAACTCTAGTGAAGAGTTACATTATTTTTTAAGTCCTATTGACCAAATCAGCTCTATGTACAAAAAATACCGTAGATGGAGTACAGTAGATCATTAACATCTACATGTCTAGACTCAAATAGTACAGCAAGAGTGAAAATTGGAATTTATATACCTTGGAAAAACATTGCAGCAAGGATATGCATTCTTCCTCAGCTGCAATCTGACACTGAAGAGCTTCTTGCATCTTAGAATCAATGGCATCACAATCAGCCTCAGTGTCCCTGAGCGCACTCAGCAAATGTTCATTTTCTTTTTCAGCAGCAGCAAGGCTCACACTTAGGTTTTCTGCTGTTTCAAAATCCTCAGCCTCACAGGCTTCCGACAGCTTCTTTTCGAGTTCCCCATACCTCAAAGATGCTAAATCAACATTCTCAGAAGCTTCTCGCCGCCTCTTTCCTGAATCCTTCCTAGCTCCAGAAATAGAAGCTGCTAATTCTTTGGCATGCCTCAGCTTCTCAGAGATCTCTGCACAGATCTGCTCATATTTGTTCTCTAAGTTGTCACAGGTTGACTTCTCTTCTCCTTTTTCTGGTTTTTGGTTGGTGTTCTCTTCCTTTACATGAGCAGTTGCTGAAACAACACTATTATCTGGGGTAGATTTTAACCCACCATCTGTATCCATTTGTTCATAAGAAGATTTTACCATATCTATGGAACTACTATCAACACCCTCAGTCACATGTGGAAGTGGATCATAATGTAATTTCTCGCTTTGGTATGCAAGGGAAGCCGAGGCAGTGGTAGAGTAAAGGCGAGAGTCTTGCTTTTCTTCTCGTTCTGCATTCAAATCACAAGTTTGTACACAGGCCTCAACCACAGGCGATGACTTTTCATCAAGAGATAATGACTGCAATGAGTTCGAAAGTGGAATGTAATCATCTGAAAGTTGAGCATCCCTCCCATATCCAATCCTTAGACTGGCTCTCCTTTTCCTTCTAGAAATCTGCCGAGAAACAGATGCAGCTGGAGCTGCTTTGCCATCTGTCTTTGTTGTACTTGTTGCCATCGGGAAGCGATCAGGCTGTACACTATGCCCCATTACTTCAGTTTGTAATGGATTAATAACAGTAAGATCAGAGAATAGGTTCTCGTCAAGGGGCTCAGAGGATGATAAGGATAACGATGTTGTTGTTGTTGCATTGCTATCTTCTACAGATTGCACATGATCGAAATGAACATCTGAAACATCATTGCCTGTCATTTGTGATGAGGTAAACAGAACCATCCCCTCAAAGAGAGAACCCATGTTGTCTTTATCCTTATCCTCCATTACCGTCCAAATCTGCCAAGTCAGTTACTCACTGTGGTTAAACAAAATACTGCTAGTGCATTTAACATAGCTGGAAATACCCAAAGTACCTTGGAAAACTGGACAGATTCTGTTTAATTCTATCCTTTGCTTGGCTAGTTATAGAGAATCAATTGAAATCTATCTCCATCCAGATGTAACTCTATCATGAACAGCTGTGGTTGCTGCTTTTGCAAGTTGGGCGGCCGCATATGAAGTGGCAGTTTTATTTTTGCAATGACCCTCTCACTATTTCTTGTATTTATGGACCCAATTTTTTTTCAGTGGGATCTTTCATTCACCTAATTTCCGGTAATGTCCTGTAGATACAATATGCATATTCAGCACACCACAATGCAGATTCAACCATAATATGTATACGCCATGTGATAACAATCTTAACCATTTACTTCCAACAACCATATAAATGCACAAAATCACAAATAAAGATACATCAAATCATCATAAATTAAATCATTAATGAGAAGGATGCAACAATGGTATGAACCTGAAAATCATCGACAATGGCATCTGCAATCACATAAACAACAACTATCACATGAAAGCTAATGCTTATGACTTACTATGAGAGAACGACGTACTAATCATAAAGTGAAGGATGCTCCTGTACTGCAATATCTGGAAATAGCTAGATGTATTTACCGTTATCCCTTTATGCAAGAAGTTCATTTTCGTGATTTCAATATGTGACATCCACTAAAAATATAGCAGTCTTACCAATGCACCGGGGCTCACAGCAATCATAGATTGCTATTTTTTCACAACACCTCTGTGTGCTAGATGATGAGTGTCCCAACAAGGGAGCAAACTTCAAGGATGATCTAATCACCCATAAAGTTTTGTCTAAGCTAACAACGGAATTCCAAACACTAACGTTTTGTACAAGAAAACGGAAAACAGTTTCGACCATTAATCTAGAAGAACAGGTAATCAAAAGCAAAATCTTACTATAAGATGATGAAATTTCAACTCCTCTCCATCAAAAACCCAATTACAGCAAATTTCAATCAGGTCTAAACTTCAGAATAAAAGTAAATCCAAAGCAAAATAAAACAGTAAGATGACGAGATTTCTATCCCTCTCCACCCAAAAATAGCGAATTTCAATTGCTTAACCTGTTGTAATAATGCAATATAGGGATAAAGCTAGAGAATTTCAGGAAATTACGTATGGGGAGTCGATCAAACGTCTTACACCCGTCTGTGTCTGTTCAGAGAGAAGATTCCAAGCTTGGATTTGGAGACCATGGTTGGACAAAAACTTAGAAAACTAATTCAAAGTCTCTATACTAAGTCGATGAGGAATCGATGGTGTGATCTTCAAGCCCGGATCAATTAATTTGGAGTCAAATATTGATAAATGTAGAGGGATTAAGGGGATGTTTGCTACGGAGCAACGAGCGACTTACAGATGCAGGGTGGGAAAGGCAGTGGCAGAGGAGGATAGCCATCGGCACAAGGGAAAGAGTAATTTAAGTTATTGTTCAGTAATTAAAAAATTTGACATTTTTTTAAATGTTCTTTAAAAATAAAAAATTTTAAAATTGTGTTTAGATATGGCTATTGTTTATTTTAGAAATTTAAAAAATAAAATTTTCCAGCTTTAGTTTTTAAATTAAATTTTGAAAAATTAAAATGATATTTTTTTTTCAAATTTTTACAAACTATAAATTAAAGTTTTTAATAGATTTTTGATGGGAGCAGTTAAAGCGACCCAACCCAAACTAACAAACCGACTTAGAAGGAATCGCGGCACAATAGTTGAGAGAACGGTTAATGCCCTAGTGGACTAGAGGAAGTCCTCAACCAATCAGAAGCAGCCCAAGCTAGAGATGGCCCACGAGTCTTCTCTCACACCTAACGGTTATTTGTCCTAATTGAGCGTGATACGGGAAATCTCCCAGATAATAATCTTCTCTGTAACAGAATCCTCCAAATCAGCACATACCCCAAAAAGGAAGCCCTCAAATCAACACGCGACTCACAATGAAAGTTTCAATATTCACGGTATGCGACATCTCCGCAAGGGAAGAAAATCCTCCTTTTTTACTATTGTAACCCTGAATAGTGCCTGCATCCTTATGATAAATGGAAAATATCCCCTCGGACGGCTGGCAGCCCGCCTCACCATCAAAGGAAGGTGGAGAAATCCAACAGCTGTAAAAAGTCCTACGGACATACTCTAAAGACGCGTTCTCTAGGATACTCAAACTTTCTCAAGCAATCCAACCTGCATACATCTAATCACTAATCTCCTAACCACCGCTTTTTCCCAGAGAACTCAATAGCCAGGAAAGTCGTTCTCCACGAGTGCACTTCGTCTCTAGCCACTCTGCTGTGAGTACACTTCTGAACCGTACTTACAAATTCCTTTCCCAACATTTATTCTTGCATACTCTGTATTTACCTTCATCATCCTAGAAGACAAATCACTGACTTGAGGTCAGAGGATAAAACGAGGAGCAAGTCCAACTATTTTTCTTTGATTTCTCATCTTCTGCTGTGGTATATAGGATCCCAAGCGAGCAAGACGGTGACCAGACTCGACTTCAGTTCCAGACTGTGAAACAATTGAACCCGAATCTGTCCTAGACTTGGATCCAGGATACATCATTGGCATCATTTGTGGGAATGAATAAGAGGCCTAACCGCAATCTCATATGTATCTAACTCATCAACAAATATGGTAACCACAAGAGAACAAGCCAGCATTCTAACCAAGGAAGTCACCTCTCCCGACAATGACCACTTTGCTGGTAACCAGGCAGAAGAAAAACCGCCTCTGATCATCCTTGTGATGGTGGAGCAAATGGACAAAATGTCGAAGATGTTCCAGGCACTCTGCACACGCTAGGGCAAACAGTAGCAGGGGGTTCCCTCCTCTTTGGCCCCACACGCAGCCTCTAAGAGGAGAGGCCAAAGAAAGAATAAGTCAACTAAAAAAGCCATACGATCAGGCAACTCCAACATCCCGATGATTTCAAACACCAGAAACCATTCTAGGTTGGAAGGACAGCTTAGCTACTGATCCCCGTAGGAGAACCCGAAAAGAAGAAATCCCCGTTACTCCTGGGATGATCAGAGGTCTGTAATTCAAGGAGCCTCTCGGGTCACCCGACCAACTAGCGGCAGCAACGGGCTAGCGTTGCACTGCACAGTTAGACATTAGGAGTTAAGGACCTACCTCAACACGAAAAGGTCCGCGACCTCTACTTGGGTGGAAGAGAAGGTCCAAAAAATATGGGACTGCGTGTTCAAAGGTGAAGCTGGCAAACACTCGACAGTTCTGAAGAGATCTCGTCTTACCTTGGAGATCAGGACCCAACCACTACCTCCAAAATGCAAAATGCTGGCCCTAAAACCTTACGATGGAAGCACCGATCCCATGGACCATCTTAACCACTTCTGAACTCTACTCATCTTCCAAGGCCAAGAAGATGCTTCCATATGCTAGTGCTTCCCCCTCACTCTGAAGGGGGATGTTAGGATTTGGTTTTATCGGCTCCCTACAAGTTTCATTTGGAGTTTTTGGGAGCTCACTAATAACTTCTTAACTCAATACACCTCTAGCCGTCGGGAAAAAAAGCAGCTGTGGCATCTCACCCATGTCAAGCAGAAGCCTGGTGAGAATCTAAGGAAGTTCTTGGGGCGTATCACTACTGAGGCCAAGATGATACCTAAGCTCACCAACGAGGTGAAGCTAAGCAATTTCATTTTTGTTTTGGGTTCGGGTGACTTTTTCAATCATCTGACCCATAAGGACCCACAAACCTTCCGGAAGGCTGAGTCCATCGCTAGAGCATACATAGCGGCGTATGAGGCCAATAAGGAGAAACACATGGAATGAGCTGACCATCCTCGCTCCATGCTAGTGGACAAAAAGAGGAAGAATGGGGGCCCTGACAACCCTCGAAGGAAGCAGGCCAAAACTGAGCTGCTAGTGTACGAAGAGTTCAAGCCCATTAACTTGACTCTGTTAAAAGACTCACGGATGAATGTCCTCATTCAGATTTGGGAGAAAAAGTTCGTCAAGTGGCCAAATCCAATAAAGAAGCCAAAGGGAGGAGATTTGACGAAATATTGTGATTTTCATTGATTTTCAGGCCATACCATAGAAGACTGTCGAACTCTACAAAGAGAGATTGAGGAGCTGATCTGTCGGGACCACCTCACCAAGTTCTTGAGGAACTCTGGACAAAAATTTGATCCCTCAGGCGAGGATAGGTCTGAGCAGCAACAGCCAAAGAACCAAGTCATAGTTGGAGTGGTCAATATAATGACCACAAAGCTACCCAAGGCCTACCACACGGACCGTCAGGAGAAACAGACTAGGCACAAGAAGCAAAGGGTGGGGGATGATGTCATTAGTATTATTGATAACGATATGTCACATGTAATCTCTCCCCGTACTGACCCCCTGGTTATATTCGCACTCGTTCCAAACAGTACCTTAGACTGCCAACTGAAACAAGTCTTCATTGATAATGGAAGTTTCTGTTATTTCTCTACCTCAATACTTATTTCAAACTAAGACTAAAAAAGAGTTAAGTAAAACCGATAGAAGGGCTACTATACGGATTGGACAATGAACTAGTGACCGTCCCGGGGACAATCTAATTAGATGTCACCTTGGGTACGTATCCCAAGACAACGAGCCACATACTCATATTCTTGGTTGTCGACTTGCCTTCCGTATACAACGCCATACTTGACGGACCATGCTTAGCGGCATTCAGGGCCATAATGTCAATACTACATTTAAAAATAAAATTTCCAACAGCATGCGGCATTGCGAAGTATTGGCGACCAAGTAACCGATCAAACTTGCTACTTGTCCCAAGTCACCTCAAACAGCGTTGACTAGCCGACAGATGACCTGGACCATCGAGATAAAACAACGCTACAGCAGGCTCAATCTGGTGAGGTCATTGACCTCATACCTTTGAATCCGGATAGCCCAAACAAATGCGTGTAGATAGGAGGCTCACTAGCCGGACCCCTACATGACCAGTTAATTAGCTTCTTAAGACACAACGCAGATGTCTTCACTTGTATACCCACAGATATACCTGGGATCCCGACCAGAGTAATGGTCCACAAATTGGGTCTCGATCCTAGCCGTAAGCCCATCAAGTAGAAGCAAAGAAACCACTCTGTGGAGAAGCTGATAGCCATCTGAGAGGAAGTTAAAAAGTTACTGGTTTATAACGGAGACCCAGTACCCGGACTGGCTCACCAACGTCATCCTTGTTAAAAAATACAATGAAAAATGATGGATGTACGTTAACTTCACCGATGTCAAAAAAGCTTGCCCAAAAGATAGCTTCTCGTTGCCAAGAATTGACCTACTGGTGGACTCACATTTGGGCATAAACTGCTAAATTTTATGGATGCTTACTCAGGATATAACCACATTTGGATGAGCCTGGAGGACGAGGAGTATACTTCCTTCATGGCCAACCAGGAGACCTACTACTACAAGGTTATGTCCTTTAGTTTGAAGAATGTAGGTGCTACTTACCATAGGCTTGTGAACAAGATGTTCGAGAAGTAGATCAGCTGAAATATGGAGGTGTATGTAGATGATATGCTAGTCAACAGTAAAACCATCGACAACCATATTCGCAACCTCGCCGAAACCTTTGAGGTGATCCAAGCACACCAAATGAAGCTGAACCCCACTAAGTTTGTCTTCAGGGTATCTTTTGAAAAATTCTTAAATTTCATCGTCTCTTAATAGAAAATCGAGGTAAACCCAGAAAATATAAAAACTCTCATGGATATGACTCCACCACAAAATGTAAAAGATATCCAGAGACTGACTGAGAGACTGGCAGCCCTCTCATACTTTCTGGCCAAGGTTGGTGACAAATACCTTACTTTCTTCAAGGCTTTGAGGGAGACGAAGGCGAATGGATTCCAATAGATGGCAAAATGTCAGGCTGCTTTCAACGAACTAAAAAAGTACCTAGCCAGCTCACCTCTCCTAACGTCACTAAAAGAGGACGAGGAGTTGTACTTGTACTTGGCTATCTCAAATGTGGTGCTGAGCTCTGTCTTGATACATAAGGAGCCTAACGCGCAGCGGCCAGTTTATTACGTTAGCAAAACATTGACCAGCGCCGAGACACACTTCCTCCACGCCGGGAAGATTGTGTTGGCACTCATTTTGTCAGCCAGAAAGTTGCGACTTTACTTCCAAGCTCACCGTATAATAGTCCTAACCGACCAACTATTACAGGGTATCCTGCAAAAGCCCAAAGTTTCAAGGCTTGTTAAATGGGCTATCAAATTAGGAGAGTTCGATATCAAATTCAATCCCAAGCCAACCACCAAGGGGCAGGCACTGGCCGACTTCATTGTCGAAACTATGACCCCAATACCCAATGTAGACTATGCTAGCAATGTCGACCACAATGTTGAAGTCCTAGGCTGGGTCCTTCATGTGGACGGCTCGTCAACAAATTTGGGCGGTGGGGCCAAAGTGGTTTTGGGACCCACCCCTAACGGGTTCGAAATAAAGTACTCGTTGAAGCCTAGTTTCCCGATGACTAATTATATGGCCAAATATAAAGCCTTGCTTGCAGAATTGTGACTCACTAATGAGTGCTCGGCTAGACACTTAACTATCTACAGCGATTCAGAGTTGGTCATTAACCAGATCCATGGAAGCTTCGAGTCGTCCAACCCTCTGCTGGCTAAATATCTGGCTAAGGCAAAGAGTGTGATCCAAAGGTTAGACAAGTTTAACTTGAGTCACATCCCAAGGGATGAAAACGAGAAGGTTGACCAGCTTGCAAGGGCGGCAGTGGTAAAGAATCCAGAATAGTACTCAAAGGACATACGAGAGATCCTGAATACTCCTAGCATAGAGGAGCAAGAGGCGATGTAGTTCTTCGACGGTGAGAACTGGATGTCGCTCTACTGGAGATACTTCATGGACGGATCCCTGTCCGAGAACCGGAATGAAGCCAAACGTGTAAAGAAGATGGCCGGCTGGTATACCATTGTAGACAGAAAGCTATACTGTTATGGGTACTCAACCCCATACCTCTGATGCCTTACGCTGGAGGAGAATGACTATGTATTGGGAGAGATCCTCCTTAGAATCTGTGGGTCACACATTTGTGGTAAGAACTTGGCCTTCAAGATGATGCACCAAGGATACAATTGGCTAACCATAAAAAAGGATGCCATGGATTTTGTGAAGAGATACAAAAATTGCCAAGTCTATGGCAATCTCCACCATCAACTACCCACGAAGTTGAGAACGCTTCAGGCACCCTAGCCATTCGCACAATAGGTGCTCGATATTCTCAGCTCGTTTCCCATCGCATCCGGGCAGAGGAAGTTCGTTGTAGTAGGCATTGATTTGTTTCACAAAGTGGATTAAGGCTTCCTAGTTGGCCTGAATAACCGAGTAGAATGCCACAAAATTCGTCCGACAGAACATAATCTGCAGGTTTGGAATTATAATCTGCAGGTTTGGGATTCCTGAGGTTATCATAACTGACAATGAAATCTAGTTCATAAGTAAGCGGTTCACCAAGTATTGTACCAGTCTAGGCGTTAGGTTGGTCCATCCTTTGGTAGCACATCCACAAGCGAACGAGCAAGTGTAAGTGACCAATCGGATACTACTGCATGGACTGAATGCTAAGTTGGAAGACACATAGGGCTTATCGGTAGACGAGTTGCCATCCGTATTGTGGTCATACCGAACAAGTCCCAATGAAATAATGTGCGAGACACCTTTCAGTCTGTGCTACGGAATTAAGGTTATGATCCCGGTCAAGATCGGGCTCCCAAGTTTACGGGTCGAGGCCTTCAACTCGCAAGGCAACTCCAAGAGACTCAAGAAACAACTAGACCTATTAGAGGAAACGCGAGATGCAACCAGGATGCACACGACCGCCTACGAATAGCGAATTGCCTGCTATAATAACAAAAAGGTGAAATTGCGACAATTCGAAGTGTGAGACTTAGTCATACGAAACATAAAAGCCACAAGCAAAACTGCCAACAGAAATAAACTTTTCCCGAATTGGAAAGGCCTTTTTCTCATCTCAACCATTCTGTGGAATGGAGCGTACAAGTTTTGAACCTAGAACGACAAGCTGATCCTAAGGACATGGAATATCGTCCACCTAAAACAATATTTTCAGTTAGGTTCTTATCAGATCCAGGTAGGTCATGTGTATGCTTTAAAGTTTGTATGTGACAATTCTACCTTTGTTAATAAAAAAAATTTTCTTTCCGCATACTTCTGCTTTTCAATTCTTTTTCTTTTCTCATACGAATGCTTGAGTGATGTTGCATAGAATTGGATAACCTAAATTACCCATAAGTCAGGCAGATTTTTGGTCGCCTGCAATTAAACCTTAGTCCTATTTCGAGCGGCCCATTAGCGATTGAATTAAACCTCGGTCCCATACCGAGCGACTCATTAGCGGTCAAATTAAACCTCGATCCCACACTGAGCAGCCCATTAGCGGTCGAATTAAACCTCGATCCCATGCCGAGCGATCTATTAGCTGTCGAACTAAACCTCAGTCCTATACCGAGCAGCCTATTAGCGGTCGAACTAAAACTTAGTTCCATACTGAGCGGCCCATTAGCGGTCGAACTAATCCTCGGTCCCATGCCAAGCGGCCCATAGTAGTCGAACTAAACCTCGGTCCCATGTCGAGTGGTCAATAGTGATCGAATTAAACTTTAGTCCCATACCAAGCAGCCCGATCATAGTCGAATATGAAACCATAGGAGGCTTTCACGGTACACGTGCGACAACCTCCTCACACAGGAGATAATACCATTAGTCTGCAATGGTCAATAAATCGAAGCAAAGCATGAGAAGACACCGGATGCTCCAACAATAGGTAGGACGCCTGGAATTACAATCCAGGTGATGCCATCTAAAACAGAAGCATTACCAAGACCAAAAAAGCATACACTGCTAATCTTTATTCATAAGAATGTACAACGCCGCTTACGGCACAAAATGGCACAGACATGCTTCTGGCAGCATTCAAAGGCCCCGTGTGTGGAACAAGACCCTGACCACTGCCGACTGGATATCTGATTAATTCCGATCGGTGAGAAGCGTCGGCGTTCCTTGAATCCAAGAAGCCATAGGAAAATGGGGGTTTGCCAAGCAGACAATCCTCTTGCTAAAGTGAATACCCGCATGGAATCGCTCTGCTAGGGTGGGGCCGACCTCCTCAGGACGGAGCCTTGTCCGTAGCTCACCTTCAAGCGCCGCAATCCTCTCCATGGCCCCCACATGTGCGCCATAGACTTCATGTAGCCTAGCATCAAACTCCAATAGGGCCTGGTCAAGATAGTTGGCTCCCGCATGACTTTGCAACACAACTCCAACCGCAACGTTAACACAACGCTCTATCTCTTTTTCCGTGAGATTGGCCCGAGCTTGCATCATGCAAACAATCTCATCTCCTTGCGAAGCTAGGGACTCGTCCAACTCTTGAGGCATCCTTGCAGGCTAACAAGTGAGAATGAAGTCAGTGAAGGAAAACTGCTAATATTTGCCTGTATGGTTATGCAATAAGCCTACATGGCGAGAGGGGCCAATAGTCTTAGGACATGGAACCTCCCTCGAGACACCCTGAGGGTCAAGTCGCGGAAGGCCCAGGTGGCTCCACTCCTCAATGGCGGCCGCAATGGCGGAGTCTTCGTAGCCACTCTCGGTCCACGTCCTCCCATCACACTCCCCTCTTCGGAGGAGGATTTAGGTGAAGGAGAAGATGACACCTCCAGTCCAAAGACAAGCAAAGTCGGGATATCAATCATGTCTTCATCGGCCATGGTGGAAGCAAAGGAACTAGAGAGTAGTTGGTGAATTGAATAGTAGGGGACACCACTCTTAAATAAGTGAAACTCCTGCCAAGAGCGGCGTCACTACAAAATTTGAAGGGTCGTGTCGCTTCCATGCAAGGCAACACGTGTCTTTACCCGATTGAACCCTCCTGCAGCGCCGTAATGATAGATGTCACCTTGTGTCATTGAAATGCTCACCGCCAAGTTGTGATGGTCAAAATGAAGCGACAACTGACACCACCGTACAACAACCCAAACGTAACATTGGTCCCGAATTCAGAATTAAGCATGTTAGGCTGGCCGGCAAGTGCGGTAAATAGAATAATCAAAGAAATTGACACACTCATGAAATAAATTTCCTTTTATTAATCAAGTGTTTTATACAAAAGGCCAATGAGGGGAGGAGAAACAAGATGCAAAATACAATAATATCCCGGTTAAGGAAAGGGACCCCTAGGAGGACGCGAGAGAAGCTACCCTTCACCCTGGGAGAAGTCAACCAGGTCATCGCGTCCCAGAGTTCCACGATTCATGGGGTCAAGGGCACCTACTGGAAAATCAGGAACCATCGCTGTGACAATCCGTCTGCAGATGTGGATACCTTCCCGAGCTTTGGCCTGCAACGCTTGCTTACCTCCTTCGGGCACAAACAGCTGGTATCTCATTCTTAAGCATGATGTTCTTCGTCCGAAGTTCGCCCACCAACTTTTCAACTTTGATAGCCCGAGCCTCCAGCCTCCCTAACTGCTCTCTCATCTCAAACAACTCCAACTTGAGGGGAGCATTCTCCTCTCGATCCTGTTGGGCCTATGCACTCGATTAGCTCAATAGTTCCCTTAGCCAGAAAATCTCCTCCCCCCACTCGCCAATAATTTCATCCCTTTAGCATAGGCCCGTCAGCACGGCACCAATAATTTTCTATTTCTGCAAGTCCAAAAAAGGATGGAAAGTTAAACTATGCCGATAGAGTAAGAAAAGAAAGGAGCAAGTCTTCTTCGAAGGAATACTGTGATAACTTGCGCTTCTTCTTCTCTGTCTGATCAGGCCCCTCAAGGCTTTGATGTGGGAGGCCCACTGGAAAGCCAGTGGGAAGGCTAAGTGGGGCAGCCTCCAGGGCTAACTTTGCCGTGGCCACCGTTTCTCCTGCAATGTGGCCCTCCTCCATAGCAAGCACTATGGATGCGATGGCCAAAATATCCACCACAGTCGGTGTCAGGGCAACCACCGGCTCCATCGGTGCCACCATCAACAACTCCACCATCTCTTCGATGGACTATTCACCTGGCGATTGAACCAGTCGCTCCATGAGCTCTCCGGCAGTTGGTTCAGTCGGTTCTCCGTCCACCAACACAGCCGACGCCGCAGGTGCACAAGACGACAGTGGCTCGACAATTGGTTCCCGACTGATGACTCCCGTATCATCCAAATCCAAAAGAACGAGAGGAGTCTCGATCCAAGATTGCTCACCAACGCCCGCCAGTCATCTGATGATGCAAAAATTAGAGGCAGTGGAGGAAGAGGAAGAAGGCGGAGCCAGCGCGACCTGCTTCTGGGAAGGGCCGCCGAAAGGATCCACCGTGTCAAGAGCCCCAACTTTCCTTTTAAGCTGAGTGGGGCTACCCGAAGGATCACCAATGACAAGGGCCTCAACTTTCCCCTTAGGTTTGGAAGACGTTGGGCACGGAACCCTGGCCTTCTGTACCGGAAAACGCAGCCCCCAACGAGCTCATCTGACTTCCTCGTAGGACATAAGGTGGTCCCTCCTGAACTCGTCCAGATGTTTCCGGACCAACTTCTACAGAGGCTCAACTGCCTCCACCTCCATAGCTAAGGGCCTCCCCTGTAAGGACTTCAGGCACGTTGCCCCAGTCCTTCGATAGGGGCCAATCATCAAAAGCTTTTATAAAGAAGAACCTGTCCTTCTAGTTTTTCACAGACTCGTATATAGCGTGGCTAATGTGCAACTCCCTAGGGGTGTGCGAGATCCAGTCCCCGCTCTAAGTAAATCAAAAAATGACCCTCACTGCCTCCACCATCAACATTCTCGAATGGTGGTGAACGAAAATGTAGAGGAAATACAAGTAGTGCACAGAGTTCACGTGAAGCCTCATAATGGGGATGCCGAGGGCTTGGAAAATGTGGAGCAACTCCTCAGGGACAGGAAGACGAAGCCCACTTCACAGGTGAGCTTCATAAACAACAATATGTCCCTTTGGTGGTGAACAGGCCCGATCGTGTTTCCAAGGAACAACGAACACGATAGAATGTGAGATGTTACACCAAGAATACGGGATGTTATAGGGCCCTAATATTTCTGGGACTGAGAATGGAGCAGGTCACATTTACAGTAGGCACCACGAAAGGAAGAAGGTTAAGGGGTAGTGGAACAATGGTTGAAGAGAAGCAAGAAAAGAAGGAGGAGAAATTTTGAATTGGTTTCTTAGTTTTTATAACGTTCCTCACCGCCAAAATGAAGAGGAGCCTCAAAAAGGCACAACAATTATAATGGACACTTGTCGCATCATGAGAAGGCGCAGTCGATTCGAATCACCCGTCACATTTATTGCCGGGATTATGGTTGCCCTTTGCAAGGACACGTGGCAATAAGTGACAGGATGCAAAGCGAACCATGAGCCCCTGAGCGGCTCAGCAACTCATCGAGTGCCTAGCTGGCGGCAGAACCAAACAACACATCGTGACCACTCCGTTTATATCCCAACCGGTTAACCTTTAGTTTGGCTCTGCTTTACTCTCTGGATTGAAACGGTTTAGTCAACGAAGCCATTCAACATCTATTCTAGCTCCACTTTATATTCCAAATTGAAACAGTTTGGTCAACGAAGCTAGTCTACCTTCATTTCGGCTCTGCTTTACTGTCCAAATTCAACCGGTTTGGTCGATGAAGCCGGTTAACCACTATTCCGGCTCAGCTTCCTCTTTGATTCAAACGGCCTAACTAGCGAAGCCAGCCAACCTTCTTTTCGATTGGCCCATCCCTACTCCGAAACTACGACAGCTCCACATGGTGAGCTACTTGGATAGGACCCACAGCTCCTTGGCCGTCCAGGAGCACAAAATACTAATAGTAACAACAGTGCAAATAACAAGATGTGCAAAGCAACAAAAGAAAAAAGATAACAGAAGAAGTGTTTGCATAAACAACTACACGTTTTTCTCAATTACTTTCTCCTTACAAGTTATACAGCTTTCAGATGCCAATACACAACGGAACAATAGCGACAAAACAAAAAAAAAGATGAGTAACACATGCGAAGGCAGCCGAGCCACAAAGAGCCTCTCGAGCGAAGGAACTGCACACTAAGATGAAGCAAAGGTTTGTCGCAACAAGAGGCCACCATCTACTAGTGCCTAGAACAAAAGACAAAACTAGTCCCAATTAGAAAAAAAGAGGAACTAGCAAGGTGGGCCGAGGGTGGCTATGGCAGCCACCTACACAAAGGCCCTTCTCCGAGCTCTTGAGGGAAGTATAAGATTTAAATGTGGGTTTAAGACGAGCAAGATTCGAAAGTGGATTCAAATCCTGTCGGTAGCCACCCGCACGAAAAGGGGCGACCAAAGCGGCCACCCGTACAAAAAGAAGTGATCAAAGCAGTCCAAGTGCCGAGACTCAAGATGGCAAAGCCAGAGAACACGTGCCATCTAAGCTCTGAACCTACAAGCGGAGCAGCATGCATCTCGGCAATGCCAGGCCTATGCATCATTTCGCCACTTAACGAGGAAGCTCCGGTCAATATATGCCGAATGCTCCGATTTATAACACAAGGGGATGCTAACGGAAGGCTAAACGCCAAGGAACCACTAACCTGGCACATTTGTAGAGAACCAAGGGATGGAGGAATCACGTCAAAAATAGTTAAAAAGGGATATGTGTTAGGCCTTAGAAGACAACACGATCCGTTACGTTTCATCATGAACATGCTGGAGGCTGAAAACTCAGGCCATCGACATGAGGACTAGTGATGGGAGCAGTTAAAGCGTCCTGGCCCAAAACAAGAACCGGCCCAGAAGAAATTGTGGCCCAATAGCTGAGAGGACAGCCAATGCCCCAGTGGATCAGGGGAAGTCCTCTAGCGATTGGAAGTGGCTTAGGCCAGAGACGGCTCACGAGTCCTCTCTCATATCCAATGGTCATCTGCCCTAATTGGGCGTGATACGGGGAATCTCCCAGATGGAAATCTCCTCTATAACAGAACCCCCCAAATCGGTGCACACCCCAGAAGGAAAACCCTTAAATCAGCACATGACTCATAGCTGAAGTTTTAGCATTCACGGTGTGCGACATCTCCGTAGAGGAAGAAAATCCTCATTCCCAATTGTTGCAACCCTGAATGGTGCCTGTATCGTTACGATAAATGAAAAATATCCTCTCAGACGACTAGCAACTCGCCTCACTGCTAAAAGAACGTGGGGAAGCCAGATGGCTATAAAAAGCCCTGGGGCGTACTCTGAAGATGCGCTCTCTAAAATACTCAAACTCTCCCAAGAAATCTGACTCACATATACCTCATCACTAATCTCCTACCCACCGCTCGTTCCCAATGAACTCGATGGCTAGGAAAGCCGCTCTCCACAAGCGTACTTCGTCTCTAGCCACTCTAACACAAGTGCACCTCCGAACCGTATTCACAAATTTTCTTCACAGCATTCATTCTTGCATACTCTGCATTTACCTTCTCTTTTTTTTGGTAAGTAAGTAATTGCATTAAATTTAAAGGAAATTTACAAAACTTTGACCTAATTCCAAGTGTTTTGCCAACTTGAGATTAGGGCAAAGAGGAAAGGGGAGTACCCCAAAATACATGGAAAGGTCTAGATCAAAGACCATGAACCTTGACATGACATATTAAAAACAACCGAAACAAAACAGATCAACAGCAGCATGCCAAATGGCAAAAAGAAGACTAGCCAGATCAGCATGCATAACATGCCATGTCATAACAGGCAATATACATGCCATGTCAGCAAGCCAAACCGGCATCACCATCATCGGCAATATACTTCCAGCGTGTCCAGCATCAGCAAAAGAAATATAATGGATAGCAGTGTCATAAGCAGACCAAAAGGATACTGCCAGCATCACCGAGCAGTCAAAAACTCTCCCGAACAGCAAAACCTCGGCCACAATTTCAAATCTGCCACATAATCAGATCGGCCACAAAATCAGACCGACCTCACATCCAAATCAGCAACAAATCCACATCGACCTCTCCTCAAATCCAACTCGGCATATGTCATGCTAAGTCAATATATCCAAACCAGCCTCAAGTCAAAATCGAATTGACAAGCCACGTCAGCAGGCCAACCCGGCCTCAGATCCAATACGGCAATATACATCCACGTTAGCAAAGCAAATTAGCCCATGGTTCACGCAGCATCCTCCTTCAGCAGCAGCAAAGTAGAACCGACAGATACCAGCAAAGAGCAAAAGTAGCATAAAGGCCTAATCGAAAAGCCGGCCACATCCCAGGCCCCGTGCCTCCAGGCTCTCATGAATGAGGGACCCGAATGTTCAAGGGCTTAGATTTTTGCCTTCTCCGGGACTTGGCATACTGGCAAGTACCATCAAGCTCTGACGAAACATGGGGGCAATCCTCTGCAGTACCTCTTTGATCATGCCGCATCAAAGAGGTCGTAGAGGCAGAACTGTGGAGACCGGCCAATAATTCCGACATATTGCTAAATTGAGATGCCGAGAAGGTCGATATCTCTTTCAAGAGAGAGGACAGGTACCCAAGAACATCCTTCTCCATGACAGGGGACAAGGAGGTAATGTGGATTTGAGAACCTTCACCAACCAATAACATTCTGAGAGCTTCCAAATAAGCACTTGTGGAGAAGTCCTGATCCTTCTCATCCAAGGAATAAGATGATTTGAATTCCGACTTTGTCTTCTCGCTAATAGTGCATCAGCATCTGTTCAAGAAATCGAGAACAAGGTCTTCATGTTCAGGATGTAAGCCCGCAAAAATTTGTTGAGATGCATCAGCATCGAGTAATGACTGGATGGCCTGAAACATTGGGTCACCCTCATCAGCCTCATCTTCCCCGGACAAGGAAGACTCCTCCATGGGACGGTTATCCAAATCATAAACAACCGGATCAAGAGGGGGCAAACTCTTACCAATGGTTTCCAGAACCTCGCCCTGCTGATCACCATCCTATGGACCCCATGGGCCCACAGATGTAGGCTCAAGCTGGACAGGATCGGCCAGGGAATACTTGCGGGTAAGCTGATTTATCGATTCGGGAGTTACATCAAAATCAACCAGCTTATAACCACAAGCAGAAACAAGAGCATTGCTTGTTAGTTCAACAAGAGTAACCAGCACAGACCCAAGTTTAGAGGGGATTTCAACGTTTGAGAGCAAGGCCACTGGTTCAGGACCACACAGATCAGCAGCATTACCGCCAACACAACCCAGTTCTGGAGCCAAGACTGAGGGGACATGAGCCACTGCAGCCACATCAATTCCTACAGTAGGCAAATTCAACCTCATTGCAGCAACCTTTGGACCATAGGCTTCCATACGGCCCTCAATCGCAACCGACCTTAAGGAAACAGGATCAGCGCTAGCATCCGAGAGTCCCACTGGGTCAGAAGTAGAATATGGGAGCAATCCATTCTGGTCACACACCGCAACCCCGGCATTACCCAAACTCGGAGGAGGACGAGAGGCAGGGACTTCCTCAATAATTTCAACACCAATCTGCACAGTAGCATGATCGCACGGGGCAACCACTTTCTTCTCCACATGGTCCTTTATAGAAATCTGGAGACAATCAGGCAGAGGGGGGGGATTGCCAGGGCAATCAAAATCACTAGTCACCCCAGCCGAACAGGAAGGTGTCTTAGGACAAACAATAGACGAGGCATCCTTTCTGGGAGACTTACCAGAAGAAGGCCTGACTCTCTTGGAATTGTCTGGAGATTCCACCTCAACCTCAACAACCAATTCCACCTCAGAAGCAGACTGCTTGCTTAGGAAGATCTTAGATGGAAGCACAGCATCCTGGTTGACTTCAACACAAACCTGAGCATAATGTAATCGATCCATCCTAGCCGTGACGGCATCAAATTGGACGGGCTTGCCAACCGCACTGCTGATCCAGTTGAGCCCCAGAGGGGTCCAGAATTCGACTAGGATATTCCGCAATTTGATCTAAACTGGGAGAGAAGTGAAATTCTCTTTGACAGGCATGCCCGGAAGCCAGCGTTTGAGAAATAGAGTCTTCCCTCTGAAAGACCACGGGCCTCTGGCTAGCATCTCCTCCAATTTAACATCAGAGGAAAACCGAAAAAGAAAACAACCCTCTGCACTCTCTGCAATATGGCAGAGACCAAAACGCAGCCAAATCCTACGAGCAATGTTGACGACTGTTTGGGAATATAGGGATTTGCCAGAGAAGAAGCCTATTAATGTCGATTTCCTAAATTCCTTACTTTGCTGAATGACCTTGAGAGGAGGAGAGATACGGGTAATTTTTCCAACCACACACTGAGGAGGAAAGAAGTTCAGAACAGGGAAGGAACGCATACCGCCAAACTGGGCAATGTCTGACCAGGAGGGGGAGCTCGAAACCGTCACCTTCATAGATTTAGGGCGATTGAGATCGCCCTCAGCCGGCGAAGGAGAAGAAACTAGAGGGAGAGCTTCATTTCGTTGGGCGAACGTGGATGAAAAGGGCGCACCAACTGATTCAGCAGAATGAGAGGGAAGAGAGGGGGGTGAGAGGTCCGAGAGAGAAGCCGGAGGTGCACCCAGGAGGCCGGCCATGGACAACCCGAAACGGCAGTGACGAGGCAAAAATTGAAACCTTAGAGAGAAGGTAGAGCTTCTCTCTCTCTACTCGGCAACCGCAGCAGTCCTACCCGGCCAAATAGCATTCTCTGCATTTACCTTCGTCATCTTGAAAGGCAAATTACTAATTTGAATGTCAAAAGATAAATTGAGGAGCGAGTCCTACTATTTTTCTATGATTTCTCGTCTTCTATTATACTGTGCAGGATCCTAAGCACGCAAGATGGTGACCGGATCTGACTTCAATTCCAGACCGCAACGCAATTGAACCCGAATTTGTCCTAGACTCGAATCCAGGACGCTTCAATTTTAAATCCTATTTACAATAATATTTAAAAAAATTACAATTATAAAATATTATTTCGTAATTTTAAAACATATGAATATGTATATTTAATAAATATTATGTTTTGATCTAATGTATAACCAAATAATTCATATTGTTAAATATTTTTATTTATTTGGGTTATCTAATATTTTTATATGACTAATTAAACTTGTGTGAAATATATTTTATACATTAAAAAATAATTACATTTATTAATATAATTTTTTTAAAAAATAATTAATATTTAGTTTTTTATGACAATGTTTAGGTATCGTTTATTATTTTCAATAACTTAATAAAATATTATATATTCCTAATTTGATATAACAAATTTAACTAACTATAATAAAATAAATTCAAGAATTATCATTATTTAAAAAACAATTTACTATCAATATCTATTTTAAAATTATTAAAAGTTAAATACATGTGTGAGGATAAAGTTAAATTAATCAATTATAAGTAAACTTAGATTTAATTAATTGATTTTGTAATGATAAAGTTAAATTTAAATTGAACTCATTAATTAAATTCAAAGGAACCAAGTCCACATTTTTTACAAAAGCATAGTTAATTATTTAACATCAAATATGCATAATATATTTATAAAATTAGTAGTTAATTATCTTTTTATATAGTAAATTATAGTTAAAAGCCACAATTGTCATAGGAAATTATAACTTTCTGTAATTATGAACTAAAATATTAAAAAAATGAGTTTGATTAATTAATTTGTTGTGACTTAGTATACTAAGTAAATTTATTAAATAATTTATTAATTAATAATTTTTATTATATGTCAGATTATTAAAAACTTGTAAATAACTATGGATAGATATTAGATTCTTAAAATGTTTACTATTTAACAAAAATAAAGAAACATATTTTTTTTATAAGAAAAAGAAAAACTATAAATATCAAAAGTAAAAAAAGATACAAATAAATAAAAATAAAAAATAAAAAAGCTATTTTTTCAACTACGGAAGGTCTAACGTCCCCTTTTCTGATCGATTGTTTCAACATAGGAATTTGAATTGAAATTGAAAATTATCGATGTAATTTTAATTTTTTCGAAATTACAATTAATTTATATTTATAATTTATTATTTCATTTTTTTTAAAAAATTATAATTGGAAGAAAAAAAAGTTTAAAGCTCAATTCAATGTTTAATTTGTATATCAAAATAAAAAAATAATCAACACAATATAAATTTTAAAATCTTAAAGTAAAATTTACATATATATAAATTCTAATGCGTCTTAAATACAAATTTCGAATGGATTCGGGTCAAACTAGTCCATTAAATTTCGGTCTCCGCCCACTGAGTTTAGAATCCTGCACACTACAATTTCAAACAAAAGGTCAGGTGACGGTGGAATTTGATCTCACCGAAAATATTTCGACACTCAAATCAGTAAACAATCTTTTGAGAATGAAAAGGTAAAATATAGCGAATGCAAAGATGGATGTTGGGACTGTGTTTAAGAAGAATAGTGGGAGGCGCATTTGTGGAGGGAGTGACTTTAGTTGTGGATACTTGTAAGAAATAGTTTCTCTCAGTACTGGGTTCATCGTGAACTAGTCGCAGAGAGAGAGAAAGAGCGTTGGGAAGCTTGAGAGTTTGACGGGCTTTCACTCGCTTGGGTATGTGAATGAGTGTTTGTTAGTATGCCAAAGAGCGTTTCTTGCGTGTTTCAGCCTGTCTATGAAGTGAGTCTTTATGACCTTTAATAACCGGAGGCCTTCACCGCCTTCCTTAGGTAGTGTGACAGGATACCCACATTCTGAGAGGAATGAGGACCCCTTTCCTTCCGCACATGGTGATCGGCGAGGCAGCTTCTGATGGTCGCGCCCTGATTCAAGAACTTTCCTTCACAGATGCGCTCTGATTCTGGGGGATTTTCATTACAGGAGAGATTGCCATTCGTGGAGTTGTGGAGAATTAGGGTAGATGATCGTTGAGCTTGAGAAGGAGTGTGCGAGCTAGCTGTGGTCTGGGCCCCACTTATTTTGGGTTGCATCTGGCCTACTCGGGATATTCTTTCTATCAATGGATGCATTGACCGTCCTAGGGATAAATAGGTCGCTACGAATATTGGGCTAGTTACCCCATTGGGCCAGTCCACTACAGTTGTTCCCATCACTAATCCCCCATACTAGTGGCCTGGATGCCAAGGCCTCGGCGTGTACAAGATGGGACACTAGTGGCCACGCAACTTGTAAGGAGGAAGTAAATGAGGAGACCTACTTTTATTCTTGGCTTTCATCTTTCGTCATTGTACATATTATGTTATTTATCATTTTGCACTCTAGAATGAAGATTGACTGGATCCGTTGACCGTAACTCCTGATTCTAGAAGGCCGGTTGAAAACGAAATGGTTGCTGACCCGATTCGTTGACCGAACGTTTAAATCTAGAGAACATTGTGGAGACGGATGTTGACCGAATTCGTTGACCATAATGCTTGAATCCAGAGAACTGAACGGAGACGGATACTGATAGGATTTGTTGTCTGTAAGCTTGAATCCGGAGAACTAAATGGAGGCAGATGTTGATCGAATTTATTGACCGAAACACTCGAATTTAGAGAACCGAAAGGAAATGAGTGTTGATCTGATTCGTTGATTGAAATGCTCAAATCCGAAGAACGCACCTTTGATGCATTATTTTATATTGCCGTCGGTAGGGAACTCAAGTAATTGAGCCGCTTGGGGCCTGCACTTTTCTGAGCTTCCCATCAGTTCTTGACTCGTGTCTCCTTAAGCGGCAGCCGAAATCTCGCAATAAATGCGATGGGCAATTTGACTTAACTTTGCCTTGTCCTGAAGCAACATGTGTTTTTTTATGATTAATGCGTCTTTTCGAGGCATCCTTTTACTTTTGGCAGCAAGGATCGTTATAAGAAGTGATGGGGCAACTTGAAATCTCCTCCTACTTCTCTCCTTATTCTTCTTCGATGATTGCACTTCTGCTTCCTTGCCTTCTAGTTTTCATGGCACCCCAAGTACCTGCAATCCATTCCGTCCTTACGACCAATGACATCAGGGAGTTGTCGTGCAGTACAACATCCACCGTTCCATTGTATTCTCCACTTCGGACAGAACGGTAGGGCCTATTTTCCTCCTGTCGGATGCATTACTATTTACATGGCCCATCTATGGAGTGGGCTTTGTCTTCCTGTTTTAGAGGAGCTGCTCACCATCTTTTGGGCTTTGTGCTTCCCCATTGCACGGTTCCATGCAAACGCTGTATGTGGTCTTTACTCCATTTGCATTTTCTTCCGCCATCATTCGAGGATGCTGACGGTAGAGGCGGTGAGGGTGATTTTTTGATTCAATCAAAGTCGGGACTGGATCTCTCTCAACCCTAGGGACTTGCCCATTAGTAGCGCTACGTATGAATCGGTGAAGAATTAAAAGGACCGGTTCTTTTTCATAAAAGTCGTTGATGATTGCCCTTTACCCATGGAATGGGGTAATGTGCCTGAGTCCCTCGTTGGGAGGCCCTCTGCAACGGCGGTGGAGGCTGTGGAGCTTCTATTGAAGTTGGTGAGAGAGAATTCTGATGAGTTAAGGATGGATCATCTGAAGTCTCGTGAGGAGGCCAGGCGGGCTCGTTGGGGGCCTCTTTCGCAGATCCAAAAGCTCAAAGTTCCACTCCCGGTGTCGTCGCAGTCTAAGAGGAAGGCTGGGGATCTTGCCATTGGTGATCCTCCCAGCAATCCCCGGAGGAAACGAGCTGCTCTGGCTTTGTCTTCCTCATCGTCCTCAACCGAGTAGGATTATTGCATGGCCAGTCAATGGGCTGGCGTTGGGGATTGTTCTGGAGTGGAGGTTTCTGTTGGCTTGGTGGATTTTGGAGCCACAGGAGGCGTTGGCGTTGAGCCATTGTTGCCGGGTGACTCGATGGCACCAGCCGCGCCAATGGAGTCTGCGCTTAAAGCCATAAGACTGGAGGGGCCAGCCATTGAGGTGCCTGTGGAGCTGGAGGAATTGGCCGCCAGAGAGTTTGTTGGAGCAGGTAAAGTTACTGCAGAGCTGGCTCAAGAGGCTGCCACTCTAACTCTCCCAGCTGGCTTGCCGGAGGAGTTTCCACCATATGGGCTTGAGTTGCAGGGTCCATTAGGGAAGAAGAAACGCCAAGTCCTCCAGATAATTTCTTCAAAATTGTGTTGCTCCTTTTTCTTCTTTCTCCGCCGTCGTAGCCCAACTTCTTTTCTTTCTTATAGCAAGAAAAATTGTAGGCCCAGTGTTGAAGGGACAGTGCCAGAGGGACATGGTCATTGGTGACCGGGAGGAGGAGATTCTTCAATTAGGGGAGCGGCTGAGCCAGATGAGCGCTCAGATTCAACAGCATCAGGAGGAGAAAGCTGCCCTCCAATTAGAGATGTCTGAATTGAAGGAGTGGTCGGCGGGCTGGAAGAGCTGTCCATCTGAGCTGAGAGGTTGACGGACAAACTTCGGGTGAAGATAGTCTTGTTGGAAAATGAGATGTCCACTCGCATGCACCTTGAAGAGGTAGTCGGGCGCTGTAGGCCAAGCACTAGGAAAGCGTCAACATCTGTTGGCAGATAGTCAAGGTAGTGGATCTGGACTTTCCCGTTGGGATCCTTGATCCTTCGAACCGTGGTGCTCAGCGGCATGGGGACTCGGCTGACTTCTCTTAGAGTGGATAGGAGCCTTTCCCGTGTCCTCCTAGGAACTCTACCCCCTAGCTGAGATTTTTGTATTCTGGTTTTTGTTTCTTCCTTTGTAACAATTGTTGTACATTGAATGTATTAACAAGAAGTCTATTCCATCAATGCCTCAATTTCCACACCTTTGCCCTACTTTTGCCCTTTTTCTCCACCAATTGCTTTTTGTGGCGGGTCACCAACTTGTTGCATGGCTTTTGGCCGATCGTATCAGAACGTTGACCTTCTCAGGTTGCCCACTTAACAATGCGACGTCTGTCCCCTCATTCTACGAGTAAGCTTTAATTCAGTGAAAGTATGTGTCGCTTCACACAGAAGCGACGCAACCCTTTGAACTCCATGCGATGCTGTTTTTGGCAAAAAAACTTTGCCTATATAACGGCAGTTCCCTTGTGACTTGCTTCACTACTTTGCTTCATACCTTCTTTGCCTTCATCATAGCTTGATGAGAATATGATCGATATCCCCACTTTGCTTGGCTTCGAGATGGAGGCGTCTCCTCCTCCTATACTGGGATCTTCTTATGACGAGGTGAGTAGCGATGGAAGGTTGTGTTCTAATAGCAGCGAATGGGGTTCCGCTAATGTGGATGAGGACGAGGAGTGGAATCATCCAAGCCTCCCTCGTCTCTATCCCTAGGGTGCCCCGAGAGCTTCCCCACCTCAGGAACCTACTGGCCCCTTTCGTCAGGTATGTCTTCCTTAGCATGTAGAGGCACAGTTGATCGTTCGTAGTTTCCCACTGCTAACTCCCTTCTCGCTTTCTCAGCCATCGAGGAGGTCTCATGAGTTGAACGCGTTTCTGTCTTCATAGAGAGACGAGATCGCCCGCATGATGCAGGCTCAGGCCAATCACATGGACAAAGATGTGGAACGTCGTGTCAACACGATGGTCGGGGAGGCAATGTAAAGCCAGGTGCAAGCCAACTATCTTGACCGGGCCTTGATTGAGTTTAAAGCTAGGTTGCAGGTGGTTTCTAACTCGCATGCTCAAGCCATAGAGAGGATAGTGGCTCTCGAGGGCGACCTGAGGACAATGTTTCACCCTGAAGAGGCGGCTCCTACGTTGGAGGAGCAATTTCAGGCGAGAATCAACTTCAGTAGGCGTATCATTTCCCTAACGGATCCCCATTTTTCGGTCGGCTTTTTGGATTCAAGGAATACTAGAGCCTCTCGCCGATCGGAGCTGGTCGAATATTCAGTTAGTCACAGCTGGAGACGTATGTCGTGCCCTTTGAGGGATCTTTCACCCTCGAGGAGTCATCAAGATGAGTCCTGACATATTCTTGTACATGTGGTGTTGTTCAAAGTTTTGCTTTTTGTATATGATCATACTTTTATTAAATGAATTGAGCATTTGCATTATGTTGCGCTGCCCATCTTATGATTCTGGTGGCCAGCCTTCAATTGTAGCATTTGTTCTTTTGTACTTTGCCCCAATTTATCGACCGTCATAGACTGACTGCGCTATTTTCTACTGGAGAAGGTTGTTGTGCATGCCGCTAGAGCCCCATAAGGTTTTGTTTTAGATTGAGAATGGGCCACTTGGGATAGAACCAAAGTTTAATTCAACCACCTACGAGCCACTTGGCATTTGAACAAGGTTCAATTCGACCGATTATGGGCCACTTGGTATGAAACCAAGGTTTAATTCAACCGTTGACGGGCTACTTTGATGACCAATGTTTAATTTGATCACTTACAAGTCACTTGATATGGGACCAAGGTTTAAGTGCAAGTGAGGAAAAATTTGCCTGATTTAGGGATAGTCTAGGTCGTCTATTTTTTTATATAACCTACAAGCAGGCATTCATACGGAGACAAAAGGAAAGAAAAGAAGTTAAGAACATAACAACATGCAGATGGAAAGGGAAAAGAATATTTTTTATTAACAATAGTATGTTTTACAAACACGCTTGAGATCACACACATGACCTACCAAGGCCTTTATTGGTAGTAGCACTTCAAGTGGACCGCGTTTCATATCCGTGGAACCAACTTGGCTTCAAGTGTACCTCAAATTCAGAGTTTATATGCTCAATTCTGCAGAATGACTGAGACAAGGAACCGCCTTTCCTAATTCGGGAAAAGCTTGTTTCAATTGGCTATTTTGCCTGTGGCCTCTATGCTTCGCAAGATTAGGTCTCTAATTTCGAATTGCTGTAGTTTTACTTTCTTATTGTAACAACGAGCGATTCGTTGTTGATAGGCAGTTGTGTGCATTCTGGCCATGTCACGAGCTTCCTCTCACAAGTCTAGGTGTTCCCTGATCTTTCGAAAGTTGCCTAGCGGGTCGAAAGCTTCAACCCTAAGACTTGGTAGCCTGATCTTGACTGGGATCATAGCCTCAGTCCCTTAATAGAGGCTAAAAGGTGTCTCACAAGTTGGTTCCTTGGGAGTTGTCCGGTATGACCATAGTACAAATGGCAGTTCGTCGACTCGGGAGCCCCCTACAACCTTCAGCTTGGTCTTTAGCCATGCAGTAGCATCCGGTTGGTGACTTCCACCTGCCTGTTTGCCTGGGGGTATGCTACTAAAGTGTGGACCAATTTGACGTCCAAATTGGTGCAATACTTGGTGAAGCGCTTTTTCTGAAATTGGGTTTTGTTGTCAATCACAATGATCTCAAGAATACCAAATCTGTTTTACTATGTTCGGTGGATAAATTCCATGGTATTGTGCTCAGTGATCTTGGCCGACAGGGCAACTTCAACCCATTTAGTGAAGTAGTCTATACCCGTGATGATAAATTTTCTCTGCCCGATTGCAATGGAAAACGGGTTGAGAATATCGAGCACCTATTGCGCGAAAGGCCAAGGTACTTGAAGGGTTCTTATCTCCACAGGCAGCTGGTAGTGAAGATTGCCATGGAGTTGACAATTCTCACACTTTTTTACAAATTCCAAGATATTCTTCTTCATCGTTAGCCAGTAATATACCTAGCGTATAACTTTGAACGCTAGGTTCTTGCCACAAATGTGTGATCCACATATCCCGAAGTGGACTTCGCTTAAAGCATAGTCGGCCTCCTTAGGGGTAAGGCCCAGAGGTACGGAGTCGAGTATCCTCAGTAATATAGTCTTCAGTCAACTATGGTGTACAAGCCGACCGTCTTTTTGATCTACTTGGCCTCATCCATGCTTTCTGGTAGAGTACCGTCCGCTAGATACCTCCAGTACAGCGTCATCTAGTTTTTGCCGTCAGAGACTTGCATTGCTTCTTGTTCCTCTACGCTGGGAGTTCTCAAAACTTCCCGCATATCCCTTGAGTACTGATTTGGATCTTCGACTGATGCCGCACTAGCGAGCTAGTCGACCTTCCAATTTTCAATTTTGGGGATGTGGACCAGGTTTAACTTATCAAATCTCTGGATCATGTCTTTCGCCTTAGCCAGATATTTAGCCAGGAGTGGGTTGCACACCTCAAAGCTCTTGTTGATCTGGCTGACGACTAGTTCTGAGTCATTGTAAATGGTCAAATGCTTAGTTGAGCATTTTTTAACTAGTCACAATCTCGCTAATAGGGCATCATACTCGGTAATATTATTGGTGGTCAAAAAATCGAGCTTTAGAGAGTACCTCACCTCAAACTTGTTTGGGGTCTTTAGGACCACTCCAACACCACTACCTGAGTTGGTAGACGAACCGTCTACATTGAGGACCAATTCTGTCTCTTTTAGGTGATGATCTGTATCCTCAGCGTGGTCTGCATCAATGATCGGGTCGTGGTCTCAACGATGAAGTGGGCAGTGTTCTGACCTTTGATGGCTGACCTAGGACGGAATTTAATGTTGAACTCTTCCAATTCGATGACCCACTTAACCAGTTGTCCTAAAACATTTGGTTTCTAAATGATACCCTTCAACGGTTTGTCAGTCAGGCTGACCATACAATGAGTCTGAAAATACGGTCTCAACTTTCGGGTCAAGTAGACAAGTGCCAGAGCGAGCTTCTCAGCGCGTGGGTAGCATGTTTCAACGCTTGTCAACGTTGTGCTTACATAGTTGACCGGCTACTACGCGTCAGAATCCTGGTGTATCAAAACCGAGCTAAAAGTCACCTCTGATACTACCAGGTAGAGGTACAGCTCTTCTCCGTCTCTTGGTGATGTCAGCAACGATAGACTGGCCAAATACTACTTCAGTTCGTCGAAGGTGGCTTGGCACTCTCTCATCCACTAAAATTCATTTTCCTTTGTCCCACTTAGAGCCTTGAAGAAAGACTGATACTTGTCTCTCGACTTAACAAAGAAATAGGAAAGCGATGCCTGTCATTCGGTTAGCCTCTAGGCATCCTTTACATTTCGCGGTAGAGTCATGTTCATGAGGGCCTTGATCTTTTTAGGGTTTGCCTCAATCCATCACTGAGAGACGATGAATCCCAAGAATTTCCCAGAGGATACTCCGAAGACACACTTTGACGGGTTCAAGTTCATCTGGTGTACCCGAAGTACCTCGAAGGCTTCAGCTAGATTGAGAATATGGTCGTTGGTGGTCTTGTTTATAACGAGCATATCGTCCACGTACACCTCCATATTGCGGCCAATCTGCTTCTTGAATATTATATTCATGAGTCTTTGGTAGGTTGTGTCCACGTTCTTCATACCAAAAAGCATGACCTTGTAGCAATTAGTGCCTTGATCGATCATGAACGAAGTGAGCTCCTTATCCTCTCGGCTCATCTTGATCTAGTTATAGCCCCAATACGTATCCATGAAACTTAACAGCTCGTGATTAGAAGTGGAATCCACCAACAAGTCGATTCTAAGCAAATGGAAGCTATCCTTTGGGTAGGCTTTATTGACGTCGGTAAAGTCGACGCACATCCGCCATGTTTCGCTTCTTTTCTTAACTATGACAATGTTGGAGAGCCAATCCAGATACCGGACCTCCCGATGAACCCAACATTCCAAGAACTTCTTCATCTCTTCCAAGATGGCTATGAATTTTTCGATGGAGAGGTTCCTCCACTTCTACCTGACGGGCTTATAGTTGGAATCAATACCCAATTTATGGACCATTACTCTGACCAAAATCTCAAGCATGTCAGCGGGCGTCCATATGAAGACATCCGCATTCCGTCTCAAGAAGCTTATCAATTCATCGCGCAGGGGTCCAACGAGGGGCTCCCTATCTTTACGCATTTTTTCAGGTTATCTAATTTCAACTGTGACGTACCGTATTTTTAACAGAAAATCTGGTAGAGTTTCGACAGTAATACGGATACCGGCCAAATATAAAACATGTATAACAATCCTGTGAATCAAAAATACAACATCAACAATACCAAAATCCATTTGTATCAAATCTCAACCTCAAGACAACACAACATTTCAACATAGGATCCTAAAAACTATCACAAACATTCCGTGGCTCCAATGTTATGTCTCTGAACACAATATCAGACGCAGAAAAATGCCACTAGGTACATGGAATAAACCATGAAAACCTGCGAAAGTATAAATATCCATCGATATAGCGGAAACTACACTCCGGATATTTCATTATCATCAACATCATCATATGCATACATTCATGAATAAAATCCCATAGAAATACAAATGAAATCCATCAAAAAGCTCAAGGCTACAAAACTAAGTACATAAGGCTATCTACCATCGTCTTCAATGCCTAGCTAACTTAAATCTTCTACCTTACCTTAGTAGTGCAAATCATGCTCATTTGGAAGGAGGAAAATAATAAGATTGAGCCAAAAGCTCAACAATACACATATATCTTACAAGACAGGTACAATTTCATGTTCAAAACATAATAATGCATATATGAAGGACAGTGATGTATATGAGACTAAAATTCATGATTTTAAAGAGAATACTTTTATGATTCGTTCCATATTTCTTTGGTTCATTTCCTTATCATATCCTTAGTTATCAATTTATTACTAAAACTTATTTCGTTGAGGGATCGGAGCCAATTGGCCTTACTAACTAAAGGAGTAGTCGGTCGTAACACAGATTGTGTGCACCTATACAATCAAAAGTCATCTCCTCCTGTTCTCGACCTAGAGGCGGGCCGTCTACATATCAACTCTATAGACGAGGGCATAATCCATTGCCGCAAACGGCATCCATATAGACAATGACCTTCCACTATAATATACTAAGGCATGCCAAAGAATGTTACTCGTTAAACGCGGCAAGGATACACGGCCAGAGTAATCCTGCAGCTTCCACCGTGATATTATGGCATGTCAAAGTTTATTATTCATAATCCTCGGTCCAAGTTTCTTATTTCTCTTGGGAATTCTACTTTTAAGTACATAATTCTTTCGTTCCCATTCTACTGGAGAATATTTCGTATTCGTATTCGTTTTCGTATTCGTAATTCCTTTGTTCCCGCTCTATTAGAGATGTTGATAATTTTATCAATTCTTTGTTCCGAAAAATAATTCATAGGTCCTTCACTTAATTACAGAATTTTCTTCTTTAGTAGATTTTCTTTCCATAAGTATATTTCGATATAAATTTTCATATTTCCTCGTAAGCTTGGGAGGATTAAGAATTCCTTTTTATTTCATGCCAATTAGAATTATAAGGATTTCGATCGATAATTCTTTTGTAACCGGTTCATGTTATGGTTTCAGAAAATATTAAATTAACATATTCATAATATATATATAAATTACGATTAATTCGGGTAAAGCCCAATGGGGGTATGGGTTAGAGTTCTGTATTCGAAAACCAATCAAAACTACGACATTGGGGCATAAAATTTACATAAGTGCATGAAAATGAAAAAGGGTGGTATGTATGCACTTATCTTAACTTTATACCCCACAGATCGAAAAAAAGGATGGTCTGAAATACCCAAACAGCATATTTCTCTCTCCTACCATACCTTTCTTTCTCTACCAGATTGCTTTCTCTCTCTTGCTCAACTACCTTCAGTGGCGCTCGACTTCACACACGTCGCCTCCGATCACCATCAACCATTGGCGCACCGTCACTGCCACCGACGCCTTTCTCAGCTGTCGACGACGATCCCGCGCACTACCCCTCTCTCTCCTACGTGAGCCCACCTCGCCTGCAATCGTCGTTGCCCCAGCTACCTCAGATGGCCATCACCGGCCTTTCAGAGTCATCTCCTGGCCGCCGGCGCAGTCGTTCTCTCTCTTCTGCACCGTTTTCTCTCTCTATGCGGCCCTCACCTCACACTTTGCCGATCACCTGGGCATGACCTCCCCCATTTGCCGCCGCCGACCACCCACACAGTGCCGCATGTTGCCGTCGTTCTCTCTCCTCCGTGCAACCCTATGTCATGCACCACCACTTTCCCCCATTTTCTCCCAATTTACCCAATTTCTCCCAAAATTGGAACATGCAATCCCAAAATCAATATCCACAAAGAGAATAGAAGGATTTACTTGCGGCTCCTCATTTCACCAATCTTCTCCGGTGAGGCAGCGACTCCTCATTCGACTTGAGACTTTTCCTTCCTTTCACACCATCGCACAAAATGGAGGTTGAATCATAGAGAAGCTTCACTGGGCTTCCATTTCCAACGATGATGGCCAGTGGCCTCCCATGCCGCCTTCTTCCCTACAAAACCCTCTTCTCTCTCCCCTCTTTCTCTCTCCCCAATCCCTCATTCTGTTTCTCTTTTTCTTTTTTTTTTGTTTAATATATATATTATTATAATTATATTTTTTTCTCTTTTTATATTTCTTTATTCCAAAATCCAAATCGGTATTCGGACAGCAATACGGACGCACTCTAGGTATCACTTCACAATTCCGATCCTTCCTTAAAATCTCATAATATTTAATTAATCTTCATCACACCCATATTACCCAATAATAATAATGATAGATAATCCCAATTAATTCAGATGAAAATTTGGGATATTATATTCTTTTCCACTTATAAAAATTTTATCCTTAAAATTTGACGAACCTCAAGATTTACAATTGGAAAAAAAATCCTTGCAAAATTCCTTCTTCATGTTCCTATACCACATCTTTGATCACATGACTTATCCTAATAGGCCTCATCATAAGACAACTCCTAATCTCCAAAGCGCCTTAACCCGATCACTTACTGATTTCCTCAGTTATCGATACATGGAAGACTTTGTGACAATCCATAAAATCTAAAGGCAAGCCGAATATATTAGCTATTCCTTTGACTTATTTCTATACCTCGAACGAGCCAATGAACTTCTGCTTCAATTCATTCTAAGCCTAAAAAATGATCAATCACATGGAACCTCAATCTTATTCTGAAATTTTTGGGCTATTAGCTCACAACGCTTCCACTACGCTATTCTGATTAACTATTTACTTATACCTTAAGATCAACCGCGATTTTTGTCCATTGATTCATATCAAATACCTAGATTAACACAGCCGCTATAGATCTAAGAAGGTCCCAAAAATATCGATATGCCTAAAGCTAAACCCATAATCTCCGGACTACGTCCAACATAGGAAATATAACTGAGGTAATCATCTTGAAATTTCGGTACAGCCTCAGGTTACCATTGAAACCTCAAAACTCAAATATTTAGTAACTTATCATCCTGGGGGCATACTAACAAGCCAACTTATATATTCCAATAGGATCATCCAATTTCACAATAAACGGACCGATCTTGTTAGCTAATCTACTCTTATCCAAACACCCAAGGTCTTTACTGTTCTAACAACCCCGAGCAAAACCACAAAGATTCTTCTCTTACAATTTCATAACCGTACTGCTTCGATATGGAACCTACTCACGGTTTACCCTTCACCTTTCCTTTGAAGCACCAAAACATCTTAAATTTAAGGACTCCCACTTACAAATTCCAAATCACGGGTGGAGTAACTTTGATCATAAGCCTCTCCCCCACTTAATCCAAGGACATCCACCCACATACGATTGCAAAAAAACCTAATCCTATATTTTTCTCAAAAATATAATATTCTACTATAATTCACTTGATCCATCAGGGATTAACCCCAAAGACATGATCAACAATTTAACCTTTATTCTTCGAAAACTATCTTCATGTATTTTATCCCAACAAATACCGAACGCTTTCAGGCCAAATACCCCACGAAGATTACAAAACTTCGAGGAACACTTTAACGGATATCATTCCGAATTTACCTTGAACGCAAAGAAACACACACTTTTGCGATATCAATCAATCCTTCCCAACCGAGCCATTACTCAAATCCCTACGGAACCACATTCACGCCAACGAAGAAACCATGGGTTCGACATAATATTTTTCTTAATCAACTCACCTTCTTTCTTAATTAAGTATAAGGCTAACGGCTTTCCGAATCCATGATACCTTCTTTAAATAGAGTTCATACATCCCCATAATCTCATAAGTTCTTTAATAAGGCTATCACAAAACTAACCTAGATAGGGCCAAAAGATTCATTTGATTACACCCACCGAACTACCAACAAATCTTCAAACCTAGATGGTGTCACAGAAATTCGTAATAGCCGAATCCTTATCTCGAATACCATCATGGGCACAATTCTCAATTATCTCCAATTAACAACGCTATGGATACAGATCGATCTTAAAAATTATCAAGCCCTTGTAATAGATCAAATAATCCACCTATGCATTCACAGTGCCCGCTTATCAAATCATTAATCTCCTGAGCAATCTAATTTTTAAAAATCCATAAATAACCTCATCAGTTCATCTAATCTATCTTAAGGGTTCTAAAGCATCCCAGGGTCCGTGCCTAACCGATGCTTCTTCAGTTCTGCATGGAATCCTTAAAAATCGGTGTCGATTTTGATACAATCTTGAATTACCGATTAAAAGATCAACCACCTAATCTCACTTCCAAGAACATCCCGAAATGTTCACACGGCCAAAACTCCTCAGTGACCACAAAATGACTTCCAAATGTGGTATCAAATGTTAAATAAACTTGGCGCAATCCTAATTAAATGACTTGCAGGTAAAATAATACTAACTTTTTCAATACCTCGATTAATTTTGACTCGTGCTCTAAATCCCACAAACCAATTACAGGATGTGTTATCCTTACCAATCTAACTTACACTAGCATGGTAGTTCGCTCACTAAACTATTACCAAAATCGGATCAAAGTTTGATATCTCAAAACAAATCAATTCAGTCCGGCCAATCAAATCTACGGACCCAAGAAAATGTCGTAGACTTCGATACTACTTGTATCAAGCCTAAATCCTTAAATAAATAATAGCTTAGGAATCACAAATGAAAATTACATATTTGGGATCCCAAAATGATACATGTACATTAATATCAAATTTTGAAAATCTTACCTTCCATCACTGCAAACAACACATTTACCTTTTGTGTATCATTACAAAACTCCGATCCTAGGCACTTGACTTCTTCACTAGTTAGCTAGAGGATACGAACAATCCTAAATCCGGTAGCCAAGCGATCTACGACTTAGAGCATACTCTCAAAATCTCATATTCTCAAAATCTCCTCGGGAGGATGTTTATCCAGAGAAATATCCACAAATATATACCACGATATATCTTTATCCTCCCGGAGACTGGGTCACCACAACTAGACAAACAAACTAATCTTCTAATTTTTAGCTTAGTCCTAACCTAAGCTGTTAAAGCTAAGGTAGCTAGAATTACCCAATCTAGCTAATCATCTTACGCCTTTATCTACTTATTCAATCTTTCTTATTCTATCCTATGCTTCCGCGTAATATTCCTATCAAACCTAAGGCATCTCTTCTCTGATACTAATTGTGACGTACTGTATTTTTAACTAAAAATCTGACAGTTTCGACTGTAATACGGACATCGGTCGAATACAAAATCTGTATAACAATCCGGTGAATAAAAAATACAACCTCAATAATACCAAAATCCATCTGTATCAAATCTCAACCTCCAGACAACACAACATTTCAACACAGGATCCTAAAAACCGCCACAAAGATTCCATGGCTCCAACGTTATGTCTCCCGATACAATATCGGACACAGAGAGATACCACTAGGTACATGGAACAAACGATAAAAACCTGCAGAAAAATAAATATCCATTGATACAATGGAAACTATACTATGGATATATCATTATCATCAACATCATCATATGCATACATTCATGAATAAAATCCAATAGAAATATAAATGAAATCCATCAAAAAGCTCAAGGCTACAAAATTAAGTCCATAAGGCCATCTACCAACGTCTTTAATGTCTAGTTGACTTAAATTTTCTACCCTGCCTCAATGGGTGCAATTCATGCTTATCTGGAGGGAGAAAAATAGTAAGAGTGAGCCAAAAGTTCAGCAATGCACATATATATATTAAAAGGCATGCACAATTTTATGTTCAAAACATAATAACGCATATATGATGGACAATGATGCATATGGGACTAAAATTCATGATTTTAAAGAGAATGCTTTCATGATTCATTCCATATTTCTTTCGTTCGTTTCCTTATCATGTCCTCAATTATCAATTCATTATTGAAACTTATTTCATTGAGGGATCGAAGCCAATAGGCCTTATTGACTAAAGAAGCAGTCGGTCTAACCTGGATTGTATTCACCTACACAATCAAAAGTTCATCTCCTATTCTCGACCAAGAGGCGGGCCGTCTATATATTAACCCTATAGACGGGGCCATAATCCATTGCCGGAAATGGCATCTATACAGATAACAACCTTTTATTATAATATACTAAGGTATGTCAAATAATATTACCCGCTAAACGCAGCTAGAATACACGGTTAGAGTAATCCCTAAGCTTCCACCATGATATTATGGTATGTCAAAGTTTATTATCCTTAATTCTTGGTCCAAATTTCTTATTTCTTTTAAAAATTCTGCTCGTAAGTATATAATTCTTTTGTTCTCACTCTATTGAAGAACGTTTCATATTTGTATTCGTATTTATAAATCTTTCATTCCCGCTCTACTAGAGAACGTTCATAATTTCATCAATTTTTTATTTCGAAGAACAGTTCATAGGTCCTTCACTTAATTACAGAATTTCCTTCTCTATCAGATTTCCTTTCCATAAATATATTTCAATACATATTTTCATATTTCCTCGTGATCTTGGGAGGATTAAGAATTCCTTTTCATTTCATGCCAATTAAAATTATAAGGATTTTAATCAATAATTCTTTTGCAACCGGTTCATGTCATGGTTTCAGAGCATATTAAATTAACACATTCATAATATATGTATAAATTATGATTAATTCAGGTAAAACCCAAAGGGGGTATGGGTTAGGGTTCTATGTCCGAAAACCGATCAAAACTACGAAACTAGGGTATAAAATTCACATATATGCATGAAAACGAAAGAGAATGGTATGAGTGTACTTGCCTTAACTTTATACCCCACAGATCGAAAGAAAGGATGGTCTAAAATATCCAAACGGCGCATTTCTCTCTTGTCGTGCCTTTCTCTTTCTACCAGATTTCTTTCTCTCTCCTACTCCATTGCGTCCGGTGCAGCTTGACTTTGCGCACACCGCCTCTGGTCACCGTCGACCGTTCGTACACCGTTGCTACCACCGACGCCTTTCTCAGTTACCGACGACAATTTCACGCACTACCCCTCTCTCTCCTACACAAGCCCACCTCAACCAGCAATGTCATTGCCCCAGCCACCTTGGACAGCCATGACCGGCCTTTCGGCGTCATCTCCTCGCTGTCGACGCAGTCATTCTCTCTCTTTTGTGCCGTTTTCTCTCTCTATGAGGCCCTCACCGCACACTGTCGCCGACCACCTGCGCACGGCCTCCCCAGTGTGCCATCGCCGACTACCCACACAGTGCCGCACGTCACCATCGTTCTCTCTCCTCTGCGCAACCCTACATCACGCACGGCCTCTTTCTCCCATTTTCTCCCAATTTACCCGATTGTTTCCAAAATCGGTACATGCAATCTCAAAATCAACATCTACAAAGAGAATGAAAGGATTTACTTGCCTCAATTTCACCTATCTTCTTTGGTGACAGTAGCGGCTCCTCCTTTGGCTTGAGACTTCTCCTTCCTCTCACACCATCTCATAAAATGGAGGTTGAATCATAGAGAGGACTTGCTGGACTTCTATTTTCGACTCCGATTTGCTCCGACAACAACGGCTGGTGGCCTCTTGTGCCACCTTCTTCCCTGCAAAACCTCATCTCTCTCCCATCTTTCTCTCTCCCTGATTCCTCATTCTGCTTCTCTGCCTCTTTTTTTGTTTAATATATATATATATATTATTATATTTTTTCTCTTTTTATGATTCTTTATTCCAACATCCAAATTAGTATTCGGACAACAACACGAATACGCTCCTAGCATCACTTCATAATTTTGATCATTCATCGAAATTTTATAATATTTAATTAATCTTCATCACACCCATAATACCCAATAATAATAATGACAGATAACCCCAATTAATTCAGATAAAAATTTGGGATATTACCTCAGCGGCATAAGATCGGTGGTCTCGTCAGACTACGCTTGCTACAGGGTTGTTTCGTCTTGATGGTCTAACTCTTCCACGGGCCTTTCGCTGCCACTTGGGGCTATCTACGACATGTAGCAGTCTGTCCGATCATTTGGTCACCTAGCACTTTGCTGATGCCACATGCTGTTGAAAAATCTATTTTCAAGTATAGTATTGAAGTAACGGCTCCAAACGCTGCTAAGTATGGCCGGCCTAGGATGACGTTGTATACGGAGAGCAGATCAACAATTAGAAAGGTGAGTGTGCGACTCGTCGTTTTGGGATACGTGCTCAGGGTGACGTTCGTCCATCCACTTGTTGATCGGATGATCCGAGAGGCACCCTCCTACATGGGAAGTCTCTGTTTGTCCCGAAAATATCGAAGGTTTCTTCTTTCAGGATTCTCATCTGGAGTCCCGTGATCCAAGTGCCCCTCAGGTCTTGAATGACTCTAGGTGTTGGAGGCCGTTGGAATGTGAGAGTTGCCCAACCTTAAAATCTTCTTGGTCAGCCTCTTCCTCCTCTGTGCCCCCCCTGCCTGGAGGCGGCATGGGGGTCGAGGAGGACTGAGTCCCCTACTTCTTCTTACCCTACAGTGCGTAGAGCACTTGGAGCATCTGAGATATTTTATTCAACTGCTCCACCATGGCTAGAAAAATTGGGGCAAGGTTGCTCTCGGTCTTACTACCAACAAAGTGATTGTGGTCGAGGGAGGCAGCTTTTCTAGAGGGAACGCCAGCTTAAGCCATGGTGTTCACCATTTTGTTAATTGATATTGATTTGAGAAAAGTGGTTGGTTGTCTTTTAGTCAGCGTTTTTCACAGACGGTACCAATTATGCGTCCTAGATCTAAATTTTGAACAGGTTTAAGTTGAGCTAGTTCGTCAAATTTCAATCTCCATTCACTAAGTTTAGGATCCTGCACACCACAATTTCAAATAAAAGGTCAGGTTACAGCAAAATTTGATCCCACTGAAAATATTTCGATACTCAAGTCAATAAACAACCTTTTGAGGATGGGAAGATAAAATGTAGTGAATGCAAAGAAGGATATTAAGAGTGTATTTGAGAATGATGGTGAGAGGGACACTTGTGGAAAGAGTGGCTTTAGTTGTGAATGCTTGTAAGAAGTAGGTGCTCTCAATACTAGGCTCACCGAGAGCTAGTAGCAGAGAAAGAGAAAGAGTGTTGGGAAGCTTGAGAGCTTGAAGGGCTTTCATTTGCTTGGGTATGCGAATGAGTGTTTGTTAGTATGCTAAGAGAGCATTTCTTGCGAGTTTCAGCCTGTCTATAGGGTGAGTCTCCACGGATTTTTATACCCGTAATCCTTCGCCACCTTTCTTAGGTGGCATGGCGGAATGCCCATCTTCTAAGAGAATTGTTGCCTTCCCCGTGTAGATATAGGCGCCATTCTCGATTGTAACAGTCAGGAAGGAGGACCCCTTTCCTCCCACGCATAGTGACCGATGAAGTAGCTTCTGAGGTTCATGCCCTGGTTCGAAAGCTTTTCTTCAGGGATGCGCTCTGATTATAAGAGATTTTCGTTACAAGAGAGATTACCATCCTTAGAGTTGTAGAGAATTTTGGCAGATGACCGTTGAGCTTGAGAAGGAGCATAAAGGTTGGCTTCGATCTGGGCCCCACTTATTTTGGGCCCCGTCCGGCCTACTTGGGATATTCTTTCGATCAACGGATGCATTGACCATTCCTGGGATAAATGGCCTGCTACGAATTCTGGGCCAGTTGCCTCATTGGGCCAGTCCACTACTGCCATCCCAATCAAATTCTTTGAAGATATTTTATACGAAAGTAATAAACTTTTGTATATATTTAGGAATTATTTTATAAAAATATTTATTTTTAGAAAATATTTTTACCTAAATATTATTTTAATAATTATAAAAATAGAAATAATAGCTAGTTAATATTATCACATTTGAGTTGATTTACATAATAAAAGAATACCGATAATAATTTTGGCCAGTGTAACAGGCTTGCCTAAAACATATTGTTTTGTAGACATTACTTTCTCCATACATAGACATTATAAAACATTTTTAGACAACAATATTTATTTAAATAATAGTTTATGAATCTTTAGATGTTACTTATATATATATACATATATATATATATATATATATATATATTTCCTAAAATAAAGTCATGGTCGATTTATTTTTATCCAACCCAAAAAAATCAAAAATTTTGAATTTTAATAGCATCCCAACAGGACCTAAAAAATATAGGATTAATGATGTAATTTACAGTATTTTATTTAAAAATAAAATTTAATTTTGTCTACAACGAATATGAAAATAGATAAGTTTTTATATTTTAGGGTGTAGTATTATTATTGATTTAATAAAGTAGAAAATATGATTTTTAATCAATTATTAGAGACCATTTTAAACGCGATTTATTCTAATCCAATTGTCAGCATAATTTCTTAAATTTGTCAAAAATTTATTGTTCTCATATCATATGTAATTTATTAATAAATTAATTATTTTATAATAAAACTTTTATATTGCTACAGAAATTTTATATGCTTAATCATCTTGATGCATACTTGAACCAAGATTTTATCTGGGACAATGACCACTTAAGACGGGATCCAAGCCCAAATTGCAACATTTTTAATTTTATACACCACAAATAACAAAGTTAATTAGCCCAATTTTTGCCTTCGAGTTATTTCATCAAATGTCTAAGATACTCAGAAAAAATAACAAAATGATAGAGATTATCAAAACTTTGAGCTTTGTTGTGTGACCCCTGCTTTTTGGCCAGTGATTGTGAGAGAAGCTGAGCACTTCAATGGGCTTGCGCGGAAGATGAATGGCCTTTGGGAGTCAAACCCTTTGTGGTATAGTTGTTGGGTTTGGTCACTCTCTTATTCGTAACTCAACAAACAGGCGCATCATCGAAAGATAGCACAGGTTTTGTGCGAAATTCAGAGTGCCGCAAACTGGCTACAGCAAATGATCAAAGAGAGACCGATTTGTCGGAGTGGGCAAATGTTGGAGAGACGATTTGCTGGAGTGGGCAAATGTCGGAGTGACCATTTACCGGAGTAGGTAAATCTTGAAGTGAATTCGGAGATGCACGAATAGCGCGCGACAAATGACCAGAACAGTAGCAATAATGCTGCTCTTGGGCCAACCGGTAAGAAAGCAAGAGGTCGATCGATTTGGCTAGCCAGTCGACCAGATAGTAGGATAGCCAGCTGGGTGGCCAGGCAGCAAAGATCCGACTAGGAAGGCTGACCGGCTGAGAGAAGAAGCCAACAGGGAGGCCATCCGGCTAAGCTGAGGTAAGGATGACCAATGGTGCTAATACAAAAGGACGACTAGGCAATGCCAATTCAAACGAGTCGACCTGACAGAATTGATAGATGATTTTACAGAGTGGGTAACAGGCTCTGAGGAGTAAGTGGCGGGCTTTTCAGAGTAAGCAGTTGACTTTCAAAGTCATAAGTTGATTTTACAGAGCATGCGAATTATGCTGAGCATGAACTGTTTATATAGACCAGGTTGACCTGCAGAGCATGTGCTGTCTAGAAAAGCATGAAAATTAGTGAAGGTGTAAAAATTAATAAAGTTGGTGTGACAAATCATTTGTAAGATCAGGCCAGGTGAACAGATATGATTTGGAGTCAGCGTTATTATAAAACGTACTAGGCGCTTCAGCAGAGTTGTGGCAGCCGTGACAGTGTAGCGATGGAACGTGAACGGAGGGTGGAACAGAGCAAAGTGCGGAAAGAAGTTCTTGTCGTTCACCATCTGCCGCCACATTTATAAAATTAAAGCGAGTGAGGAAAAGGAGAGAAAAAACAAAGAGATAAGAGGGAAGGATAGTTTCTTTACTCTGGAAATTATTTTTCTTATTCTGTCTCAAGTGAGTTATTAGTACTCTATCTCGGGGTTGTTTGTAACCGATTTTACATAGTAAAATTTTATTCGGAGTTTGTCTCATAATTTTTTTCCTTGATCGAGAAGGATTTTTCATGTTAAAAATTATTCTACATTCTTGTGTTCATTGTATTCACATTCTTGATGGCTGACGGCCGACAGAGGGTTCGGGTTTTTTCACTGCGGTCGAGTTGTGTGTGAATTTGGGTGTCAAACTCTAGTAAGTGGTATTAGAAAGAGGTTATAAACCTTTGATTTGATGGCGTCGTCGTTGAGGAGTTTGCCATTTAATATGGTGTAATTTAATGGGTAAAATAATTTCATCCTTTGGTAAGAAATTGTGAGAAATATTTTGACCCAAAAAAGAATGGTAAAAGCACTTCAGAGGAAGGAAAACAGGTTGGAGAATTTAACAGAGGAAGAGTGGCAAGACAATAAGGATCTTACTAATTGCACAATCAAGTTGTATTTTGTGGATAACACTATTCAGGAGGTTATTGGATTGTCAGACTAAGTGGAGGTTTGGAAGAAACTTGAAAGCCAGTACAAGTCCAAATCTTTGACGACAAGACAACATATGAAGAAGCAGTTCTATGGCCTGTGCTTGTTGGAAGGATGAAGTTTTGAAAAGTATTTGGACGAGTTTAATCAGATTGTAACGCAGATGTCGACCTTTAATGAGAAGATCAAGAATGAAGAGAAAGCGTTGGTGTTGCTAGCATCATTGTCGGCCTCACACGATCATATTGTCACGGCGCCACTATTCGATAATGACATATTCATTTTGGATGAGGTCATCGCTTCCTTACTTATGAATGAGTCAAGGCAGAGGGAAAACGATGAGGCCTCTAGGGATCCGAGTTTGCCGTTCGCAACTAGCGATCGGGGACATGAGAGATTGAGAGATCGAGGCGACAAATCAGAGAAAAGTAACGGCCGGTCCAAGCTTCTAGAGAAGAAGTGCTTCCATTGTGGTAAGAAGGGCCACATGAGGTGGGACTACCCGCAGGGAAAGCTAGAGAAGGAGGGCGGAGGCGATCGTTAGGAGAAGCAGGATTATGATGATGATAATCGGACCACTATCGCTCTCTACGGAGACCTCTTGGTTGTCCACACGGGAGAACCACAGAACTTACAAAGCCAGGAGACGAGTTGGATGATGGACAGTGGTGCATCACACCATGTGATACCAAGGAAGTCTCATTTCATGAGCTATACGCCCGGAAACCATGGGGTATTGAAGATAGGTAATGGTAGCTCGTCGAGGGTTGTTGGCATCAGGAATGTTTGCTTGCAAACAAGCAACGGAAAAAAAAACTCGTGCTAAAGGGCGTGCGATATGCCTTGGACTTAAAGTTGAATGTGATTTCAAATTAGAAGCTTGATGAAGAAGGCTTCCGAATGGCGTTTGAAAATGGCCGGTGAAAACTCACCAAAGGACCTCAATTGTGCTAAGAGGAAGTAAGAGATCAGATTGGTACCTTATGAAGGTTTGGGTTACCAAGATTGATACAAAGATGACCAACAAGGATATTGGTCAATGTGGCAGGAGGAGGTGGCCAAGGTGGAGTGCAAGGGAGAATGATTCAATTGCGAAGAAGGAACCAAAGGGGAGCGAGACTACTCCAGGTTTAGTGGAGCGGAAGAATGTATCATTCTAGCTTGCAAAGGCCGACGCCAGGACCCCAATTGAGCGAAAGCTGTCAAAAGGCAGGTAATGATGGTCGCTGGGTAAAGGCAAAGGTTTTCCTATAAGGTCGTGAGGAAAAGTTTGTTGGGTTTGGTCACTCTCTTATAGGTAACTCAACGAACAGACGTGTCATCGGAAGATAGTACAGGATTTGTGTGAAATTTGGAGTGCTACGAACTAGTTGCAGTAAATGACCAAAAATCAGGTTGGTATGACAAATCATTTATAATATCAAGTCAGGTGAATAGATAAGATTTGGAGCCGTCGTCATTATAAAGCACACCAAACACTTCAGGAGAGTTGCGGCAACTGCGGTAGTGTAGCGGTAGAACGTGAATGGTGGGTGGAATAGAGCAAAGTGTGGAAGGAAGCTCTCGTCATTCACCGTCTACCGCCACACTTGTAAAATTAGAGTGAGTAAAGAGCACTACTAGTGAGAGGAATGAGAGAATAAAAACAGAGAGATAAGAGAGAAGGAAAGTTTCTTTATTCTGAAGATTATTTTTCTTATTCTATCTCGGGTGAATTACTGGTATTCCATCTCAAAATTATTTGTAACCAATTTTACATAGTGAAATTTTATTCGGAATTTATCTCGTAATTTTTTACCTTAATTGAGAAGGATTTTTCACGTTAAAAATCGTTATATATTTTTATATTCATTATACTCACATTCTTGATGGCTAACAGCTGACGAGTAGGTTCGGATTTTTTCACTGCGACCAAGTTGTGTATGAATTTAGGTGTCAAATCCTTATAAATGAGTATTAGTGAGATATTTATATACTAAAGGACAAAAGTAGTCATTGAGTCGGAGTTGGTAACTGATTAACTATGTATTTACAAATAGAGTGTAGCGGCGCTCACGGGGTTTTTTTTTAGACATTGATGTCATATCCCATCTCATATCCTCTAACTTATCTTATTTTCAGAGTTGTTAGGTGCCTTTTTGGCCTGCCAATAGAGCTAAATCTAAATTCTCTTGTTAGCCTTTGATTGGACAAATAGCTTACACTTGGGGCCACGTATTAACGTATCATTTTGTTGTTGACTTCATCTTTTCTTATCCTTCAATACAAATTTTGTTCCCCATGGTTAATAGAGAGAGTCAAGGAGGCTCTTCGGTCAATAGTTTCTAGGTGTCTGGGTCCGAGGCACGTGTCATGACTTAGATTGGTCAACTATAAATCGTTTGGATGGTACTAAAAATTAGGATTATAATATAATTTAAAGATGTATTTGTTCTGCAACAGATCTTCATAATCATATATCTATAAGACCTAGAAAAAAATTATAATATAACAATTAACAACACTAACAAAAAAAATATATATTAAAAATAGCTTGTATAATACTTCCAAGATAGCTTGCCAAGCTTATTGCTTTAAAATAAAAGCAATATAAGAATGAGCTAAAAATACAATAAATAATCCATAATCTAATGGTGAAAACAACAATGATTAGTAAAATCAAATAAATTTATTTAAAAAATAATAATAATAACTATCCAAAAATTAGGATGGGAATCCAATGAAATACCATAGAAAATAGAATATCCAAGTTTCTAAACTATATTCATCTACCATCTGCCAATATATTTGCATCTTCCTATTTTTCATAACTAAACACTATACACAATCACTCATATATGATTGCAATTTGACATGTCTCAACTTAACTTATAAACAATTGTTAATTCTCATATGATGATCTACAGTAGCAGTAAGCAATAACTCGAATGAAAATATAATGATCCTCATGACATACTAATAATAAATTAGGTTTTGTACAATGTAGACTATACTAGAAACTTTTAGGTTCCATATCGGCAAATTCACTAGTATTTTCACACATTATCTTTATCTCATCAATGTCAAGAACAATATAAAAAGGACAATAAAAGCATAGAGCAACAAGTTCAACAATACCACGTGTCCGAAGGAATGATAGAAGTATAAAAATCTAACAACACTACAATGTGTTTAGAACGATGATCAATGACGTAAAAGCAGAATAAAAATGAAGGTTAAACAATGAAAATGATTTTACAATCATTCAAAATATTATGCGTTTTTCAAGTTAAATTCTTAAATTTCTTAACATCAAACATATATTATTATGTTACTAAATCAATCCAACAACCACTCGATTAACCTCAATGGACTTAGATCAATGAGTAGAATGTTTCCCACAAATTAAAATCCATCATATATCAACTCCATTAATCTTTAAATCATTACTGCCATAGTACATAATTTAGACCATCCAATAGCTATTCAACTAACACCAAACCTTCCAATAGATATATTATAACCTAAAATTCTTAATATTTAATAATATTATTATTTGCATTGAAATATAAACTTAAGGACCTTAATAATGTTACTAAGTTGAAAGACTCATAGGCTTTGAGGTAACCTTGGAAACATCTTCCATGGCATCCTCTCGAATGTTGATGCTCGTGGTAAATCTGCCCTTAGCTTACAATGCCATACTTAGAAGGTTGGTCTTGGTAAGCTTTGAGGCAATTACCTTTATTCCTCACCTAGAGATGAAACTTCCACAGTAAATGAGGACAAATGAGATGAGAGGCGAACAAGCCTTGAGAAGACTTTCTATCTCACACAACTATAGGGATCCAATCCCCATGCAATGCTAACAAACCTATGCTAAAGAGGCAAAGCAATCATATGGAAGAGTATCCTTACAGAAGAAGCCATCAAGATCCCACTACATCCATCAGAACTGGAAATTGTGTGCAGATCAGCTTGATGCAAGGCCAGGCAATTAGTGATGACCTAATTGCCTTCCTTAGTACCAACTGGGACTTATTTGCCTAGACTGTGGCTAAAATGTATCACATCTCCCCCAAACACTATAAGCTACAGGCTAAACATAGGCTAAACATTTGTAACGGCCCATATTTTAAAACATAAAAAGTCCAAGTCATTAAGTCAATATAATCAATGAGTAAAAGAAAGTTTATCCGGTCAACGCTAGTTGATCGGAAATGTAAATGGTACTTATCCGGTCAACGTCAGTTGACCGGAAGTAATGAAGGAGCAATTATAAGACTAGAAGGCAAGACGGGGTAGTTAAGTTGATCGGAATTATGTGATTGTTGACCGAAAAATATAATAAAGAAGTAATCCGGTCAACGCCTATTGACCGAAAAACGTGAAGGAAAATTTAACCGGTCAACGCCAGTTGACCGAAAAGGAAGGAAGGAGGCCAGAGTAGGAAGATGACTGGCCGAAGTGGTGGGAGGAATTGATGATGGCCTGATTTGATGGTTGACTGGGAATATAAGTATTTACCGGATTCAGAGATATTGACCAGAGTGTAACACTGACGACCGGAATAGATGGATAATAAGGCTTCCAAAAAACATTTACGAAAGTAAATCGGAGAAGAAAGAGGGCAAAATGAAATATTAACCGGTTTTAGCTAAGGCTGAAGTGGCCAGTAATGAGTAGGTGAACTACTCTTACCTACTTCCACCTATTCTGGAAATCTTTAGAATTCTCGGGAAGAGATGATTTGAATAAAATATCGTTGTAGGTGACCTACCCCACCTTCTCTCAACCACCCCATCGCCTATAAATATTTAGATGCAGGGATTTGGGAGCTACTGTAAAGGTAAGGAGTCAGAGACGAAAGAAAGGAATGGAAGAATTCCATGCCAAACATAAGTAAGGAGTTGATGAGCATTTCCAGGCAAGTGTACCCCCTTGTTTTAAGTTCATGATTTAATGCCAGAGTACTCACCTTTTTGTTGATCATATGTTTAATGCAAGTATACCCTATTTTAAGTTCATGAATTAATGTAAGTGTACTCACCCCCTTTTTAAGTTCATGATTGCAACGCAAGTATGTCTCATTTTTTATGAACTTATGTTACGGTATGTACGATATTTGTTCTGATCGTTTGATTTAAGGAAGAATCTCTGTTAACCACATGTTTAAAAGAAACCTTGTTATTCATGATGTCTAATTTCTTTATGCACGAAGTATGGTTATTTACCAATCTGCTTGAACTTCGATAATTGCATGTTTAAGGATAAAAGACCTCTGACCTTTGAGAAAAGACCTTCGACTTTTGATATATGACCTTTGACTTTTGATAAATGACATCCGGCTTTGTTAAAGGAAAGGTATTCGGTTTTTGTTAAAATGACTTTCGACTTTTGTTAAAAGACCATCGCCCTTATATTATAATTAAAACCGGCCCTAGAGTGCATTTTGAAACCGGCAAGTGTGCCATGAAATTGAAACCGGCCCTAGAGTGTATTTTGAAACCGGCAAGTGTCCCATGAAATTAAAACCGGCCCTAAAATGTGTTTTGAAATCGACAATTGTCCCATGAAGTTGAAACCGGTTCTAGGGCATATTTTGAAATCGGAAATTGTTCCATGAAGTTGAAACCAGTTTTAGAGTATGTTTTGAAATCGAAAATTGGCCAATGAAGTTGAAACCGACCTTAGTGCATGTTTTGAAATCGAAAATTTGTCCCATAAATTTGAAACCGGCCTTAGAGTATATTTTGAAACCGGAAATTGTCCCATAAAATTGAAACCGACCTTATAACGTATTTTGAAACCGGCTTATGAGAAAAGACCTCCGGTTTTGATAAGTAAGACCTCTAATATTTTGATAAAAGATATTCGATTTTAAGATGTTAAAGGAAAAACTTTACGGATTTCAATTGTTTGAAATTAAGAACAAATGCTATAAGAACAAGGAAAAATGTATGTAATCCGGACAGCAAGTGGAACTCTACGACTTCTGACTTTTGAACTATGGTGGATGGCCATTAAAATATATGTACTAATAATCGAGTTTCTATTAAATTTACTATTAAAGATGGATGAAAGATATTGGAGTGACACTCGAGGACTACCCCTGGGCCACGGGGGGATTTTTGGTGGCATAAGACTTTCGGACTACGGCCTTGTATCCCGGGTAAAGGGCATTACCTCCCGCCTCGGGGAGTATAATGAGAGAATACGGTTATAGGTTGTGGGGTAGCACACAACCCTTACTCGATGTTGTCCGCTCCCGTCCGGTCCCTAAAGATGATAAGTATTTCGTTCAATTTTTATGAATTTTCTGAAGACAAGATAATAAGAAGAAGAAAAAAGATTTCTGAATTTAAGAAGAATTGTTATGATGACTTTTCGTATGCTAAGTTTATGTTATAAACCTCTACTTTGATCCGATTATATGTATGTTAATGTTTCCGCATGTGGGTACCATGCTAGGCTTTGTAGCTCACTCTTACCATTTTTCAGATGATGAAAAGTTTATGGTTGATGAAATTGAGTAAAGTCATATGAAGTGACTAGACGGCACAGCTGGCCGGAGTTGATCAGTGAAAGAATTGATGTATTTCTTTTGATGTTTTGAGAAGGATTTATAAAACAGTTCCGCTGTAAAAGAATTTATGAATGTTAGCATGTTTTCGTAATTATAATATGGAAGAATGAAGTTGATAATTCTAGTAGCATTTCATTTCATGTCATGGTTTTTGTAGTCGTCCAACTTGAATGTTGGCCGGTCGGGTGTGAATTTTTAAAACTGGGATGGCCAACTCAAGGAGTTCGGCCTTAAACGATCCTGTGTACGAAATGAATGGTATATATAAAAGAAAAGAAAAATTTTTATGTCCACCTAGTTGGTATCTATTCTATATATGATGTAAAGGATAGGCTTGACGACTGCCTTATGTGGTAGAATATGGTCGATCCGTCACAACATTACTCCTGGGCACAAGCCATTACAACATGAACAATAAAACTACTCACTTGAAAAGTTGCAAGTTGTAAAAGATAAAACAATGAAGCTGACAGATGCTAATATCATTTCAAAAGTGAATAAATAGATCAATTATTTAACATGATGATAGTTCAAAGGTTAAAAAAAGTTAAAAGATGTGCAGCAACTTAACTGATATGAATTGGTACATTAGAGGCCTTCATCATTTCTCAATTTCCTACTTGGTATATCCATTATGCATTGATAGCCGGATAAACTTCAAGCCTCCAGTCCTATAGTCTCTATAAATGCCTAAAATGTAACCCTCATGACTCTCGAACTGAGACCCAAGTAGACTAACAAAGGTCCCGTAAGGAGTCAACATTAAGAGGCCCTCATAGTGGTCCACAAGAGGCACCAATGTCCATCCTTAGGCATCTGTAGCAGTAAAAAATATCAGCAAAAGCCAAATAAGGTTAATCAGTTAGAAAGATAGAACAATGGCTAAATGCTTCAAATAGGCCTACCCACCATATAGTCATAAATGTAAGACATCTCATGAAGACCTAGTCGACAACTCTTGGTAAAAGCTACTAAGACGGGCCAGGAAGGTGGAGACCGAAAACTTGCAAAAGGAAGGAAAAAGAAAAAGGTAACCAAAGGCGCTGCAAGAGTGCCAGGGACACCCTAGCCAGGGGCCTCATAGGCGCAAATAGATGTCAGAACTTCGAGTGTTTTCCCCCACAGACAGGATAAAAGGGCAAGTGGAGCAAAGTACAAAAAGATGGATCAATAGATAAAATGAAGAAAATATCTTCATTAATTCGCGAATATGTACAAGTGTTGTAAATTATTACAAAGGAGTTTCCGCAGCTGTTGCAAGGTGCCACAAAAGCTGAGAGAAAAAAATGGTGGAATGGGAAAACTGCCCTAGTGGCTCCAAAAGGAGTATCTGTTTTTTTTTTTTTGATAAGTAATTAATTGTATTAAAATTAAAATAACATGTACAATGAAATATGAATCTTTTCAAGTGTATTTCCAACTTGGAGAAGAAGCATAGAAAATAGGGCAACCCCTAAACACATGACACAAGTCATTTAGAAAGATACAGACTGTGGAGGAACAAGAGCTCTAAACCCCTCCATCCACGGAGGCTGCAAAAACACTCCGAAAAAGGTGAAGACGAGATCTGCACACTTCGTCCATTTAGGCATATCGAACACTCCAGAACTGCCATTCCACTCCGTCCTAGGAGACAAGAATAACCTCCAGCAAAGAAGCACACGCAACGAGTTCCACGAGAAGTCACTCCATCCATAGAACAGAAAATCACTCCGGCTGAGGCACTCCGTCCAGAGAGCAGAAATACACTCCGGCTGAGGCACTCCGTCCAAAGAGAGGATAGAAATCCAGCGATCCAGTGGGAAACCAACACCTTGGCCAAGAAGTCGAAAGAAGCTCTTCTGTGTTGTTGCACCGAGAGAAGCAAGAGAGGCACTCCGTCCAAATAGAGGCAATGAAAATAGCCCTAAAACAATTAAATGACAAAACCCCCCCTATTTTTATTTTTTTTTCATCCGTCCTAAAATTGTATAAAATATTATAAAAAATATATCACATTTTGTCTATTTTCGTCGAACAATTTCAAGATTGTAATTTATAAAAGTAGAAGAACTACATATAATAATAACTTACTTTTTTTGAAGTTTTGCTTATATTTTAACTATTACAACTTTTGAAGTCATTTTATTCACTAAAATTTAAAATGAATGAATTTTTTATATGATCTATTATATCAAACTAATTCTTAAAAAAGATACATATTTCTATAATTTTTAGTGTCATTCTACTTCTTTTCTCATCAAATACTCAATCTCAACACTGAAAGTTGACTCTAAATACAGTATTTGCTGATAGAGTTAAGCGATCCCATGCTGTTGATGCGTGTTCTAAAATATGTACTCGTTACCCTTGCACTAATCTAAAATTTAAAAATCTAATTTGCTGTTTGTGAATATTGGAAACATGATCAGACCATAAGTAGTGAGATTATTCAACTACATTATATTTTTACTAATAAGTTATATTCTATGTCAAGTCTATACTAAAGAAAATGGATCTTATTAGCTTCATCTATTATTGTTGCTTGCTGCTTCTTTTGGAATGGAAAGTTCTAGTATTGATTAATGTGTATATAATTTGTACATTGTATGCAGGTTGTAATAGATACGGACTTTTATTTTTTCTATATTATCGACCAGCTTATACTAGTCTAGTGGAGGATATGAATCCCAAATTTAAATTTTAATGATAATTAACTAAATTAAGTTAATTAAAATGTCAACGTTAATTAAAATTTTGGGTCAAATTATTTTTTAAACAAAATAAGTTAGACCCGGTGATACATGAGCAGTACCCAACCCACGTATATGCGTAAGGTTACAACTTAATGGTTCATTTGGAATACTCGTGTGTATTTTAGGGAGATTGATTACGCTTAATATACCTCCGATGGATACACATGCATGTTTGAAATTTAATGTAGATACTTAATACATGCCTGAGGGATACTCATATGGATTTTACTTTGGCACCTAATGTATTCTTGATAGGTACACATGTACTAATTTTCTATATAAGACCTCCTTAGTTGATTTTCAATCACTTCTATATGATTTTACAGAGAAAAGAGAGAAAGATAAGTGAGGAAGATGGAGAAAGAAAGAAGGCTATAGAAGAAAAGAAAAATTAAAGGGATCTTTATTAATTTCAAGGCAGGTATATTCAAATTTTTTTCTTTATTCCTGATCTTTAATTACTTCGTTAAGTAATTTTTGATCAAATATTCATATATATATTGTTTATATTATATATATATATATGTATTTTTATTTCTATTTTATATAATTTTTATGAAATATAAGTCTTAAATCCATACACATTTTTTTAAGTTATGAATTTTTATAATACTATATTTTTATGTCTTCAAATTATTTATATAAATTTTTGCAATTTCTTGATCTTAATATATATGTTTCTATATATTTTCTTATTATAAAGAAGTGTTAAAAACTTACGTAAATTTTGCTAAATTTTTGAATTTTTACAATTTCAGTAATAAAAATATCCTACATGTTGATAAATCATGTGCTATTGTTCTTATATGTTTTAAATATGCACGTTTAAATTTATGTAAAGCTTATTATTTACTGAATGTCACCTATTTGAGGAAATCAACATAAGTTTAAAGATAAATGTATTCTTTTCAATATAAGAAAATTTAGAAATATATTTATATTTGAGTACAATTTTTAATTTAATTATATATAAATTATTATAAAAAATTAATAAAATATATTCGAACATGTCTCAATATATTATAAGTAAATTAAAAGTTACACTTATTATCAGTGGGTCACAAAAAAGACATTCAATCCCGTCTATGTGATTATATATAAATAACCTACCTATGAGTTTTAAAAAATAGGATATGACTTTAATTTTATAAAAGTAATTATATAATCAAATTTTAATATTTGTCTTTTATTGGTGAAGTCATCATCCAAACATTATTTCCCATATTTTTGCATAAGTTAAGCATATTTTAGTTATTATGCAGTATATTAAAATGGAAATCATTTTGGATTATTCATAATAAATTTATGAAATTATGTTATCAGTTTTTTCAATATTTAACTACGCATATTCTAGCATATATTTTATCTTTATATATTTACTTATAAAAATTTATATACCTTACTAAATAATTAATTTATTTTTTCTTTTATCTTTATTAACTTTTTATATTATAGGATTTGGTACTTACTTGCAGGTAATTTTGATTAAAAAACAAGCTATTTAGGATTAGAATTAGATATTTTGGATGAGTTTATATATTATATTAATAAAAACAGTAGTAATATTATTACCTTTTATTTTATTTGGATTTTATTATATTTAGATAAGGTAGTGCATTGCTCGTATATGAGTTAGACGTCGGTTTCTTTCAATGGTTTGGTTGGTTCATGATTTTTGAATATTCTGATTTAATATGAATATTCTCCCTATATATGATTTGATGTCATATTTTATTTATATTTAGAGCCACTTTTAAATACTACATTTTGGATTTTATAATTGATTTATTATTTTATTTTAGGTTATTTCTCAATGTTTAATTTTTTAAATTCATATCTTTATATTATTTATAGTTTTGTGTCGATGAAATATATAATTAAATTTTTAATAAATAAGGACAATAAAACTGAATTTTAGCTAATTATGGATTAATATTTTAATTATCAAACTTTAGAATTGGGAACGTGACATATAGAATCTTCTTGACAAAGGTATACCTTATGAAAATTCACATGGTATCCATAATTATGGTGAGGTAAAATAATATCGGAAGATTTCACCAATTTTTTTTAAATATAATTAAATATGATATTAGTAAATATATTATTTTTAATAAATCCAATATTTGCTTAAATTTATTCATTTAAAATTTATATAATGTATTTACCTCTATCGTTAGTATTATATAATAGAAATCATAATTCCAAAAAAACCCTAATATTATCGGTGAATGATAACACTAGGCTTAATAAAAGAATTTGAGTGATATAGTGGGTATCTATAAATTTATTAGTAGTAAAATAAAATATTTTTGAAGTATGACTAATTATTCCAATAACTTTTCAATTGATATCCATAATCGGTTTGACCGTTGTTGATGCGTCATCGGATCCGGATTACTATACAGATTAGGGGGCTAAGAACTATTTCGCACTGTCTGATCGAACTGAAGTGTGTCTAGTCTCCGCATATTCTAAATCTGAATCTTGTAAAATACAATAAATAGACGATCAAAGGATTGGTATGACTCACTCCCTGATATATCCTTCAACGGTCAAGTCAGTATTCTTTCTTTGTGGAAAGAAAAGAGATGATGTAAAGTGAAAATACTTGTAAAATGACTCTTGTGAAGTGCGCTTAGCGGAAAGTATCTTAATGAGAGAGAATGTGCTTGAAGTGTCTTAGAATTGTCATTTGTTAATTTTTTTTTTAGGATTTCTTGTTATTTGTCATTTTTTTTTCTTGTAAGAAATGAGGGATTTATATAGAAATAAGAGGTAATTGATCTTTTCTACCAATCACCTAAGGAACCATTTGGATAGATAAAAAGATACTGTTCAATCAATGGTTCTGAATTGGCAACCGAGTCCGTTGAGCAATATAGGAGAAAAAAGTTGTCTGTTCCGGTCGGTTGGAGTTGATTCCGTCTTCATATAAGAAGTAAATTGTCTGGATAAAGTCAACAGACTCATCTATAAACTTTAGGTTATATGACCTGATTGGATCTTTATTATATTATGGGTTGAATCCATTGATGAACTTTTCTATTGGGTCGTTAGCAATTATACCATGACTAACCTTCAATATTAGGAAGCTTGAATTTCAACCTTCTGGTATGATGTTCGAGGATAGTCATCTATCAGAAACCCCTGCTCCTAATCTGAAAGACTTCATTGGCTAGTTGGACGAGGTTTCTCAGTCCGATGAGCTTCGTTAGATGTCCAGGCGAGAGCTCTTTGTTCGATGGATTTCATTTGTGCCGCCAATACCAATATTAAATGCAAGATTCTTCAAGTCCTGTGTCATTCTCAGAATTATACCAGTAATCATTACTGACTTCGGACGATTGACGTGCTGCACAGTGTACAGAGTGCTAACACGTATTGCCATCATGATGAAGCACGTCTTTTTAAATTTCCTTCCAACGGCGTTGTTTTGATTCAAAGAGTTTTACTTTAAATTGTTTGAAATCCTTCATTTCTACACTTTTCTGTAAGTCTTCTATTCTTTGTTCTCTTCGAACTTCTTTTATCTTCTTCTTCCTTTCAAGATTTCTTAATCTTTCTCAATGGCTCCTGGAGTTAACAATATCCAGTCAGTTCTTACATCAGCCGACATTAACTATCTTCGTGCTCGGTACAGGATTTCAAAATCGTTGGTATATCTCTTGCTTGGCATGCATGGCAGAGCTCATTTTCCACCAGAGGGTTACATTACTATGTATAAGACTCATCTTAAAGGAGGGCTTTATTTTCCAATTGCGCCAGAGCTATATAAAATAATGACGGCTCTCCACATTTCGGTTACAAGGTTGTAACCCAACCCCATTAGGTATTTAGTTTCTATATATATTTTTGTACTTATTCATGATCTGGTGTCAGACACTAAGGCTATGAAAGTAATTTTTAGATTCCAGCATGGAGCAAATTAAATCTCAGTCTCTCATCATCTTGAGTTTGTGTTGAGTGGGAAAAACCTTGGCTTAACCAAAAGATGGAAAGACCAGTTCTTCTTCTTGGCAGCTCCCTTTGGGTGGGAGCTCTCCAATGAATGGGGCCGAGTTTCAGCATCTTTTAATACTAAAGAGCTCGAGCACGAGAAGGAATCGACCAATGCATTGGCAGACCTTATCAAGTAGAAAAACCGACTCCTTCAACGAAATTAAGGAGAACCAATGACTGCTGGCTGAGTCTTTGGCTCATACCAAAAGGGAGCCTCTTTTGGAGGGGTCAAATGCGCCTCCAGCACTGTTAATTCATAAGACGAAGTTGAAGACAAAGTAAAGGCCTTACAAATAAGTGAGCCTTCTGCCCTAGCGCCCAAGTGTCAAGAGACCTCGACCGGTTCCTTTCACGATGATGATGAAGCCACCATCGATCAACTTGTTAAGAGAAAGAGGCCGTCAGTGAGGATGGACCCAACCCCTGCTCTTTTAGCGGGGTCGGATTTTAAAACTTGGTAACTATACCAAGTGGCTCTCATAAGACCGAAGACTAAATTCTTAGAGGGCTTCCTTAAAACACAAATGCAAAGACCTCCAGTTAAAGGAGATAGTATTATTAGCCGACTATGGTCCAAAAAACTTAAGTAAGACATATCAAAGCTATGATGCCCTCTGGCATGGTCGAGGGTCAGTAGTCACAAGTAGACAACAGCTTGAGTTATCTTAATAGCCTAACAATTAAGTCTATAATGCCCGACAGCTTATACATATGTATATATGTATGCATAAATAATAAAGAGTGAGAAAGAAGATAGATACAATTGTAACAATGTCATTTTATTTCCTTACAAAAATAAAACAAGTACAAGATAAAATGTTTTATCCCGATGAAGGGTCATCTTGAGGCTGCGAGGTCTCTAGCAGAGGTTCCCAGGACTCAACATCCTCTCTAGAACAGTGCAACACATCTGATCTGTTCTGAATGCTGGCATTCCATTGATGAAATATGGAAGTAGGAATGCTTGGAGCCACTATCTTAATGATGTGTCAGCAAAGGCTGATATAGCCCCAGTATTTATGCTCCATTACTTGCCTGATATCATTCGGACTGATGGAGGTCTGAAACTCACTCTCCAATCTAAAGTTCTGATCATAAAAAATAGTGTACTTTTGCTTCGTCTCGGACAACTTGTATTCGAGATGGAAAACACACTCCTCTAAGGCCATGAACTTCTCTTTCTCAATATAGCCGTAAGACAATCAATTGGCAATGGAGATAAGATGACGAGCCAGTTCTTGAAATTGCAAAAAAGAACAAGTTAGAAGCTATAAAAACAAACAATAAAGAAATTAAAAAGAGATTCGACCAATAACTTAGAGAAGGATGAGCTCCCTGTGGGAGCATTACTTGTAGAAACCTCCAAAGCTTCTTGGACTTTTGGCTCCAAAGGCTTTACAGCGGCCACCTCAACCGCTTCGCTAACTCCATCGACAAAAACTTCCTCCTAGACCTCTAAAGCTGGGGGCTCGAAACCAGACGCTCTGATTGCTCTCTCGGATACTACCTCCCCCTTGGTGTCGAACATAGGGGCCTCTAAGTATGGCACATCTGTCATCTCAACTCGTCCTTTGGCCTTGTCATTATCTCCGGCCTCGGGTGCTAGGGGTTCGGAAGAAGATTCCTTAACAACCTTAGAAGGAAGTTTTGGGATAGCCACCTCTGGGATACTGGCTTCCAGAACCTTGACTTGAGGCATCTTCTCCGCCTTCCTAGATTGAGTCTCACCGATCTAAGAAGTACCATCGACAAAGCTTGTAGGAAGATCAAGCAAGGACTCCTCGGACAGAAATGGCCGAATGGTCGGCACCCCATATGAAGCAAGGGTTGGAATTGGGATAGGCACGTCTCCGGCTCTAGCATTAGGGTTGCCATTGCAATAAACTTCGAGGGCTCATAGTCTACATCAGGCCTACGCATGATAACTTATTAGTAATGGATCACTCGGTACTACAATAAAATGGTTAAAGTGGGCCAATTTGAGGTAGGAAACTTGATTTTGCAAAGTATGGAATTTACGAGTAAGAATGCCAACAAAAACAAACTCTTCCTAAATTGAGAGGGCTCGTTTCTCATCTCAGTGATCCTCCAAAATGGCACGTACAAGTTTTACACCTAGCATGGTAAATTGGTTCCAAGGATGTGGAGCACCATCCACCTCAAGAAATATTATCAATAAATCCATGCTGAATCTAAGTAGGTCTAACATATATCACCGAGCATAATTATCAAAGTGTACCACATTTTAAATAATAAAACGAATTGTTTGTTTATTTGTTACTTGTTTACTTATTATCTGCTTGTCCATATGAATGCTTGCTTGACATTGTATAAAACCAAATGACCTAGATTGTCCCTAAATCGTGTGAACTTTTCTTCACCTGCCCCTCAATCCACAAACGGTCAAAGAACCTTTGTCTCATACTGAGTGGCCCGTATGTGGTCGAATTTAAATCCCAATCCCGTCATTGGGTGACCTATACATGATCGTATTTGAAACTCAGATCTGCTTCGAGCGGCCCATGAGCAGCCCGATGCTGAAACCTTAGAGGGCTTTTTAGCATGCTTGTGGCGACTCCCAACCATAGGGATGAGTACTATCGATCGACCATGACCATCAAATTAGGATCAGATGTGTGGAGGCGGCAATGACCCCCAGAGGGACAAGTCCCCAATGGAAACACGCGGATGATGACCTAAATTTTGCCAAAGCCTCGCAATGACGGCGTTAATGCTCACATAGTAAATAGTGAGATATCAAATAGAAAAGTTCCTCATACACACAGAAACATCAACAAAAATAGTGGAAAAGGCTCCATTGATTTATTACAGAGTTCGAATATATAAAAAAGTACACGGATACCAAGAGAAAGAAGGGAAAAAAAAAAGACTCCGCCAGGCTTGAAACCCGAAGTGGTGGCTACCCTATGGTTGGGGGCTCCTTGCCAGATGTGACAAGGCTCCCCCATGTCCAAAAACTTTGTCAAATTAGACCGACGCCGTGCACCATCATTCCTTGGGTCAAAGAAGCTAATAGGAAAATTTGGATCAACCAAGGAAGCAATTTGTTGGCACAAGTAGGTGTCTTCCAGATATCTAGCATTCAGAGTCTAACCCGCTTCCTTCGAGCTGAATTGGGTCCTCAACTCAGCTCTCAATTGAACATTCTCGCCCTAGAGATCTACAAGATGCTGCTCGGCCACCTATAGTGTGTCTCTAGACCTTTGCAGCTCCTCCTTGAGCTCGTTGGAGCTCTCCCTAAGCTCGAACAGTTTGAGGTTGAGACTGGTGACCCGTTCCCGACACTACTGGGCCTCGATGGTGGTAGCATTCGCTCAGTCCTGCATTTTCGCAAGCTCACCGGGGGTCAACGAGTGTCTGATTCAAGCAGCAAATCTCTGCCTCATGATGGTAGATCTTGATCTCCCACTAGCGCAAGCAGGCCATCAAGACCTGCATTATCTTGTCATCCTACGAATGAAAAAGGAGAGGGAAATCAAGCTAGGCCATCCCTAGTAAAAGGTGAAGGGTAATCTGAGACATTTCGGGATGTAAGGTAATTCACTAGCTGCAGAACTCAACGAGACCCTAGATGAGGATGCAAGCGTGGCAATCCTCTCAGATCTAGATGCCCCAGGACTTGGATGTGACAGGTGAGCAGCCAGACCCCCTGAAACATCATATGTCGGAGCTTCTAAACGGGGTGCCTCCATGATTGCTACCGCCTTGACATTGCCCTCCGTCAGGAGGACCTCACAAGGGCCCTCCTTGGCTAATGTAACGGAAGGGCCGGGCACCATCTTCTCAGACAAAGCAGTCACGATTGTATCGACCAAGACCGGTGCATAAGTTGGCTTGTCGATACCTTGCATCTACTCCGCCATGAATAGACCCGAGGTGGTGGAGGAAGAGGAAGAGCCTGATGATGAAGCCGTCCGTCACTGAGATGCGTTCTCAAAATTATCCCTAATGTACAATATGCTAGGTTTCATTTTGGGCAGGACATGTGACACAACAGTCATGTCTGCCCCCTCCAAGTGTAGCTCCCGCTTGGTCTTCATTAGAGCATCGGCAATCATCTAGTGATCCCATTCGTTAAACGATGCAACATCCACCTGAACAAACTCCGTCAATGGCCTCTCCAAGGCCTCCTCCGAATCTGTAACTTTGTCGGCAAAAGACGCCAACACGTCACCCCAATTATTGGAAGAGACCCAGTTTGAGGGGACCTCCAAAAAAAAAAAAAAAACAATCATTCTAGTTCTTCATGGCATGAAAAATCCTCCCGCTTATTTTAAAATTTGGGTGAGTGGACATCGAAATCAAATTTGCAACCTGGCAGAACCAGAAGATCACCTTGAAGGTCACGACATCCAAGGACCATCCCTTTTGGCAAAAGAAGATGCCCAGAGAACACATGTACCGCACGACATTGGCGTGAAACCGCATGATTAGGACACCTAAAGCCATAAGAATCTAATATAACTCCCGTGCAAAGGGGATACGAAAGCCACTCCTTAGGTGGGCCTCATAAATGGTGATGAACTCTTGGAGGAAGAGCGGGCTCTATTGTTCCCGGTAGGCACTGCAAGTGTGATCGTTCTCAAGAAGTCGTATTGGGTATACAGAGCCTTGACGTCAGCCGCAGTGAGCACCAATCATAGATCCTTAATGCCGGGAGAGGCCATGGAAGCAAGAAGGTGAACTATAGGAAGAAATCGAATCAAGAGAAAGTGGAAGAATGCAGGAAAATGGCCAAGCAAAAGTGCTTAAATAGACACACGATTGAGCCTTGAAAAGATGCCGTTAGGAGTCTCGAGGAGGCACACACCATAACGGCAAGTGACACGCATGCGCTCCATGAAGTGTCATTGCACGCCAGCCGCCCGTCGTTAGGAATTGTGCCCTAACATTGCACGGGCGGTGGATACCTAGCAGGCCTGGATAGGCCAGATGTTAGATTGGCGTGGGCTCCTAGGCCACTGCACCCCACTTCCCAAAACGACGAACTAGCAACGTGCAGTTATGATGGGCTTGAAACCGGTTTGATCAGTCCACAATCCAGTCTGGTGCTTGGGATAGACCGTTGTGGGTCAGAAGCTGCCAGAAGGCCAAATTGTAGACGGCCCAGGTGGCCCAGTTGGCAATCAAAAAAAGAAGAGAGAGAAAGTGACATTCAAAAAATCAAAGAGGCCATAATGAAGGCATAATGCTCAGTAGTTTCATTCATTGATCTCTTTTTATAAAGTACAAAGCCAGCAATGACGAACGTACAAGAAGAGGAAAGGTAATAAATGTACATGGAACAACGGTCTGACTGCAAAAACTCTGCTCGACCGCAATGAACTCCCGAACAAGCAAGCAAGGAGATGGGCTTAAGTGAGAGGTCGGTGTGCACCTTACGAGCAGCAAGGCGTGGCTCCAGAGAACAATAGTTCTCAAGGAGTCAGAGCAACATCCTATCCTAGAGATAGGCCATCACTTAGGGGGGAGGCCAAAGGGAAAGGAAAGCCTCACTCACAACGGCTAGGGGATGTGCATGGCTCCATGATAAAGGAGTTACCAAAACAGACCTCCCATTTATCCTAGGATGACACCTTTGAACATCGGAGATGTGCTTCCTTCGATCCCGGCCAAGGGCAGCATATGTTCCATGTCAACTTAGAATCCCCTCGCCACTTGACTAATGAAAGCGGGGTGTGATGCGAGGTACAACAAGCCCCTCCATTTATAGCATGCAGATGCTTGACAGGCTATTAAATGACAAAGATTTTCAATGCCCGCAAAATCCGTAGAGAATCACTAGGTGCAGAGAATCATGATAGAACTGGCAGGAAACAAATCAAAAAGCAGCCTAAAAAAAGGAGTGAATGAGGAAAGCGACAAATGGCGCCCCACCAATGAATATGTCGAGGGTTAAAATTCAAACTTTTTCGCATTGGGGGCTAGTGCTGGGGACAATTGAAATTGGGCAGGCCCATTGCGAAGGCTCATAGATGAATTGGAGACCTAGTGAATAGCGGCCCATGGCCCACTCCCCACAGAGGCCTATGATCAGGCATCAGGACCATCAACTCAAGCAGGTTGACCCGAAGTCGTCCAATTAGAAATGCGCGACGAGAACTTGCCTTAACCGGCTCGGCACATAGAATATTACCCTTGATCGCAATCTCACCCAAAAGGGCAACTCCAACTTAGCGGATCCCTTCCGAGGGTAACTGCCATATCCGTCGCTTCTAGCATTGCCGCGAATAAGGAAAGAATCCTCTCGATTGGCCATGGTTGCCATAATCAACATCCGCAATCTCTATGATAGCCAGCCAAATCTACACAGGCAGCCTTGAGCCAACTGGATGCCCATGTAGAGTTGAGCTAGCCCAAACACCATAAGTACCCCGTCGCTCCCACAAGTAGGGGACATGCGCACTTGCGAGTACACAGAAGAACAACTCTCAACCCAAAAGACCTTCGAAAGAGTCTCCCACAAGTCTCACTCTCTGTTTCAATCTCAAAGCTGTTCCTGCCGAGCGCAACACCATATTAAAGCCTCTCTATGCCGAGCTCAAGCTCCAAGACAGATGCCATCCCTATTCCCGTGCATCATCATGTACATCTCCGTCAGTAATCTTTTTTAATAAATAGAAAGATATATCAGGAAATGAATCCTACAAATCCTCTAACATCTCATTTTTTAATTGTGGTGTGCAGGATCTAGGCTATATGAGCGAAAATTGAACCCGTTTTGTTCGACCCGTTAAGAAAGACTTGAGTAGCTTCTTAATCCGTCAGTAATATGGATCCCAGGACGTATCAATTTTAATAATTTTTATATAACTAAATATATTATTGAGAATATAAAAAATAATTTTCTATTCTCTAAGGGGGTGATGTTAAGTATTACTTTGCAACAGTTTTTATAATTCATTCTCATTTTTACATTTATAAAAAAATAAGCAACATTTAGTATTTAAAAATATACAATAATTTTTTAATTATTTTTAAATATTAAATATTCAAATATCAATAATAATAATAATTATTATTATTATACTGTTTATATTTCTTCATATTTTTTTAATATTTTTGAAAATTAAAATTCATCCGTTAATTAAAATCGAACAGACCATTGCCGGGCTGCTACTCGTGAGAAAGGTCAATTCCAATAGAACAGAGCCCGCTTCTTCAGAAAGACCCCATTCCCACGCCGCGCTTATTCCTCGTAGGTAGCAAAGCCAAGCCACAAGGTTCACAACGGAAAACGGAGAGAGTATAGAGAGATTTTGAATTTGAACAATCCCGGCTAGTCTGTCATTTCCACTTCTGGGTTGTCACCATAGTCCTGGGTTTCGTTTGTCCACCAGGAAATCCGTCTTCACACTACGACATTTCCGCTACTGGGTTGTCATCTTCTCTCTGTTGATTTTTTTCGCGGTTGGAGGGGGTTCGCTCCATATGTTTGATCTCTCTTCCACTAAGAAATTTCTTTCTTCACAGCATTTTCTAGTCTTTGGGGCTTCCTAGCTATGCCTAATTAACTATTGAAGTTTGTTGCGATCTGCCTTCTGATTAATGGGTTATTGGAACATCTTTAATATATTTTCTGTTGGAGTTGTTAATCTTCATTGGGCTGGCATGTCTAATATTTTTTTCCAAATACCTTTAAGAAATCTTTGTTGATATGAAGGTTAATTTGTTTTTGTTTATCTCTAGTTGTGGCAAATAGGTGATTTACAGATCATGCCCATTTCCATTTCATCGTTTGTTCATTAATTCTGCAATAGTTTTCTTCGAACCCTAATGTGTTTGCCTCGTGCTTGTTCATGTTCTGGTCCGATACTGTCTGGTTAAGCTGCTAGTTGTTCTTTCTCTTAATTTGTGATATGTGGATAATGTGAAATTTCTAATTACTACCCGTATCACTTTCACCATTTATTCATAAATTCGGTATGATTCTGTGTTCATATTCAGATAAGGATCACCCTATCTGCCTCCGATTCTTCTGTAACTGAGTTTCTGATATTTTGTAGGCACCTACTGTGTTCATAGCCACCCTAACCTTGTGATTTAAACTTTTCCCCTTGTTGGCTATTTTGTAAAAAAATATTTGTGATTCCACTTCAGAATAGTATTGCAATGGCTGATAGGAATTCCTCCTCAATTGGGAGTATTTGCCGAAACTCTTTGTTTTGTTTGTTAATTGTGATAGCATCCATCTTTTCCATACTATCTGGGTTCTTTGTGTTGTGTTCCACAAGCCTCTCCCACTATATGAGCCACAATTTGTTGCTTAATTCCAAATACTTTGCCATAGTTGACAGCAATAATTCTCGAGAAGCAAATCAATATGAGACCAAAACCCAACCCTTAAGTTCTCTTGCCAGTAAAGAAGAAGCGGTGTCCCATGGAAAATATGTTCCAGATTGTGGTGCCAATATACATGCTCTTAAGGTTTTCATGTATGATTTGCCACCGGAGTTTCATTTTGGGCTTCTAGATTGGAAAGCCAAGGCGGCTAATGTTTGGCCAGATATTCGAAGTGAAATTCCTGTCTATCCTGGTGGCCTAAATTTGCAACACAGCATAGAATATTGGCTTACTCTGGATCTCCTATCGTCAGGGTTCTCAGGACCTTTGCATGCTCGTGCTGCTACACGAGTCCATAACTCAAGTGAAGCTGATGTTATATTTGTTCCATTCTTTTCATCCTTGTCCTACAATCGTTTTTCAAAAGTCAAACTACAAGAACAATATAGCCAGGACAAGATGCTGCAGGAGAAGTTGGTCAAATTTTTACAAGTTCAAGAAGAATGGAAAAGATCAGGGGGTCTAGACCATGTCATTATGGCACACCATCCAAATAGCATGTTAGAAGCAAGGAATCAGCTTTGGCCCGCGATGTTCATACTCTCTGATTTTGGGAGGTACCCCCCAAACATAGCAAATGTTCAGAAAGATGTAATTGCTCCTTACAAACATGTTATCAAATCATTTGTCAATGATATGTCAACTTTTGATAGCCGTCCAATCTTGCTGTATTTCCAAGGTGCTATTTATAGAAAGGATGTAAGTTCACTTTTTCCTTTTTAATTTTCCGATGTGCATCTTGCTGGTGTTTTCTCTCCCTTTTTCCATTTTTTTTTTGTTGTGGTGGAGGTGGGGGGTCTAGTAGATGGATAAGTGTAGTTCCATGCATTTATATGTTTACTTCTTATTGTAAACTCTGTTCTGGTATACATAAAACCCTAGAGGCTCATTCTCAAATGCTTACTACTCACTGGCTGTTTGCAGTGGCCATAAGTATCTTTTTGACAACCATACTTTACCAATTGCTGTGAGAAAATGAAGGCTGGGTCAAATCTAAAGAGTGTTTCCATTACTACTTCCCAGGAAGAATTACAGAGTAGGATGCATGAAAATGTATATTTTTCTTGAGAAAGCTTTGCCAACATCCAGCTGGACTTCTCCCAGTGCCGTAGCATAGAGCTTGCTATGCCACACATTGGAAAAAAAGAAGCCTTTTCTAAATTTGGATACTGTTTCCCAGATCTAGGAAGTAGAGAAATTTGTCACAATTGGACATGGTCTTATAAAAATTTATTGTTCCATGTGTAGCTCCTATGTGCTGTGTAGCTCTCTACCTATGTAGTTGTATTTTATCATTTAGGGGTAACTTGAATTGTTTCATGCCCTAAGGTCTATTCTGTAACTTACTAGAACACTATTAAAGAGGTTTTTTGAATTTGGCTTGAAGTATACAACTTAACAAACATTGGTCAATCAGAGTGCAATATATACTATAAACCCTACCCTTTATGATTGGTCTTGCTTTACTAGCTACTAGGTTGTTCCGAGGTAAGTTAGGGAATCTTTCATCTGAGCATGCTTCTCAATTAAATAACCAACTTTCCTAGACAAAATTTCCTTAGACATTGATATAGTAACTAAATGCACTAAATGGAGTGGAATGACGAAATTGGATTTATATAGCTGACTTCACTTAGCTAGACATAAGGTTTTGTTTTTATAGAGGAAAATGGATTCTTTTCCTAGAATATTTTTACATAAATGGAAATGATTGATGTAAATGACCATTGATCTTGGATATTTTAAACATTTCCTAGAATTGATCCTACATAGTTGTAGGCTTTATTTTATATTCAAACGTTTTAAACATGAATGAATATTTAGAATTCACTATTGGTATCGGAGGTGCATGGAAATTTACTGATATTATTATTTTTTGTGTAAAATTTTTTCTATTTATTTATTCAGCTTAAATTTTTCTTTATAGAATTTTCTTGTGTCAATTATTCTTCTTTTTTTTTTTGCAAAATTTCCTGCGTAGTGATTTGTCGATTTTTTATATAATTTTTTGAGGGACTATTTGATTCTAGGACAATATGATGGAAAGAAAAAAATTATAATTAATAGTATTTTCTTATGTTCGTTTATAAAAAAGGTTATAAGAATAAAAATAATGAAAAATGTAAAAGAAAATGTAACATTAAGGGCATATGGCATTTTTCTTTTTATTTTTCATTGATAATTAAACAAAGAAAATACTTTTACTAGAAACTTATTTTTTTCCCATGTGTTTTTCCATCCCCCTCCAAATAGGAAAGATATTTTTTTTTCATTCTTTCATTTTTATTTTTCCTTGTTGGTTTCTTTACTTTCAATTTTCTTAGAATCAAACAAGTCCTTAGAGTAATTTTTTATTTTATATAAGCTTTCATTGCTATTAGCGATTGTTTTTTATCATTAAATTTAGCCTTTATTATTGATTCTCTTGTTATGCCATTGTTCAGTTGTAATTCAATATCTTCCTGGATTTTTAGCCATCACACAATTTGTGGTGACCGGATCTTAATGTGCCCACCATTAGGCCCAAACTGCTCATGCTTAAGACCTCAATCAAAAAACCATTATAAATACTATAAAAATACGACATTAATAAAATCCAAACAAATAAAAATACTACGACTCCCGAGGTAATGATAATGACAGTAAATACGAAACATATCCATAATAATTATGATCCAATAACCAAATCGGGTCGGATACTACATTCTAACATAAACAATATAATCAAATATAATCACAATGGTCATAGGACTAGCTAAATTACTCTTGTTGAGCTTCAAAACAATATTTTACCTATTTAATCCAAAATTCTTTGCAAGGAAATGCATCTAATCAAAATAATCAATATACTACAATAGAAAATTGTGCATAGCTTCATTTTGGCTCATCGGTCCAAAAATCCAAATTGTAAAACTTAAAAAATATGCATCAATATAGTACATAAATCTAAAATGACCTGCAATATTACAAATTTTAACTAAATAAAAGTATTCAACAATCTTCCGTTCAAATCCCGCAAGAATCCATTGTTTGCTAATCTAGAAGGAGCTTCGAAAACATTTGCAAAAGTGAGTCAAACGCTCCGTAAAGTATATGCAGATATATGATATAGAAATATGCATAAGTAAAATAGATAAAAAGACAGAAAATTATAAATTATATGTGAAAGTCTAAAATAATTAATTTCCTTTAAATATGTTCCGAATCATGATTTCATTTGAACAGTTCAATATATGTAAATATTTAAAATATGTGAATCGTATGAAAATATCATAATACCAAAACATGTAATGCATTTTTAAAACATGAAATTCGATGAACTGCATTGAAAAGATGCAACAATTTTGGAAGACTAGAATATGTCAAAATATAAGAACCAAGGACCGGTGGCTCGTATACTAATTAATTAAAAGGGCAATTTTGAAGAACGGGGTACTCATTTTTCGGTAATCTTATATTGATACACTGCTATTCAAGATCCGTAGGCGAGCCGTTTATATTACCCTATGGACGGAATCAAATGTTATTTTTATTTTTTCACTTGTGTATGAGAGATGCGTTCTTTAAATGCGTCTAATATATTAGGACATGTTTGAATATGAGCCGTTAACTAGCTTAAAATGGTTTTTATTTGCCAAGCAAAGGATTCTATAACAAATATACAAATTTTTTTACCCTCTGATAAAAATATAAACTCTAATCATATCATAAAATAAAGTTTTCATCAAATGTTTGCTTGATAATAGCATGCAAGGTCCAATCCTCAATTATTTTGTAATTGTTTTTTACAATATCTCAGTATCAGAGCATATTCCTTCAAAATATCCAAGTGTTTGGTGAAGACAAACAAAATCTTCAAATGTTAAATAATATCCAGCGAAATCGCAAAATATTCAGTGAAATATACATGTATGCAATAATATTCAAAAAAGGGGTGTAAAGGGTAATATGCTTGTACATTTAAACAAGTATTGGAAGAATAATATAAAGATTAAAAATAGACCAAATAATGAATTGACTTAGATATACTTAACTTAAATTTCAAATTTACCAGCTCTGATGTGAAATAATTCCAAAATTCCTTTCATTCTCCTTTTCTCTCTTCCTCATTCTCTTCTTCCCTTCTCTCTCTCTCTTTTCTCCCTTTTTCCCACACAAATGAAAGAAATCAAGTGAAGGGGGACTTATAAACCCAAATTGGCATACAAGCGCCATTTTGATGGACATCAAGTGACATGTCTTGGAACATGCATGCACGAGCGCTGTATCAGGCACATTTCATGCATGATACATTTTGTCCGAACCACACCGGAGTCCCCCATTTGCGCACTTTAGGCGTAAACATTTTGCCTAAAGTATGCATGAGTGTGACATAGGTGTCTATCAGGTATTGAACCTAATTTTTCAAAAATGTTATTTTTCTCAAAATTTTCATTATGCAGTTGTTTCCCATATTAATCCAATGCATAATAATTATAGCATCATAAGTATAAATTGAAAAATCAGGTGTTACAATAAAATCAATCAAAAGTCCAACCCCTCAAACTATGAGGTAAAAATAAATATCTGGTATATCCAAACTAAATAGACACAGTCTCTAAATAACTATCTCTACTGCATATAGTAAAGGTATATCCTCGCAACCTCTCAATACAAAAAGCTAAACTCCAAGATCTTCTGCCTGTGGGCTCCTTAGCAAAATTCAATTGTCGACTAGCTTTATGAACTTGCAAGCCTTTGGAGACAATAAAATACAATGGTGAGCTAAAAGCTCAACAACAAATATAACTAATAACGCAATACCAATGATAATAATTTCAGATGACAAAATCATGATAAACAAAAGTAATAATAATATCAAAAGTTAACTATAAGTAAGACTCCATAGCACATCAAAATCACGACTCATATACAGGAAGAATCAACCCCCGAGGGTTACACCAAACCCCAAATGTCATGAATATAATAAGAATTCAAACCATGATAACGCAATACCATGATAGCTTTATGAACTTGCAAGCCTTTGGAGTCAATAAAATACAACGGTGAGCTAAAAGCTCAACAACAAATATAACTAATAACGCAATACCATTGATAATAATTTTGGATGACAAAATCATGATACAAAAAGTAATAATAATATCATAAGCTAACTATAAGTGAGACTCCACAACACGTCAAAATCACGACTCACATATACAGCAAGAATCAACCCCCGAGGGTTACCCCAAATGTCATGAATATAATAAGAATCCCAATACCAAGGAAATCATTGGTTTCGCCGAATCTATTTCATCAGAGTTTGCTATAACATGTGATATCATGAACAATCTACATGGATCTTTTTGGTCTTTGTGAACCAAAGGCAACATGTTTCTGCCCCCGATGGCTAGGTTAATGATGCAAGGTAATTGACACAAGCAAGTTTGACATGCGATAATTTTCTTCGCCCAATTTGAGTATAGAAATTGCTCTCCCAAATTTCCTTTGCCCAATCTAGATATAGGAGTCAACACTCATCTTAACAATTCCCTTTGCTCAATTTGGGTATAGGAATTTCACACTCGTCCTGATAATTGCCTTTGTCCAATCTGGGTATGGGATTACTTACTCAGATTTCCTTTATCTAGTTTGTGTATAGAAATCAACCCTCATCCTGACCATTTCCTTTGCCCAATCTAGATATAGAAATTTTTCACTCAAATTCTCTTCATCCAATTTGGGTATAGAAATCAATAGTCATGCATGTCAACATATGATATTCACATTACTATAGGCATCCTTCCAAGCTATAGAGCTTAATCCTCCAGGAAGAAGGCTATTGCTGAGAAGAATTGAGAAGACTCTCCGAGTACACTAAATACTCACCATGTAGCACCCCAACCGGGCCCACTATTGCTATAAGCTCTGGACATACCATTCGGACAGTTACTTGCATTAAAAATCTAGGCCAAACTGGCCCTCTAGTTTTTTGGCATTCAAATGTCGCATTGCATATTTGTTGAATGTTAGCTCTTACATCCACTGAGGTCTATAGTCTACCTAGAGTACATCCACTGAGGTGTATTTTCAAGAACTCGGGACTAGGCCTGTAAATCTACGAATATATCCTGAGCTAGTCTTTGGCATTACATTGTTTGCACGTTGAGTCAAATAGTCCATAAATCTTCTGATTTATGAAGAACAAGCAATAGAACAGTAATATAAAGGTCTCTACACTGAAGTCTTTGATTAACAAGCCTACAACAATCATATAAAGTATAAAACAGGAAATCACAAGCTTCATGCAAGAAATACATGGATCTGGCCATCAACATGTCGACGTTCGAATGTTGATCAAATGCTAGCCAAATTACAATGCAGTGTTTGAATGTCGGCTCGAACGTCAGTCAAATGTTGCCCTAAAATCGATGTAAAATAATTCAAATGGTCATAAAATTTAACATATGCCATCTATACTCTACTTATTATTAGTTTAACTCATAAAAACTGAGTAACAACGAGGTGAAAGAAAACAATCTTTCATCAACAAGAAAAGTATAAGGGTTATTTCTATTTGCCTTAGGATGTGTAAAAATTGCAAGACTTCATCACAAACGGCCATCAAAAGTTCTCCACAAAGGAATCTCCAAAGGGCACCACCTACCTCTTAGTCTCCAAGGATGAGAGGTTAGAAAGGTGGAGAGATTTGCTTGCTTTCTCTCTCTTTCATTCTAAAGGCTGAAGTTCTCTCTCTCTCTCTCTCTCTCTCTCTAATGTGGCTACCATTTTCTCAAGGAGTAATTCGGTTAGAAGAGAAGGGAGGAGAGCAGCTAGGGTGAAATATAAAGGAGAAGGGACATTTGGGCTTTTAGAGGGTTAAATTAGCTTCCAATTCCTTTGCTTTTTTTCTTTAATTAGGTTGTAATAAATCACAAGTGGGTGGGGGAGGTGGCTGAGTATATGGCGAGAAGAGGGGCACATCCAAGTAGGGTTTCAAGGGGCTTTTTAGGGTTTTAAGAAGAAATTAGGGTGTTTATTTTAGTATTTTAATGAATTTATTTTTTATTTTAATAAAGTAGATAAGCATAGTCTAACATCTAAAAGAATTTTAATTAATAAAATAAAAAATATCGAAAATATTTCTATCATCTATTGAGTAAATTATTAAAATATCCTTTTAAAGCTTCAGCATATCTAACTTATTCATGTCACATTCCGGAACTTAGCAGGCCTAATGCGTACCCGGATCCGACTTCGAACAGATTCGAATTCGTTAGAATTATTTGACCCGATTCCGTTCATTGAGTTCGAATCCTGCACACCACTAAAGAGAACAAGAGGTTAGCGTGTTGGCGGGAGGTTATCCTACCGAAAACACTCCGACATTCAAGTCAGTAAAAACTTTCTAAGCAGGTAAGGTAAACTGGAAAGCAAAAGAGAGAGAGAGTAGGATGGTCTGGAGTGTCGGCTTGTTGAGAATGTGAGTTCTTGCTCTGTGCTCACGGAGAGCATAAGGAAGCGACGTCCCGAAAGCGTAGAAGCTTTTGGGAGCGATTCTCCGAAAGCCGAAAAAAGTCTCCTGGAATCCGGAGGCCTCTGGTGGGATTGGAGAACGAACGCCTGTGTTGAGGGAAAGAGAAGATGAGCCTCTGTAAGCGTTCGTGTGGGAGACTGCAGGGAGTCTTTCTGGAAATGGGTTCTTAGGGTTCTCAAGAAGACAAGTTACAGAATGAGCAAGAGAGCTTCTATTTCTTAGTGAGCTTCTGTGTTCGTTCGTGAGCTTGTGTGTATGCAAATGGATATCAGAGAATGCATGCAAGAGCATGTAAAAGCATGAGTCCTCCAGAATGGAGACCTTAAGCTTTTATGGACAGCAGAAAAGCCTCCTTCTCTGGCAAGGTGGCGTGCTCCTCTTGGACTAACAATGGCGGCCTTCTCAGAGTTGGTGGCCTGACAGTCGCGATTTGACGGATCTTCATTCTGCTGCACAGTGCAACGGATCTTCAGATTGTCTCATACTTTTGTGACCGTTTTGTTGGCGCTGAAGTCATTACCGCTCTTTTTGGAGAAGATCAGCTTTTAGGTGGACACGTGACCATGAGAAGATTGTTGCTTTTCGTGCACGTGTTCACCTACCAGATTGGGCTTGGGCCGTAGCAAATTTAAAGCATTTTTGGGCCTGCTGCTACAGTGCATCCGGTCAACGCTCGAGTTGACCGTCTGCATGCGAGTCAGCATTTGTTGAAGTCTAGACGGTCAACGCTGGCGTTAACCATCTTGGGCCTTTCAGGATTTGGGCCTGCGCTTCTTGTTGGGCCGCTTTTCAGTTGACCGTCCAGTAGGCCGTTTTGGGCCATCGTTGACCTTGGGCCAGCCCATATTCCGGCATACCCATCAAGGTCTAATTAAATATTATTCATGAAATTAAACTCCCAAATAAATTTAATAATAAGCATTAAATCCCAAAATCTAGGTGTGACAAATCAAAATATGGGACCCGACGAATCAAAACCAGTACAGGATCTCATCGGACAACCATCCGGATAATATAAATATGACCACTTCAAAACATCGTAAGGATGGTATCCAAATAAGATAACAACTCATTTACATAATATATTAAATCCAATGGTCCGCAATACACCATCCAAAGACCTACTCTAGGTCGATTTCAAATATCCAAAGTAAAACCCACAGCAGACCCAATCCGAAAAATAGAAAAATACAACCGACGTGATCAGATACGTAGCCAATACCAAACTCACCGGATCGTATGACCCCTCGTCAGATCTCGTCCAACTCCTATAAAGTATCCCAGCCCTCTATAAATCTGGAGGGATAAAATATGAAAACATGAACCAAAGGCTCAGCAAATATCGTCTTATACATGTATAAAACAACATATATAAATCAGAGGGAGAGTTTATAATCAAATGTCAAAAGCAGGTAACAAATGCAAATCCAAATTGCCGATATCAGAAGTCAATCATCAAACTCAAAGTAGCATCTCATATCAGAAAGCCATCATCACACCTAAAGTAGATACTCATATTAGAAAGTTCATATCATTAGCTCTCGGTCTGGCTACATTTTAGGTTTGCAGCTTTTGACGATCTCATATCATTGGATTCCTGCTACATTTTAGGCTTGCAATTCTTGGCCATCTCATATCATTGGATCTCGGTTTTATTTTAGGCCTGCAGCTCTTATTATTAGATCCCGGCTACATTTTAGACTTGCAGCTTTTGACTATCTCATATCATTGGCACCCGCCTACATTTTAGGCCTGCACCTCTCTGTCATCTCATATCATTGGATTCCGACTATATTTTAGGCCTATAACTCTCGGCCATCTCATATCATTGCCGCCCGACTATATTTTTGGCATGTAACTCTCGGCCATCCCATATCATTGGATCCTGGTTACATTTAGGCCTGCAACTCTTGACCAACTTATTATAAATCCATCAGGGCCTTGGACCACCATAGTCCCACACACATATATCGATTCACCAGGGCCTCGAACCACCACGGTCCCATATACATATATCAACCCACCAGGGCCTTGGACCACCACGATCCCATCCACATATATTGACCCACTAGGGCCTCGTACCACCATGGGCCCACCTGTATGTATCGACCCACCAGGGTCTCGCCAACGCCACGCCCTGGGTGCCAGCCCAGCATCGGCACTTGGGCGCCTGCACCAGTACGTCTTGGGCGCTAGCTCAGTTGATTTGAGTATTTTTTAAAATTTCACAATGTATCATTATTCCGATGCGTCCAATTAACCCAAAATAATAATTTTATCCATAATAAATCAAATGGGGATTCGGGGTGTTACAATCCAGAATTTTCATAAGATTAGTCCCTGCTTCTGCAAATTATTAGCCTCATAAGATTAAGATTCCATTGTTCTCATTATTTTCATAATTAAAAATTTTACTCAGGTCTGAAACATCAGGGTACTACATAAACTCCTTCGGAAACTTCAGCCTATTGCTATCAAAATTTTTTGAATAAGGAACAGCTAGCAAAACCAAAGGCCTGAACTTGTTTTTGTGGCCTTCATTTGCAATTTTCTACCCTAATCTCATGTTTTTTTGCATTGTTGAATCATCATACATGCAGATTCAGCCTCTTGTTATAATAGTTACTTGAATCTGGAACAAATGAAGAAACTAAAGGTCTTTAATCAGATGAGTCCAACCACACCACTGTGTTTCTATGTTCAACAGGGTATCCTCAATGATCTGATGATTTCTCCAGATTGATTTTCTATTCTTGGGCCTCAAATCATGTAACATGTTCTTCCTATTTTGTTTTAATCAAAAACCTTACGTAGGGAAAAAATTTCTACACCTGATGTTCATAAAACGTACCATTGCTGGCCAAGGATTGATTTCCTTGACCAGATTTATATTCTTAAATTCAGCCCTACTTTTTTCCATGCATACAAGTGATCTAGTCTTTATAACAAAGCTCACCAAAGATCTAAATTGTTCGTTGAATTCTTTTCCTCTCATTATGCCATATAGGACAGGGTAACAGGAATGATGATTGGGCAACTTAAGGTAGTGAGCTCTGTTACCTTAAAATCTCTGGTGAAAAACATCATGGGCATGGCGTGTTTGTTGAAGGGAGGAGATGTAATACTTTGGCACAAAAGGCTAGGTCATCCTTCATTTTCTAGCATGAAAAAATATTTTCCTCTTTTGATATTAGTTAACTAACAGAAGTTTTTAAATGGGCTAAACAACATAGTACCACTTGTCAACAAGTAAATGAAAGATCTTTCATTCTTTCAATCTTATACATACCTTTGTCTCAAGAAAATCTAGAATTTTTAATATCTCTGGTGCGAATTGGTTTGTGTCATTCTTTGATGGTTATGCCAAGGTGACATGGGATTATCTTCTACACAAATTTGAGATAAACCAAATCTTTCGTATTTCCCATGTGATGATTCGCAATTCGGAACTAAAGTCCATATTCTTCATTCAGATAATGGAAAGGGAGTGCTTCAATAATGAGTTGGTCCTATTGCCAAATGCATCATTCAACATATTCATGTCTTGGTACTCCTCATCAAGATGGAGTTCCTGAGAGAAAAAATAGACACTTGCTTGAATTTGGCGGAGCAATACCTTGAAAAATGAGAGTAACAAAACGTATTAGGGATTTAGGGAACTTAACGATCCTTGGGTAAAGTCTATATTAGTATCTTAGTTAAAATTTTTGGTCATTCAAAATCACAGGGAATGTTTCTCCTTAAGTGTTAGGGTGTGTTGCTGTGTTGTGTTGACTTTATTCATGTTAATAGCTCATACCAAGCAAAACTTGATTCTAGAACTCTGAAGTGTGTTTTTCTTGGCTATTTTCCTACCCAAAAGGTGTACAATTGCTATCATCCTCATAAAGAAATGCATGTTATTAAGGATATTAATTTTGTTGAGAGTCACCTCTATTTTTGTTACCGAAGATATTCATTGTTGTTACTAAAGATATTAATTGTCATTATCCCATCAAATCAAGCAAATATGTCTTCCTAATATATATCATTTCCTAGCTTAGCATATTCTTTTATTTTATGTAGTTTCATATGTATAGGAAAGAGAGGATACTTACCTTAATAGAGAGATGTATACTGATCTGGGGTATGTAATTAGGAATCCCTTTTGTTATTTAAATGAGAAGAAACCCTTGATTGAGTGCATTGAGACCAAAGTTCACATGGTATCAGAGCCACACTTTTGGACCTTTGCTTCTAGTTTCTTTGGTTTTCTTGGCTTTCCTAGGTGATTTCAGGATAGTGTGAATTGGTTTCTTCTTACCTCCATTAATAGTGTCTTCTTCTTCTTATCAATATCCTGAGTAACATTAATTACACCTCATGGTCCAAAACCTAGACTTTTGCCTATTGATCCACCAGACAACTTGCATCTAAAAAATTAAGACATGCTATCTCCACTCAAGGCATACACAAAATGATGAAAAATCTCCCCATGAACCTGGTACATGCTCAACAATGGAACCTGACCAAGGTAATGTTTATTCTATCCTTGCTGATTCACTGAACTCTGATAATTTGCTTGTAACTACTGCACTTATAAAAGGAACAAGGACGTGCACTAAATAGTCCATATCTAACTTTTGTCAACATAAAACTCTCCTAATTATAATGCCTTTATCTCTCAGCTGCCTACCATAAAGTTTTAAGTCAATGAAGCCCTAATTAATCTAAATTGGAAAGAAGCTATGATGGAAGAAACAACACTATTACTGAGAAACAATACTCGGGAGGTAGTAGGCTTCCCAAGGAAAAAATGATTGTGAATTACTAGTTGATTTTTACTACCAAACATAAAGCATATTGGTCTTTGAAATGATATAAAGTTGGATTGGTAGCTAGAGGACTCACCCAAAACTATGGGATAGATTACTTGACCTTTTGCTCCTATGGCCAAAATGAAAGCGTTCAGATATTGATTTATGTTGCTGCTAATCTAAAAATTGGAAATTGCTTCAATTTGATGTAAACATGCTTTCTTTCATGGAGAACTAAAAGAGAAGGTCTTTATGGAGATCTTTCCTGGGTGCATGTAGAATTACAAAGGGGAAAGTGTGTTGACTCAAGAAATCTCTATGTGGTCTTAGACAATCCCATAGAGTTTAATTCAACAAATTTGAAAAAGCCTTGGTGAGGTTTGGGGTATCAACAAATTCAAGGTGATCTTACTCTCTTTATCTGGCAAAGGTCTTCAAATAAGGTAGTTGATTAATTGTCTATCCAGGTGATATAATTGCAACAACAAATGATCAAAAAGAAATTGATGGTTTAAGAGGATACTTGACTAGAGAATTCGAGATCAAGGACTTGGGAAGACGTAAATAATTTGTTGGAGTAAAGGTGTCTTATTCAAGGTATGATTCTATTCCAACTCAACTGTAGTGATATTGCTTATGTGGTAAGTGTAATGGGTCAATATATGTGTTCACCATGGATAAACATATGGAAGAAGCCTATAGAATACGAAGGCACTCAAAGCTAGACCAAGAAAAAGAATTTTGTTTAAAAAATGTGATAATATGGGGGCAGAATCATATGATAATACAGACTGGACGTAATCTGTTTTTGACTGGAGATCTACTAGATGATATTGCACATTTGTTGGATTGTGTAACATGGGAAGTAAGAAATAATCAATTGTGATTGGGTTTACTACATGGAGAAGGGGAATATTAACAATCATTTTTAAAACAGATATTTTATTTCGAAGAATACTTTATAACATGAATGGAAAGGGATTCTGATGCTGTTGTTGTCGTGAGTGTTTTGTAACATAGATGGAAGTGATTTATGTAAATGGCCACTAATCTTTGCGATTACCACAAATCTTGCTGATTTGAAATCTTTCCTAGGATTGATTCTGGAAAGGTGTATATATTTTGTTGTAATCATACATATGAGACACGATTTAAAATTCAAAATTCTCTATGTGTTAAATGTAGTAATTTAGTCTTCTTTAAGCATCCTAGGATTGTTTTCGTTGCCTGTTTCTGGTTCTCCCCTTATTCCGCACTTGTGACTTTTCCCTTTATGCAAAAACATCAAAATGTCAGAGAATCGATTGATATTACTAATTGAATTATTTAAGTTTGTGGAAATGTAAATAGCAGCATGTTGCTTCACCCTCTCATATTCTTCTTTCTCTTGACAGTTCGAATCTTTTTTTTTCTTTTTTTTAAGGAAAAATCTGCTTTCATCCTCCTTTCCTTGGAAGGCATGCCTTTTTACCCTTCGCTCTTCTTTTCCCTTATTCTCTGTGGTAAGTGAGATACTTCAATTTTAATACTTCCAGTATTTTAAGTGACTTGTATGGCCAACATATGTCAAATTGTTTGCTGATGTTCTAAATTACCCGGATATGCTTTAATCTTCTCACTTTTCTCTATGATGCCAAATAGTTGCTGCAATTTTTCATCTGAGGTCCATGTTTCATTTAAATGGTTAATTTTTTGTATGCACCGAGCTCTAGTTTAGTTCAAGTAGCACAACCTTGACTCAGCCAATATTAATGGCTTTTGATTATTCAAAAGTGCCATATCACGATGCTTTCGCTGTTAGAAAAGCATTCTTGAGCATCTTTGAGCTAGGCTGATATTTAGGGCTTTTTTTGTTCTCCATAAGGGCCATGGACATCAGCATGTAGGTTCTGTATTTGCATATTCTTATATGTCCACTTGACATTTTTTTTGGAAACCTTGGTTTCGTTTTTATCTAATGGGTTGCTGCATCAGATAGACCTAGCTGATATTTAACTTTTGGTTAACTCATTTCCATGCTTAAAACTGGTGGACCACTAAATTACTTGATTCACTTATGAGCAGAAATGACTTCTGGGTTTGTCACTTGGTATCTCATAAGATGTAAAACTGTATACATATTTTTTATTTGTGATGAATAAAAGGGGCCAGCAGGACTAGCCAACTTGGAAACCGATATAACACAAAATGTTGTTTGAGACTATATTTTCTTTCCTTGTATGGTATGGTGTGTCTCTATACTAAAATCTCATTCACATGAGATGTATGACCCCTTTTTGGCTTTTTTCTATGAATTTTTCCTTCCTATAGAATGATTATTGCCACAGGAAATGTATGGAAGCTTTTTCTGGTTCGGAAATTGTTTCCTTTAGAAGGATTTAGGAGATTTAATAGGGCTGGTTATTGTTTTGCCTGCTATTTATTTTGTCAAGATATCCCCTTCCCATGACTCTACTTCGTGGACAAGTCAGTATAGTGGATGTCTACTACATCTGTTCGACTTTGATAGTTGAATATGATGACTGTTCATGCAATGGGCGGCATCTTGTGTGTGACCAGAAGTAGTAACCAGAGTTAAATGAAATATTTTTCTCTTCTTCTAGAATGTTGCCTACCATGCATTGCATCTGTACTTGCCAACTTTCAATTTCCCCATCACATATGTTAAGTCAAATGGATCTAAGGCTCTGTTTGTTTCAACAAAAATAACCTACTGGAAAATGGTTTCTGTATTTTCTGATGTTTGGTGCAGCAATGGAAAACATTTCCACATTTTCCAGTATTTTGCACGTATAGGTAAATAAGCAATGGAAAATATTCTCCTGTTCAATGTGAACCTAAGCTTAAATTCTTGAATATGACTTTTGTGTTGAAAACTGGAAGTAATTTTTCGAAATTCAGTCTACTACTAAACATTGGCTACCAAAACTCATTGATGAAAGCTTCTAACTGTAGAAGATACAATTGCTAGCCGGCGATGGCCCTGACCACTGCCATCCATCGTCGGCCAGAAATTTGACTTTGTTGATGATAGAAAATATCCTTAACTTTTATTGATTTATTTAATAATCTTAACTGTTTTGCATATGCCAATTTTGGTAAAATAATATCAGAAAAAACTATTTTCTATTCTGGGAAATGTTTTCCATGGAAGTTTTTCTAATTGGCACATATTTTGTTGAAAATAAAGGGAGCCTACATATATGCCTCATTTATCTGTTAATACTCTGGGCCTAGTAGTTTGCTGTTAAAACTCTTCTTTACTCAGTTTTTGCTGCATGTCTCATTTCTACATACATGAACTGCTCTTAGTTTGCTGGGGGCTGATGTGTGGACTTCTCATGATTAGGGTGGGATTATCAGACAAGAGTTGTTTTATCTGTTGAAGGATGAGAAGGATGTGCACTTTGCATTTGGAAGCATCCAACGAGATGGGATCAAAGAAGCCAGCCAAGGAATGCATTCTTCAAAATTCTGCCTTAGCATAGCGGGTGACACACCTTCCTCAAACCGCCTATTTGATGCCATTGCTAGTCACTGTGTGCCCGTCATCATTAGTGATGACATTGAGCTTCCCTTTGAGGATGTCCTTGACTACTCTGAATTCTGCATCTTCATTAGCACATCAGATGCTATCAACAAGAATTATATCATGAATCTGGTCAGGGGCATTCGACAGGATGATTGGACCCGCATGTGGAAAAGGTTGAAAGAGGTTGAGAAGTTTTTTGAGTTTCAATACCCATCAAGGGAGGATGATGCCGTCCAAATGATATGGCAGGCTGTGGCACGAAAAGTGCCTGCTGTTAAATTGAAGTTACATAGGTGCAGGCGGTTTCCTCCTACTGCAGATGGGAGCAAAGAGAAAGAGAGAGCATTTCTGGTGCCGGGCAACTTTTGGTGACAATTCTTCTGTGAGTTCCTTCTGGGGCCTGCATTTTTTAAAGGGTTGGCATACTTACGGAAAATCTGACCAAGAAAGCTGAGAAGATGCATAGCAGTCTCACTGCAGATTTTGGGGCAAATTGTATTATATTTTCATTCATATAAACTCATACGCAGGAACAGGTGATAAAATGAGGTAAAGGGGTCTAGATCATGGGTATAGAGATATTAGTGTATATTTTTGTTGGGCCTTTTCCTTAGTTATTGATTTAGTATATGTTTTTCATTTTTCATTTTCTTTTTCCCTTTCTTTTTAGGAGAAAAGGTAATTTAACTATCTCAAACATTTAAATGCAATCCTGGCTTTCTAGGGACTGCACTAAAAGCTGCTCGCCAAGTAGCTATATTTCTTGATGCAAGGAAGGGAAAATAGGGGAACGAAAGAAGAAAAAATTGGAAAAAAAAGGAAGAAATAGAGAAATGAAACAATGAAAAGAGTAACAGATATTATTAGAGAAGGAATAATAATTGAATTTTCTAATATCAATTAAATTTTATCAGTCTGTTTCCCAAGAATAGAGTTAGAATCCTTTTTTAAAGGTATTGTACTCTTAGGTTGATAAAGAAAATAAATATAATTTTTTAATTATTGATATTTTAAAATAAAAAATAATAAAATAAAATATTATATAAATTTTTAATTAAAATATCTTTAAAATTTTTAAAATATTATAAAAGCAATAAATAAAATTATATAAAATAAATCTTTTTAATTTTGGAATGTCTAAAATGTTTGTATTAATTGTTTCTAGGTGGTTGGGAGTTGATTTTTGAGTAATACTTCTGTTATCAATTCTCTAACTATATTTCGAGTGGCTTTGAAATCATTCCTAGATGTCTATATACATGTGTGAGTAGTGGTTAAATTTTGATAAAGCCACTAACTCCTTCTGAGTGAGAGGAACCTGAGTCTTATGATAGTCAATTTTGTTGACTCTAATTGGACTTCAAAATATCTAGATATAATTGTTATAGTGTCTTTTTAAAAATTTAAATACTATTAGAATTTGATTATCCAATTTAGTGAATAAGGAAGCATTGAACTGTCCCGTTTCTAATTAATATAATTTACTCATGTAGAATAATATTAATTTTATCTTAATGTACAGGTAGGATTAAGAATTGTGTAGAATTGGATGAGTGCTCAACATTTGGCATATCTAGGAGTACTTTACTTTAAATGGATCCTCTAGTGGATTGAAATTATCTTTGTAAACAATTACATTTTTTATATTGAAAGTATGATGAATTTCAAAATGAGGTGGACTATTAATAATGTATATATTTGATTTAATTTACAGTAAAATTTTAAATGGATTAGTACAATGGGCCAGTAATTTAGAAACAAGTCTATACGGGTGTCATTTCGATCTAATTTGAACCATGGCATAATCTTCAATATTAAATTCATCTTGCCTTTTATATACATTTATTCAAAATTTATATGATGTATTATTTACTTTTAATTATTTATTGATCTCAATATTTATAAAAAAATTTGATTAATATGGACACACTAGCATGTAGAGATATTAGGATACGATATAAATTTTTTCTAGTTTTTTAGCCATGAATAATCTCAAAGAGACTCATGCCTATAGACCTGTTGATAGAATTATTGTATGCAAGTTAGGTTATATGAAGAATTTAATCCAATTTTTTAAGATTTTCTTAGAATAAATATCTTAATAAATTATCTAAATTTTAATTAATAAGTTTTGTTTGATCATCTATTTGAGGATAGTAGGTAGTGAAAAAATTTAAATTAGTGTCAATTATGTGTCGCTGGATTCTATAAAAGTAACTAATAAAATAAATATTTATATCAGAGATAATAGTATTAGAAAGAACATATAATTTGATAAACTCATTAAAATAAAATTTAACAATTCCAGATATATTAGTTTTTTTACTATAAGGAATAAAATGGGTCATTTTAGAAAAACAATCCATAATAATAGAAATGGAGTCATGTTTCTTATGAGTATGCAAGAGTTTTAGCATAAAGTCAATACATACATCTTGCTAGGGGCAGCTAGTTATAGGTAGATGGGTTTGGAGTCAAGCTTTTTAAGGGCATGCAAATGTCCTAGCATAAGGTCCATACTCACATCCTATAAGGGGTAGTTACGTACAGGTAAATGGGTATAGAAACCAGTATTTTGCTTCTTATACATCGTTATTTGGCATGTTCAACAAGCACTATATTAGCCACATTTTTCTTTAAATTATGTCAATAAAATTATCGTTCAATTTTTCTATTGTCTTATCACGTCCAAACCGACAAGATAGACGGTCAATATGAACTTTCTAAATGATGAAATCTTGAAAAGATGTCCTAGAGATGTAAAATTTATTGAGCCAAATTAAATATCCATTTTGAATACGAAAATCCTCTATGGTATTCACCTATCCATTTTGTAAAATTAGAAATATCTTACTAAAATCATGACAAGATTTGTATTCTTCATTGAATCTTTTACATCTAACAATCTTACCTTAAATGAATGAAAATAAGGATACTATATGGCTAAATGTATCTATTGCTTGATTCTCAACTCATTTTTTTATATTTTAAGACAAAAGAATAGGTTTATACATACTTAATTTATCAACCCGACTTATTATTCAATTCCTTTTGGGGGTTAAGAAAATGAAGAGTTTTGTAATCAGAGTGACGTATAAACTTTTAAAATAACAGGTAATGATGCTAGTAATATAATGCATGTACCATTGTATATAATTTCTTATCATAAATAGAGTATCATTATTTGGCATCATTAACTTTTTATTAAAAAAGGCAATAGAATATCGCTCTTGGCTAAGAACTCCCTTTATTGCTACACTTGATATATTATACTTTATTTCAAACATCATAGAGAAGTTAGGGAGCCGCATGATAAGGGCCGTCATTATCCTTTCTTTTATACTTTTAAAGGCTTTAATAATGTTAGGAGACTAATTGAATTTACTTTTCTTCATATACATAATGAGAGGATTCATGATCATACTAAATTCTTTAAAGAACTGACAATTAAAAAATAGCTACACCTTGAAAACTTCAAACATTGTGTGTGAATTTGGGTTAGATCAATTGATGAATGCCTGAGCCTTCACAGGACCAGTAGAGATATCATTAGAGAAAATGATAAAGTTTAACAAAGCAACCCCATCTAAAAAAGAACACTCCTTAAGATCGGCAAACAAATTCTATTTCCTAAGGGTAAGGTAAATCTATGTGAGATGATTTAAGTATTGTTTCTTGGTATTATTATAAATAAGGATGTCATCAAAATAGTCTACTAAAAATAATCCCATGAAAAGTCGTAATGCCTAAATTTTAACCCTTATAAAGGTATTGGGTATATTAGATAGGTTGAAAGGTATGACTAATCACTCATAAAGATTGTCCTTCATCTTAAAGGTTGTCTTCTACTCATTTGTTGGGTGAATTCTAATTTGGTGGTGACCGCTTTTAAATTTATTTTAGAGAATATTTTTGTACTAATCATCATATTTAACATGTCATCAAGATTAGAAATAAAAAAATGATATTTCACAGTAGTTTTGTTGATGGCTTTACCATCCACACACATCTTTCATGATCCATTTTTCTTAGATGTTAAGGGAATGACCATTACACATTGACTCATACTCTCTCAAATGAATCCCTTGTGAAGAAGTTTCTCAACATGTTTCTAGAGTTTAATATATACAGTGGGATCCATTCAATAATGAGGAAAATTTAGGAGAGATGCATCGTGGATAAAGTCAATGTTATGTAGAAAGTTGCGTAAATACAATAAATGATTAGGAAGTTCCTTGGAAAATATATCTTGAAAGTTTTAGAGGATCAAATGGGCCTAATTGGTTATCAATACGGGAGAATCCGAAAGGATTTTGAGAACAATAATAGCAAATATAATAACACTCGCTTATAGCTATACATTTAAATATTATAAGGCTAATAATATGTTATACTGTCATTTCTGTCATATTCTTTCCATTATTGTGAATTATAGATTTTGGAACTAAATGATGTCAATGAATTTTATTTCCCTTGTGAACTAAAAAAATAAGAATTGGAGCAACTTTGAATTGTTATATCAGAGGTCACCATAGAATGATATTATCCACATCTATTAGAATGACATCTCACTAAATATGATTATGTACTTTAAGAATTAAATAGGTATAATATAATATTTTTTAACTACTATAGATGATGAATTAATCCAAGATACATTGTATAGACTAAGATGTGGGACAGCCTTCAACTTAAGACGAGAAATAGTATTATTTGAGATAATATTTATACAACTACTTCTATTCTCAGTGATCTTATAAGTTTTCTCATTCACTTTGATATAAGTATGAAATATAACATGACAATTTCAAATTATCAACTACGTTGAATGGAATCAAGATATATCACATAATATTCAAGAATGGCGTGGTGGGAGAAGAATGATGAGAACATAGGCTAGTGGAAATAATCTTGAATCAGTCTAAAAAGGTGTTATTATCATTACTATCCAAGTCATCAAATTTCTCTATTTTTGGATTACACACTTATTCTTTAAGAGGTTCCTTAATTATTTCATTTTATCTTTCAATAAGTAAGACTTTACTAAGATATTTTGAGAAAATATGTTAAAAACTTTTATAGTTAAAGTATTGTGGTTGAGAAATTTTTTAGGACTTCAATACTCTTTCCTCTAGTTTTTCTCGTTGGGGGAATTGTAGATGGGGGAGTATCTAAGACAGGCTTGGAGTTCTCAGTTGAGATATTCCATATTGAGGGACAATTGTCACCACATTTTTCGTAAAATACTCTCGTAATTAACTTATAGTTTCGAACAAAATTATACGTAGGGTTTAGAATGTTAACAACCCTAAGGGAAAACTTTTTCCTTAGGTTTTTATGTAGACCTTGCTGAAATATACTTAGTATGAAGTACATCCTCAATTACGTGGCATTTTATTTAAAACTCATCAAATTACGTATTCAATTATAATCTAATTACTTTGTCAAATGACATTCTATTGGTCTTATGAATTGCTATTGTATGAGCGATATATGTATTTCTAGCGAAGGCTTCGCTTCATATCGGCTCAACCCATGACAGGAGTTTTTTGATGCCCAACAATAAAGTCCTCAAAACTTGTCCAAATTAGTTGAGTATTTTCAATTAACTTGAGACTAGCAATCTAAACTCTACTATCTTCAAATACATTGTACCACTTAGAAAAATGATCAATATTTTGAACCAATTAAGTAATAAATTGAGAGTCTAATAATCATAAAAGATAAAGGCATCTAATCTGATATCTCTAAAGAGTTATTTATCCCGATTTTACTCTTAATTGTAATGTCAATATTTATAGTCATAGTTTATGAGTGTTCGACTATCTTGTCTAAGACGGTAGTCCTTATTATGAGACACAGTAGAATTGTCAGAATCCAACAATAGAGATGCTAGTTCTAAAGTAACAACTCAATTTATTAACTTCAAATTCATTTGACATATAGTGGTCAGATTAATTTGAACGCTATTATGCGATTTTGTAATTGGTGTTGATGAGCAGCTAATTGGTCCAATTGTTGAATTAATATTTCAAACCGACTAGAACCCATGACTAGATCGGCTATATTATGACAACTAATACGACTACTGTATAAATACATGTAATACCAATATGACTAATGTGAATGAGTTCAATGAAGAATGAGGACAATTAAAGGAGTGTATAAATACAAGCTAATATTTTTTTAAAAAAAAAATTAGTATAATTCAAATAATATTAATAAATAGTGCTAATCTATTGAAATAATAAAACAATAATAAATTATAATACTATTAAATATCCACTATAAAGATAGTTATTGGAGATATAATAGATAACGGCAAGCGCTTTTTTTTGGTGGTGTTGTTTTTTTTATATAGGGAATAAAATTGCATGTTTTCATAAAACTAAATACTAATAAAAGAAAGCAAAAAATTATTACCTAAAATGAAATGAACGATATGAATATTAAGAAGGATAATTTGAATTTATTGAATGATGTTGCCTTGTATGCAAAAAATTTTTACTATTTGTGATAGGCCCAATAATTAAGCTTGGGAATAAGGTTCAAATCACCAAATAGGTTACACTTGCTCTAATCTCAGCTGTCTCTCGTGGCAATGTCCTATTTGCCTTCTGTCTGCTTCCTTTTTTTTTTTTTTTCTTTTTTTTTGTATTTTATTTTATTTTATTTTTTTAGAAATGATTGGGCCTCAAGGCAATTTTTTCTTTTTGATAATAATTGGGCCTTAAGGCAAGCCCAAAATGAAAAACTGAAAAAAAAAAAAAAAAAGAGAAATAGAGGAGGAAAATGTTGTGTTTCCCAGCTCCACCCAATTAAACGATGTATGCATTGGAAGCACACAGAAGGCTTTCCAAAAATGCAGCAAAGGATGTTTTATGTAATCTTATTTACGCATGGACGCACCACAAGCTCGTGCTCTCTCTTTCTTGTGACGGAGAAGACAATGGCAAAGGCAAAGACCCGCAGAAGACGAAGATAAAGAAGATTGGCTCACGGCAAATTTCTGTCACATTCCCTTTACCTGACCCGAATGATTAGCGAAATTAATCTATCTTATCTTAATTATTAATTTTATTAGGTTTATTTGTTTCTAAAATTTAAGACTTAAAATAAAGTTGTTGCAAGTCCCAAAATCTAAAATTAACATTAGATATAAACTACAAGTCGATAATAAAAACTGATTCAAACATATAATAACCGGCTAAAACACAAGACCCAAAATTGTGACACTTAAAAGTGGCTCCGCATATCGACTGCAACATAACATTAATACATGCGTAATGTGATACATCCATACAAAGATCAAAATAACCGAACAACAATATAAGAAAATCGAAATCCTACTACATTACTCATAGGGACATCGTAATAGCTAAATTGATACATAACCAATTGACCGAAATGAAAATTTACATTTTAAGGCTACTGTCCTGAGATAAGATACAACATCCAATTTGAAAAAGGACGTTTCGTCTCAATTTACACAATTACGTTTCGACCCCGTGTAAGAGTAGCGGAAGCAGTACAAAATTAAATATTCAATACACATAAAGTATATTTGTATTTAGATAACATGAACAACTAACATGCATAAAATGATATAAGACAATAGGCAATAATAAAAAGTAACACTTTTTTTTGTGACGAAGGAAAAACTCAATACTCACGGTAATCGAGAAAAATCCTCCGGGTTTCAACGACCAGAGAAGATATTCACTATGAAAATCAACTTACAGATCGGGTGGTAAAGACGCACTAACTTAGCCGACTTACATCTTGTGATCCTTACCAAGGAACTTCTTAGATTTGCCCGTGGCAACAAAACCGGACATTTTTCGATATTTACGTCAATCTTCTCTCTTGTACCGCTTAAAGTAGCAAACACAACCGGAACCCCTTCTTTACAAACCCACGTCACCGATGAAGGTAAAAGGGTAGAAATATGGAATAAAAAAGAAAGGGTGATGAGAAAACTTGTTAGCACAAGAAGCACAATGAAGAAAGATCGACTGTCTCAAATGGAGCAAGGATAATGGAGAAAATAAAGTGAAATGAGTATTACTCTCAAAGAGAGACGCTCCAAAATGCTCAATCAAAAGTTAGAGCGAATGAAATAAGGTGCTTATCTATAGAGGGTTAGAAAAACGGGTTTAAAAATTCTACCTGTTGCCGCGGCGCTCGAGCGCGGCTCAAGCGTGTGGTGAGCGCATCGAGGGTTTCTGAGAAAACTCTATGGGTGCTCGAGCGAGAAGAAGGCGAGCAACGAGTAGGGTGATTCTGGAATTTACGCTCAAGAGTGTAGAGAGCGCACAACAAGCGCAAGGGTACGGGAATCACGGCTCAAGCGATGGTGTGCGCATGGCAGGCATGGTGCTCTTGAAACCCGAGAACAAATAGCTACAAAAATCCGTTGATGCAGCACTTCGATGAAACACAACCCAACATTAACATATGACTAAATATGGTCACGGAATATATTAATCATAAAAATGACCATAACAATCTCCTCCTTTCGTAATTCCGTGACAAAACACATAAAATAAAACAAATATAGGTGAAGCACAAGTTCAGACACTATCGAAATAGAACCCGTGTACATAAAAATCTACACCTAGTGAAAAATAAAAATAATATAATAAGTAAATGTAAAAATCTATACTAGCACTGCTGTGTCGATACTGTGACGGCCGCACCGATACTATAACTGTGTTACCGGTCAAACACAGTTAGTACAAACAGGCATAATACAAGATGATATAATATAATGGTAGCAATAGAATAGGAAGACAACATGCATCAACAACTGAATGGAAGTAAGGCAGTAGACAAAAATAAGAATATCATCTCCCCCTAATAAAAATAATAATATTTCCCCCTAACAAAAATGATACCATCTCCTCTTATCAAAAATAACAGACATATAGTCTTCCCCTTTGAAAAGACAATTTTCCTAACTCCCCCTAACAGGAGCAATCTCCCCGAAAAATAGAAATATACCCTCTCTTTTTGTCACAAATAACCAAAGGATAATGAAACTCGCTCTTTTTGATTCACATTTTCTTACCATATTTTATAATTTTGGTTAAATTTGTTACTTGATCTTTTAGAGGGTTAATATGATTGACGAGATTTTCTATCGTTAGATTTTGCCGAAAATTATTTCGAAAAGATATTACAAGGAAACAGGGACAAATATGATCAGTGGTGCCACAACTCTCCCCGAAGAATAAAAATCTATCCCCCCTTTTTGTCACGAATGATCAAAGGGTAATAAAACTCACTTTTCTTGATCTACATTTTCTTATTATATTTTATAATTTTGATTAAATGTGTCACTTGATCTTTTAGAAGGTTAATATGATTTACGAGATTTTGTATCGTTGAATTTTGCCAAAAATTATTTCGAAAAGACGTTACAGGGCAATAGGGACAAATATGACCAGTGGTGCCACAACCATGACATGTTGGGATGAATGTAGTATTGATGTCAGAATCATATTTTTGTTTGCCAACGGTTTGTGATTTGACCCAATGATATGGAAAAACTCTTGATGAGTGATCAATACGGGCAGACGATGTGCTACTTTGTTATAGGATTCACGTGGGTCAAACAAATATAGTTTTAGAGTTAATATTGGCTTTTAAGGCTTTATCCGAATAACCCAAACCGGTTTTATTTCCTTTGATTTTTCCCAAGCCAAGCATATGGTCTGGTTGTTTGGACCAATTTGAAAATTGTTTCAAATCATTTCGAGTAGCCTCAGGATCAAATTCAAGAGTCATGATTTTTTCAGTACAAGAGCTTTTCACTTTCTCAACTTCTTGAACTTTTGTATCTAACTCGTATTTCAGAGCTAATTTTTTTCTATTTTATTCGGTTTATGCTTTAAGAACACATTAGTTTCCTTGATCTATAGGCATTCTTTAAACAATCTGTCAGAAAATTCAGCTTCTGAAGGTCAGAAAATTCAGCTTCTGACTCGATCTTAGAATCATCGGATTATTTAAGAGTTTCTTTTGAATGTGTATCATTTGTACACAGTGAGGTCATAAAGGCCACATACTTGACATGGCCATCTTTAGTGCTTCTTTCATTATCTGTGTCTTCTTCATCATTTAATGTTGTACTAACTTTCAATGCTTGACCTTGTTGGCTTTTAAAATTTAGATATTCAGCACGATAATGGCCAAAATCTTTATACTCGTGGCATTGAACTCCTTGGGTATTTTTCAATTTGGAGTCCTTAATTTCATGTCGATCTTTTTTCTCAGATTTAGTTGATCATTTTAAATCCACATTTGGTTTGTCTGATGAAGATTTATTTTTCTTCAAGAATTTTTTAAAATTCTTAATAAACAAGAAAAAATCGACATTGCTATACGATTCTTCATTGGAGTCTCAGTTTCTCTCTTCCCTACTTGATTTTAGAGTAATTGATTTTTGTTTTCTTGACTGTGGAAGTGTGTGGTGAATAAGGCCTCAGCCTCTGGACTGATAAAATGAATGGGAGCAGAGAGTCCACTCGGCCGATTGTATTTGCCGATCGATTTTTTCGCCAAAGATTTTCTCGGAGCCTACATCTGAAATACGCAAAAAAGAATTTTAAAAACACCTAAATAAGGTGATATCGATACCCTCGTATATATATATATATATTATTTGGTTGCCTTTTGGTTTCCTGTTCCTATTTTTTTTTGGGAATAGGAATGAATGTGCTATGTGAGCCACGAGAGGAAGGCGCAGCGGCTAGCGGCGTGAAGCAACCGTTCGTGAGTAGCACCGAGAAGCAACAGGCGCAGCGCCAGAGGTCTAGTCGTGCACCACCAGCCTTGGTCATGGTAATCTCATGGCGTACAACCTGTCCGGGTCGAAGCCATGGTGGGTAATACCTAGCCATGGGAGAACGGCATGGGATAGGGTCAGGGAGGCGGCCAGTGCACAGGAGTGCACCAGGAGGCCAAAAATAGAGGAAACGCACGAATCCATGACTGGCTCACCAAATCCTTGCAATAACTGGTGGATCGGGAGCAAATGGGAAGAAAACGGTGACCCATGATGAAAACCTGCCAAAACGAGGGGAAGAGGGGACGGCGATGCCATTAATGGTGGACGACAAGGCAGAGGGGAGAAAGGAGAGAAAAGAAATTACCTTGAGGACGCCCACGATGGAGATGAAAGAGGGAGAGCTGGAGGTGAGAGAGTGAGTGAGGTGTAGCCAGAGAGAAGAAAGCGTTTGAGTAGAGAGAGAGTGGAACAAGGGTTTGCCTCGACACACGCTACTCACTGGAAAATAAATGTGAGCAGTGTGCACTCGAGCTCGTGGAGGGCCAACGCACAAAATGCACAGTTTATTTTTTTGTTCTTCAAAAAAGAATAATAAAAATCCACAAAAAATTTTTCATTTAATGAAAAATTCATCCAAAAAAAATTGCCACTTTCTCCCCTTTTTTTAGTTTTTTTAAAAAATAAATATGCGTCATTTCTTGGGAGGCGAACAAACATCGATAGTTGTTTTCAAAAATTTAGAACGCACACTATCTAAGGGTTTGGTGAGGAGGTCGGCCAGTTGATTGTCAGTTGGAGTGTGTTCAAGTGAGATGACTCGAGTTTTCATGAGCTCACGAATAAAATAATGCCAAATATCGATATGTTTGGTGTGGGAGTGTTGGACAAAATTTTTAGAAATATTTATAGCACTAGTATTGTCACAATAAATAACCATGGTATCCTGGACAATACCGTAATCAAGAAGCATTTACTTCATCCATAAGAGTTGTGTGCAACAACTCCCCGTGGCAATGTATTCGGCTTTGGCAGTAGATAATGAGATAGAATTTTATTTCTTACACATCTAAGCCACCAAGTTGGAGCCAACATAAAAACATTCACTGGAGGTGCTCTTTCGATCATCCACATTTTCAGCCTAATTGGCATCGGAATATCCAGCCAAGGCAAAATTCGAGTCATTAGATAAGAAAATCTCATAGTCGGAAGTCCCGTTGATATAATGAATGATACGCTTAACAGCACTTGAATGAGATTCTTTTGGATCGGATTGATATCAGCACAGACACCAATACTAAATGCAATGTTAGGTCGGCTAACGGTCAAATATAGGAGACTACCGTTCATACTTCTATAAAGAGTTGGATCGACGCTCTTGCGTACAGGATCACGATCCAATTTTGAAGAAGTGCTCATGGGTGACCGGTTATGTTTAGAGTTATCAAGATTGAAGTATTTGGCAAGATCCTTGGCATATTTGGCTTGAGAAATAAAAGTACCGTGAGAGAGTTGCCGAATTTGTAAACCAAGAAAGTATATAAGTTTTCCAACCATATTCATTTCAAATTCCAAGGCTGTGTAGTCAACAAAAGAATGAGCATGGGAGTCAACTGTAGTACCAAAAATAATGTTATCAACATAAACTTGGGCTACCAACATATATTTTTCGGTCATCCTTACAAATAAGGTTTTATCAATACTACCTTGAACAAAACCATGATCACTAAGGTACGATGTAAGACACTCGTACCAAGCTTTGGGAGCTTGCTTAAGTCTGGTATAGAGCCTTTTTAGTTTGTACACATGGTCTAAAAATACAGGATTCACAAAACCCTTTGATTGTTCTACATAGACTTCCTCTTGAATGAGATCATTTAGGAATGCACTTTTTACATCTATTTTATAAAGTTTAAATTTCATAATACAAGCAATAGACAGAATCATATCTAAGGTCACTGACTTCCAACCCATATCTTGTTGCAATATTCTTTACAAAATCATATCTAAGATTTAGCCGATCGTATATGACCCACTTTGCCTCTTTTGATTGATAAATGCCAAACTGTATTTGTGATGGGTAGATATATTTGAGATAATATTTTACTGGCACAGGAACTACTTTACAAATATCATTTGGGGAAAGGCATGCCCCGATGTGCTATGAATGTAGATTTAATGAAAGCCTATAATTTAATTCAGTGGGACTTTCTGATGGCTACATTGGAACTGATGGGATTCCCCCCAGATGTTAACTTGGATACATCAATGCGTCACACCAACCTCCTTTTCAATCAACATTAATGGTGAGCTTGTTGGATTTTTCACAGGGGCCAAGGGACTCCGACAAGGAGATCCTTTATCGCCCTATCTGTTTGTGCTGGCCGTGGATGTGTTGAGTGCTATACTAGAAGTTAAAGCCTGATGTCATAGCGATTTCAAATACCATCGAAAATGTGAAAAAACTAGGACGGTGATGCTTGGGTTTGCTGATGACCTCCTTCTATTCTCTAATGCCGATCTGCACTCTATTACTATTCTCCAAGATTGCCTCAAGGAACTTAAAGTCCTCTCAGGCCTGAAGGCGAACACTGACAAAAGTGAAATTTTTATTTGCTCTGATAATGAGAAATTAAGTCAAGATATCCAGGACATTATGGGCTATACACGGGGCAAGCTTCCAGTGGAGTACCTGGGCGTCCCTCTTATCACCACTCAACTCTCTACGAAAGACTGCCATCCACTGCTGGACAGAGTGCTGAAGAGAGTTAATTCCTGGAAGAATAGATAGCTCTCCTTTGGTGGCGGACTTCAGCTGATTTCATCCATTACATCTACGATCCATTCATACTCGGCGTCCATATTCATATTATCGAAAATGATTTTGAAGACAATAGAGAGGTATATTAAAAATTTTCTATGGCATAGCTCTACAGATGGAAAATTTGCAGCCAAGGTCGCATGGGGGGATGTATGCACTGCTAAGGATGAGGGAGGATTGGGTATAAAAAACCTTGTAGTTGCCAATAAAGCCTTTGTCTACAGATTGCTTTGGAGGATAATTACGAAGGACCCGGATTCAATTTGGGTAGCATGGAACTACGCTTATCGTATAAAAGACCGATGTATTTGGACGCTTAAAATTCTGGATTCAATAACATGGTGTTGGAAGAAACTCATGAAGCTTCGTCAGGTCTTGCGCTCCCAGATATACCACCATATTGATAATGGTGAGAGAACCTTCCTAAGGACCGATAATTGGCATCCTTTTGGCCCACTCCATGATCGCTACTCGAAAAGATTGAGATGCATTACTGGTCTACCTGAGGACGCAAAAATCAAGGAGATTATCCATTAAGGTAAGTGGAAATGGCCAAACCCTTTTGATATGAAGGTAAAAGATATCATGGAGCACATGCCGACATACAATCTAGATTCCACCCGTAGAGATGTAATCAAGTGAATCAATAGCCGTTCTGGGCATTTTTCCACTAAATTGGCATATACTCTTTTCCAGAAACCCAAAGAAAAAGTCATCTGGTACTCTCTAGTTTGGGGCCCCAATCATATTCCGGCTCATGCATTTATCCTATAGCTTGTTATGCGTCAAAGGCTCAGCACCCTGGACTGCATTAGCTCTTTGATTCATCAACCTCAAACCTGCATTCTATGTAACCATAGACGAAAAAGTCATGAACAGCTTTTCTTTTCATGTCCTTTTGCATCTGATGTGTGGAAGATACTATGCTGGTAAAGGGCTTTGCTGGCTGTATAATGACTAGCAAGCTGATATTATCTTGGCAGCAAACAAATGGAAGGGGAAGAACATTAAACCATTCTCCTACCGACTCACACTAGCAGCATCAGTTTACTATATTTGGCTCGAATGTAACCAACGGACTTTTAATAAATTGGCTCCGAGGGATGTAACCCAAGTGACAACAATAATCTCAAATGTGTTGGTCAGAAATGGGGCGGTCGGACAGAATAATAAACAGTGAAGGGAAAGAGGAAGAAGAAGCACACGCCGTTTTACGTGGAAACCCTTATGAACCAAGGGAAAACTACGGGAGTAGAGTCGACAGTAAATCCACTATGTGAAAAATAGGTTACAAACCTCCAAGATAGAGTATCCGCTACACATCCGAGAATAACAAAGAAAAGCCTCACCGGAGTAAACAGGAGACACTCCACTCTTTTACTCTATGTTTTTCTTTCTTCTCCTTCTCGCTGGTGGTGCACTCCTCTCTTATTCCTTCACCCTTGGATTTTCCCTCCTTGCATTTTACCGTGCTCGGATGCTTTCTTTCACTCTCACTCTTACTCTCTGCTCCACTCACTACCTGCATGCCCAGCATGCATATATATAGTGGTCAGCCCGGAAGCCTTCAACCAATAGACAGGTTGAGTGTGGTCAAATACATGTCATCTGCTCTGTAACCTGCCAACTGCTTTATTCACCAACTCTGTAATCTGCCTCCTCCACAGACGGCGCACGCGCAGCAAATCTGCCACCTACTCTGCTGTTCAACAACTTATTGCTAGCTGTCCACGACGTCCTCAGTTGTTGCTACAGTCAAGTCCCTTGGCCGTCTGCGCCCATTGGCTATCACAAGAGTCTTCCGGTGTTCCTTAGTTGATTTCATACCAGTGATATCAACTGGTAAATTCTTCCTTCACATCTGGTCAATATGTTGACCGGCAATCCAAAGGCGCTCCAATATTTTCTACTCTGAAAATGCTATCAAGAAATCCTCTCTCAATTTCTTTTCCAGCCTTAGCCGGTCAACCTTCTGTTGATTGGATCCGGTCAACCTCCTGTTGACCGTCCTGCGTAGCCATCCGGTCAACCTTTCATGTTGACCATCTTCTACTGCTATCTGGAGAACTTGACCGTTCTCCACTGCCATCTGGTCAACCTCCCGTTGACCGTGTTCAGTTGGTTGTCCGCCGGTCAAACTCTATTGACCGTTTTTGCCTTTCAACCAGTCAACATACATTGACCGGCTAATGTACCCTGATGACAAAATAGTTTGTTGAATCACCCACAAGGGAGTGACCATATTCCAACAAAATGCAGTTCGTCGGAAGCTAGAAACTTGCCCATTGACCAAAGCCAAAGCAATCGGTCCATTATGACCAGATGGAATGTTGCCTTAACTGGCAGAAGATACTGCTTGGCAGCGTGAGCGTATTGCCCGGTATGTTATTTTACCGATATGGTTGTTATGCTGGTTTTGCTGCACATACCCAGCTAATAAGACGGTCTGTCTCCTATTGCTGGTTTGGTCGCTTTTGGCCGGCATGCTTCCATTTGGCCGGTTTGATCGGTTTGTCCGATATGAAAGTTAGGTGCTTCGAAAAAAACATATTGGTCTGTTTTTGTTTTTACCGGTATGTTATATATATATATATATATATATATATAGCATCTCGGTCAGCTTGCTTGTTGCCGGCTCTTTGGCCATCTCTATATTTACCGGTATGCTTGTATTTACCAGTATGCTTGGAATGGGGCATTCTGATCAGATTGCTGTTTGATGGCTATTCGACCGACATGCATCTATTTGCCGGTTTGGTCGGTTTACGCGGGTATGCTTCCTTTAGCCGCTTTGATCGGGTCAGCCATTTTTGTATGAAGGTTCGATGCCTCATACCGGTATGCATTCCCAAAAAAAAAAAAAGCATTCCAGCCGAAACGCTATTGTACAGCTTAGGAAGGTTTGGTGTCTGATGTGCCGGTTTGCGGCGTTTTGCCGGGTTTGCTGATTTGCCTGAGTTGCCTAAAAAAAAGAGCATCTCGGTCAGATTGCTTTTTGCTGCCTCTTTGGCCTTCTTTGAATTTTCTGGTATGCTTGTATTTTCCGGTCTGAAGGTTCGATACTTCCTACCGGTATGCATTCCCAGAAAAGAAAAAAGGGGCGTTCCGGCTGAAACACAAATGCATGGCTTAGGAAGGTTTGGTGTCGGATGTGAATGTTTGAGGCGTTTTGCCGGGTTTGAGGCGTTTTGCCCGGGTTTGCATTCTTTATAAAAAAAAAAGCAAAAGCATCTCGGTCTAATTGCTTTTTCCTAGCTCTTTGGCCTTCTTTGTATTACCAATATGCTTGTTTTTCCCGGTATGAAGGTTCGATGCTTCATACTAGTATGCTTTCTCTCCAAAAAAAAAAAAAAAACGCATTCCGACCGACATGCTGAAATGCTGTCATTTTTGCCGGTATGCATCCATTAGAGGTTTGACCTCTTTGGCCAGTATGCTCTCAGTTCTGGAGTGGTTGGCCTTCCTGGGTTCCCCGATATGCATGGCTTAGGAAGGTTTGGTGTCTGATTTGACGGTATACGGAATTTTGCCGGGTTTGCCGATTTGCCCAGTTTGCTTTTCAAAAAAAAGGGGGGGACGCATTCCGTCCACACTGTAATACAGTCTTCTCTTCCGGAATGTGTCCACTAGCCAATTTAGGCGATGAGCCCAGTATGCATTTCTAGTGTGGATGACCCTCTTGGTAACCCTGAATGAATCTACTGAAATGTCAGGATCAGTGAAGAAATCCACGTCCCGGAGTCATCGGAACTCCACTGCAAAGACTCATCCGGGCACTATTTGATTATCTGCTCGATGGAGTACTGTTTTTTTTTTTTTTTTTGTAAGTAAGTATTTTGAATTATCGGCAGAAAAATTACAAAAGCTATGTTTTATCTCCAAGTATATTCACTTGGAAATAAAACATAAAATGCTAGGGCATACCCCGAGCAACCGGTACATCAAAAAAATACTAAAAGAGCCTCTAAGAGGACAACGATCAAAATGTAATATGAAATTACATAAAAGCTACCGCTGAATCGACGACAATGCATGTTTGACTTGCATTTCAGATCGCACACAGCACTTGGCCACAAGCAGCCCAGCCTTATCAAAGACAAAACCGGCAACATCCCAGTAAACAGAACACATTAAGCTCCACGATCAGTTTCAAGATCAAATTGAGCATCAGGCAAAAAACAGCCAAGTGATATTCAATCACATCAGCGAAGGCTCCCACCAAGCCGCCAGTGTGCCAGCATCAACCAGAACCCAACCTCAGGCAACCACAGTGCTCACATCAGCACACCAGCCAGGCCAAAGCATTTGCAGGCACCAGTAACCAGATCGTCAGGCAGCAAACTCAAGCTGCAATACTTCCTCATTGGTAAAGACAACAGACCTGCAACTAATTCCAAATCTGCATTTAGATCCTGTAGATCATTGCAGGCCATCATGGTCAAAACAATGCAGGATCAACCAGGCAATCCAAAATGCACATCAGCTGGCAAGCCGCTCTAACCGGGCAGGTGGCAAGCAATATCAAAATTAGCCCTTTTGGCTTGCCTCCGTCTTCAGGCCTTAGCCCTTTTCCATTCTTTATGTTGCAATTCCTCCCATTCCCGAAGGGAGGGCAAATAAGTAGTGCCAGATTTCTTTTGGGGACCGAGACCATCAGCCATATCTTCAACTGGAGATCGAACAGGAGGAGTTGAATCCTCGGGATTACTTGGGACAGGCCGAACAACTTCAATTTGGTTCAAGCAATAAGTCCGAGCAATCCGAGAGATAGATTCGGGCGTAACATCGGGATCAATCACCGCGACGGACCCAAGCAACACTAGCAGTGAGGGAACATGTGCCAACACCACATCATCTCCAGCTTCCACAGGAAGGGCGGGAACATCAGAATGGGGGGCACAATGCCAGTCGCCAAGGCACCTCACTATTCTCGATGGGACCCCAAAGAACAAGCAAAGGTGCGTAAAATTTAATCCCAACCAATGAACATTGTACACCCCCAGACATACCATCCGGAGCCACAAAAGCACCATTTGAACTGCCAGGGGCTTCAGAAGCAGCAGTATCATGATGTTCATCACCTGATTCAGAACCAGCAGATCTACAATCAACGACACAGCAATCCCGCATCAACAGGGATGAGCCAGCATTAATTCCTTCTGTTCGTACAGCCAGAGCCAAATCCTCCACACCCTCAGATGATTCATGGATAGGTTGCACAGCTCTGTCAAAATCCATCTCCCCTAATTCCATATCCATAGATGCAACGGCCACCTCCTTCAAAATAGCAGTGGCATCATCAGAACCAGAGTCGAGCCTCAGAGAAGAGACAGACTCAGATTGGGAAGAGACCTTCGGTCTCGTGGAGGAGATCCCAACACCATTCGCACTACCACCAGAGTCTAGTGATAGAGAAGAGGCTTTTGGCAAAGCATTCGATTCCTCTGCCACCAAAACAGAGCAGCTCTGATTTGGACTTCCATCCTTCAAGCCACCATTAGGCTTCCAGTGATAAAGTACCTTCACCTCAACTGACAAAAGGGGCATCTTGGATCCCATAGATACTCTAATCGTATCAGGGAGGATGGTATCCCGATCCACTTCCACACAAATCCGTGCGGCGTGCAAAAGATCCAGTCTAGCGGTTCGTGGATCAAGACAAAGTGGGCGCCCCACATGGCTCGCAATCCAGCTTAAGCCCATCGGTGTCCAAAATTCAAATGGCACATTAAGGAGACTAATCCAAACAGGAACGGTCTTCTGGGAATCCTTGTTCAGCACCATGCCAGGCGACCACCGCTTGAGGAATAACGATTTCCTTCGAAAAATCCAAGGACCATGTGCCAAACAGGCAGACAGATGAGCTTCAGAGTCGAAACTGAAGAAGAAAAAGCCTTTTCCATTTGTAGCAACATGATTGAGCCCAAATCGCGCCCACAAACTACTGGCAATGGAGCTCACGGCCAAGAAATGAGGAGGCTTTTCGGAGAAATACCCTACCAGGGTGGAGCCCCAAAACTCCTGGCATTGCTGGGTTACTTCCTCCGGAGGAAAACAGAGGGAATCGACGCCGTCAAGAGGAGGGGAAGGGAAAAATTTTAGAGTGTCAAAGGGATTGACACTCCTACTCTGAACAGAACGAACCCTAGAAATGGGATTGGGAAGGTTAGCAGACGAACCAGTTTTCTTCTTGGTAACGTCCGCCCAAGAAGGAGGAGCCGCGCCTTCGCTCGCTCGGTCGAGACGGAGTCTCGATGGAGTACTGTTGGCTGGAAGAACTGGTTTGATTGAGGATATGGTATTCAGTAGGCTGCTCTAGAGTTGGAGCTGCCTCAGTTTGGAGCTAGAATGGGTTGCCGTTTTCTAGGAGCCGCATATGAACGAGAACTGCTGGTTCAATGTGATGCCTATCTGTATGGTTGCAGGGTCGGTGCCTTGCAATGGGGGATGCTGCCGTATCTGCCGGTATGATGTGGCTGGCTCAAAAAATAAATAAATAAATAAAAGAGGTGGTTTGTGCCGGTTAACTAGTTAGCCGCCTGTTGTGTCTCTTGGCCGGTCTACCAAGTGACCGACCACCAGCTGATTTTTTTAAGTAGCTCTCTGGAAGGAACATTGGGCTATTTGGATGACTGTTTAGGTTATATTTACTTGGTGTCATATGATATACTAGGGTACTCAAGGCATGTCCTAGAGTCTATATTTTACTTCCAAATTGACAAAACACTTGAAGATAATTCATAGATTTATTTAATTTTATTAATTTTGTTTTTAATAAAATTTTATTTGCCAAAAAAAAGCAATAGACAGAAGAATACTGATAGATTCGAGACGAGCCACAGGGGTAAAAGTTTCGCCATAATTGATGCCTTCCACTTGAGTATATCCTTGAACAACAAGGCGAGCTTTATTTTGGGTAACATTTTCATTTTTATCGATTTTGTTTTTGAGGATCCATTTAGTCCCGATGACATTTGTGTGTGTAGGATGGGAAACCAAGGACCATATAACATTCCTCACAAATTAATTTAATTACCCATGCATAGCATTTGTCTAGTACTCATCGGACAAGGCCTCTTCTACCTTTTTAGGTTCAATGTGAGAAACATAACAGGTATAGGCGAGTTGGTTTAGAACACAGTGGCGCAGCCTTATACCTTCACTCATATCACCTAACATAAGGTCCTTTGGATGATTGAGATTAACTCTGGCAGAAGGTTCCTTTGTAGGGATGGCGTTAGACGTTGCTTGCTCAATATCGGGAAATGTTGAGTTGGGTGAAAAGTCAACATGATCATCCTCTTTATTAAAACAGTCAGAGCTTCTAGGATGCTTATGAGGGGTATCATTCACAACAACATTTATGGATTCCATAAACATTTGAGTGCGTAAATTGTAGACCCGATAGGTTCGACTAGTTAGAGAATATCCCAAGAATATTCCTTCATCACTTTTTGAGTCGAACTTGTTTAAGTTTTTCCTATCTTGTAAAGTAAAGTATTGACTACCAAAGACATGAAAATACTTAATATTGAGTTTCTTTCCTTTCCAAAGTTCATATGGGGTTATTTCTATCCCGAGTCTTAGGTAGACCCGATTGATTATGTGACAAGTCGTACTCATGGCCTCACGCCAAAAATGTATGGCAATAATCTTACATTGCATCATAGTTCTTACCATTTCTTGAATAACCCAATTTTTGCGTTCAACAATGCCATTTTATTGAGGGGTCATAGGGGATAAGAATTTATAGTGAATTCCTTTAGCATTACAAAAGGTTTCAAAATTAGAATTTTCAAACTCCTTTCTATGGTCACTTTGAATTCTAATGATAGAAGTCCCTTTTTCATTAGTGAGTTTTTTATATAAAATTTTTATATGATCAAACGTGTCGACTTTTTTCAAATAAGGTCTATCCAAGAATACCTAAAGTAATCATCAACAACCACTAAAATGTACTTTTTGTCTCTAGACTTTCAATTCTAGAAGGCCCCATAAGATCCATATGAATTAGTTTAAGGGGTCGCGATGTGTGAATGTCACTATGAGATGAGTGACTTGTTCTAATTTGTTTTTTAAATTGACAAGGGTCACACACATGATGTTTTACATTTAGCAGTTTAGGGAGCCCTTCAACACAGTTTTTCTTTGAAATTTTTGATAGGCTTTAAAATTTAAATGGCCAAGATATTGATGCCACAATTCTGTAGTATCAATTTTAGCGAAATTGCATCCAAGAATATGGATTGGCTCAATACCATAGAGATTGTCGGGAGTTCTCTTGCCCTCTAAGACAATCGAGCCATTTGTGTCGTAGATGGAACATTTATCTTAAAAAAATCGGACCTCAAAGTTATCATGACAAAATTGACAAATGCTCTGGATATTAGATTTCAAGCCTGAGACATACAAGACATTACAAGGCTTCGACAGTTCAGAAATACAAATCAGACCTCGACCAAGAATAGGTACTCTAGCTCATCACCAAAGACAACGGTCCCATCAGGATGGTCTGACATCGAGAAACATATGGCTTTATTTCTACACATGTGTCCAGAGTATCCACTATCCAAGTACTATAGAGACTGATTTTGAGCTTTCAAGGTAATATAAGCAACATTTCATGAAAAATATTTTTGAAGAGTTTTTCAGCTCACTTTTCTTTATCCAGATTTTTTTCCCAATAGAATTCCTAGAATTGATATCCTTTTCAACTTTCCTGGATTGGAACAATCTGGAATTGTGCATATTGACGGAGCAGAACACAATGTCCGGAATGGAGCAAATTTGCCGAGTTGCTTGCCATGGTTATCTCCTTTTGGATATCCCAGAATGGATGGCCTTTCTAGATTTCAGGTGTTCTGCCCGTTTGGTGTCCTGCTAATGTGGTTCATTTACCCAGTATGAAAGCTGTTTGTTTCTTTTCATTAGCAGCGTGAGCTCCTTGCAGAATATGCTGTTAGTTGTTTGGCCGGTATGGAGTATTGGCCGATTTAATGTGCCTACTACATTATGTCTTTTGCCAGAATGCTGCATAATGCCGGTTTGGAGAGAGAAAAAAACTTGATCAGTTTATGCCTTTACTGGTATTGTGTATTTCTTGAAATGGTGGGTGTTGGAAGGTTGTACTTTGTCCAATTTGGTGTTTTGTCGGTTAAGTGTCCTGCTGATGTTGCTCATTTGCCCGGTATGGATGATTTTTTTTTTCATTAGGCAGAATGAGCTCCTTGCTTCTATTAGTTGTTTGGCTGGTATGGAGTATTGGCCAGTTTGATGGGCCTTCCATGCTATGCTTTTTGTCGGAATGCTCCATAATGCCGATTTGGCACAAAAAAAAAAAACTTGATCAGTTTATGCCTTTGCCGGTATGGTATTTTTCTCAGAATGGTTTTCCGGTTGGCTAAGAAGGTTGGAATGGTCTTCCCCAAATGGTTTGGTAGATTTGTAAGGATTCGTCTTTGATTGGCAAATGCCCGAGGTTTGGCCCGAGGTTTTGGCCCGTTAGGTTGCAAGCAAATCCATGATTTGATGACTGCCATCTAGCTGTTAGTTTCCTATTGTAATTTTACTATGGTGCTCAAAAAATACCCCAATATCTATATTTTAACTCCAAGTCGGCAAAACACTTGGAAATAAAATATAGGTTTCTATAATTTTTTTATTTTAGTGCACATTTACTTACCAAAAAAAAATTTTCTCTCTGAATTCACTTTCTAATTCAACCTTTTTACTTGCACATTCAATTATTGAATGTTATTAACAAGTTTTTTTTATTTTCATTCCTTATCTTTGGTTGTACAGAAAATTCATGGTACAACAACGATAACAAATGTAACTAAGTTTTTTACACGCATGGCACGTAGGCACAAACTTAGATATGGGAGGAGAGTTCATAGATCTTTGGTTGAAATAGGTATGTGTTTTAATTGACTTGTGAGTTTTTATTGGTTTGTTTATGACCTTTTAACTGAGTAGATTAGGTGAAAGAGTTGAACCAAATCTTTTCTCTACACATTGAGGTACCATCTTAGTGACTTTAGATGTTTAATATTTTTGAGTGAAATTTTCATGACGGGAATAATGATAGTTTTAGGTTGTGGGCCGTGTCGGAAAATATTTTCAATATATCCCAAACCCTTTTTATTACTAGCTACTTTCCCAAGCCCCAATATATGATCAAGTTTTCGGGTTCCACTTAAAAAATTTTTTAGATCATTCTTAGTGTTCTCAAGTTCCACTTCCAGGAAATTAATTTTAGCGATTAAGGGGCTATTTTTTACTTCTAGATCATGATGAACAACAGTGACACCCTTCAATTTTGTCATAACTTCTGCCTTTTCTCTTTCTAGGTCAATGAGTTTACTGTTTAAGATTTTATTTATTTTCTTTACTTTTAAGCATTTCCTACACTGTTTGTCATATACTTCTTGAAGTCTATAAAAATTGTTATCAGATTCTTCATGAGATGAGTTTGATTGCTCAGGAGGTGCACTGACGGCTTTATCACCACTAATAATAAATGTCTTGAATGCCATATAATTCATTTCATCATCTTTAGAGGATTTTTCTTCGTGATTTTCATCATCTTCATCGTCCGTTAGAGACACATTTAAGACTCTTCCTTTCTGACGCTTAAAATTTGGGCACTCGGTCCAGATATAACCGAAGCCATGGCATTCATGGCATTGAATTCCTTATGATTTCTTATTTTTAGAATCTTTAGTTTCTTTTTATCTTTCTTGATCGAAGTGTGAGACAAATCAGTTCTTTTGGAGAGTCGTTTACTATTTTTATTTTTCAAAAATTTCTTAAGATTTTTGACGAACAGTGTAAAATCCTCATCAATACATGATTCATCGTCTGAGTGACGATCTTTCTATTCATTTACAGTTCTCAAGAACAATTGATTTGTTTCTTTTTATTGAGGAAGAGTATGCTCATAAGTTTGAAGGGACCCAATAGGTTCTTCCCTTTTTAATTTATTAAGATCTTTGCTCTCCTCAATAGCGGTGACTTTTGGTCTAAAACGTTTAAACAAAGGTCGTAAAACTTTTCAGACAAGTCTATTCTCAAGAATACATTTTCTTAAATTTAATGTAAAGTTTACAATGTCATTGAATTTTGTATAAAATTCATCTAATGTCTTGTCATCTTTCATTCATATTTCTTCAAACTTAGTGGTGAGTATTTACAATTTTAAATTTTTAACCTATTTAGTTCCTTCATGGGTAATTTTAAGAATATCTCAAGCTTCCTTTGATGTCTCATACATAGAAATACGTTAAAATTCTTTGAAAAAAATAGCCATAAAGATAGCATATAACCCATTACTATTCCAATTACATGTATCAAGTTCTTCTTTAATCCACAAAGATAATACTTTTGATTCATTACCGGTGGTACTAGTGGGTGGAGTCCACCCAGTTTGATTACTAGCCCAAACTCGCTCAATCATTGATTTGAGAAATACTCTCATACATACTTTCTAGTATGCATAATTGCTCCTATTAAAGAGGGAGGAATAAACATTGATTGACTTATATGCATCTAAATCGGGATCGTAAATTGGGGTGAGTCTTTGATACCAATTGAAAAAGGATGGTTTGTCCCAAATTATACAATAATATTTTAACCCGTGCAAGAGTAGCGAAAATAGTACAAAATTAAATATTCAATACACTTAATGAATATTTATTTTTAGATGCCAACAATAATAATAAGTATAAAAATATACGATAATAAGAAATAATAAAAAGACACAATTTTAGTGATAAAGGAAAAACTCAATATCCACGGTAAGCGAGAAAAATCCTTCAGGCTTCAATGGCCAGAGAAGAAATCTACTCTGAAAATCAATTTTCAGATCGGGCGGTACAGATGCGCTAACCCAACTAATTTACTCCCGTCCTATGATCCCTACCAAGGAGCTCATTAGATTTGCCGACGTTGACGGAATTGGATGCCTTCCGGTATTCACGTTAATCTTCTTTGATGAACCGCTTAAAGTAGCAAATACGATCGGAACCCCTTCTTCACAATACCCACGTCACCGACAAAGGTAAAAGGGTAGAAATGTGGAATCAAAAAGAGAGGGTGATAAGAAAACTTGTTAGCACATGAAGCACAATGAAGAAAGATCGGTTTTCTCAAATGAAGCGAGAATAATGGAGAAAATAAAGTGAAATGAGTATATATTTCAAAGAGAGATGCTCCAAAATGTTCTTATCCAAAAAAATTAGAACAAATAAAATAAGGTGCTTATTTATAGAAGGCTCGAAAAACTGATTTAAAAATTCTGCCCATTACCACGGCACTCAAGTGAGGCGTGAGTGCACTGAGGGTTTCCGAGAAAACCCTATGGGCGCTCGAGTGCAGCGCGAGCACACCGAGGGTTTTTGAGAAAACCTTATGGGCGCTCGAGCTAGGAGGAGGTGAGCAGCGAGCAGGGTGATTCTAGAATTTATGCTCGAGCGCGTGGAGAGTGCACGGTAGGTGTAGGGGTACGAGAATCACGGCTTGAGCAGTGGTGTGCACATGGCAGGTGTGGTGCTCTTGGAACCCAGGAACAAACAGTTATGAAAATCCGTTGATGCAACACTTCGATGAAATACAACCCGACATCGACACATAATTAAATATGGTCATCGAATATGCCAAACATAAAAATGATCCTAACACAGTTCATTCCAATTCCTAGTTCTAATTCCTCAAACCAACTCCTCAATCGACATCTTTACCTGCAAGTGTCCAAGCCTGCCAATCTGGAGGAGTTCGCGAAAATAAAAGTCAGAGTGAGCTGAATGTTCAATAATGTATATAAATTATATATAGTTAAATATACAATTTACCTTAAATCATACTAGAATGATCAATGAATAAAATTTCGGATGCAAAGGCATGAATTTCTATAACATGCGTGCATAACTTTCAAATTTTTTATTTCTTGTTCTTAATCCGAAGTGTGCTTTAAAAATCATAACAAACATGTTAATTCTTATAAACTAAGGGTTAGTAGGATTTTATTGATAAAGAAACGTATAATCAAAACCCGATTTATATTTGTTTTCACATAATCAAATACCTTATGTCACTATTCAAATCTCATAGGTAAGTCATTGTATATATAACCCTATAAATAGAACTAAACACCGCTTTCACCCTGTAAATGATAAGTTTAAACCTCTATTATTATTACATATATTCAAATATGTCATAACATATCACCGTTAATTTTTTTATAATGGCTTAAGTATAAACAAATGAAAATTCTACATAATTACAAAAAATCCTTATATTTTCTATTCTCGGAGAAAGTATTATTAATTCTTTCATAAATTATAGAATTTTTACTTTAAATTATTCAAATCACTTGTCGTATGACTTAAGATTCTGTAGAAATTTGATTATACTTATTTTAAGATGTTTAATGCTACATTATAAGATCTCAAAGGGAGTTTTTAGGCTTGAAGAAGTCTAAACCTATGTACATTGTATTACTTCGCTAATTTTTAGCACCTCAACTTATACATGTGCTGAAATCCTTTTAAGTGGTTCTTAAATATTTTAAAATTCATATATAATATTCCTACATACTTAAAATTATTAAGTGTATATCTTGTATGTTCTAAAAACTTATCAATTTGTCCCCACATATTTGCTAATGGAAATAAAATGTTAAAATATCAAAATATTGCCGATTTTTTCTATAATTCCCATCATAAACAATTTCAACTCCATTTGATTACAGCATTAATCTTCTTGGGATCGACCAAAATACCACTCTTTGAGATCACGTGATCTAAAAATATGACTTCTTTAAGCTAAAACTTACACCTTTTCAACTTGGCATATAAACTCTTCTCCCAAAGTGTTTGGAGTGCATTCCTTAGGTGCATCATATGATCTTCGTAACTCCTCGAGTAAATTAGAATATCGTCAATAAATACCACCATAAACTTATTGATGTAGGATTGAAATACTTGATTTATCAAATCTATAAAAGTTGCAGTAGTATTGGTTAACCCAAAAAGCATAATTAGGAACTCATAGTATTCATACCTCATTTGGAAAGATGGTTTTGCCATAGCTTTATGATGGACCGTATTTTCCACCGAAAATCCAATAGAGTCTCATCTGTAATACAGACATTTGCCAATACAAAACTTGTACAACTTTCTATACAAAGTCCACAAAGTCCACAAGCACACAAAACACAGGATCCAAAATCTACAATTCAGCACAAATGGCACCGACGTCATCACCCCGGATACGACATTAGCTAAGATAAGATGCTAATTAGGTAGACAAATATAGTCATAAAAGCCTACAGAAGCACATGCATCCATCATATGCACCGGAAACTAACTACATATCCATCAATACCATACACACACATCAATATACATATACGTATTAAAATAATATATTGTATTCTAACACATACCAAAAAGCCATACACACACATCAATATACATATACGTATTAAAATAATATATTGTATTCTATCACATACCAAAAAGCATAAAACTAAGTCCCAAAAGCTCTCTAATGCGAGATCTGTAGCCTCTCTCGCATTTACAACCTACTTGGACTCGTTAGGCATAAGAATGTGTTCATCTACAAGGAAGAAAAAAGTAAGGGTGAGCCAAATGTTCAACAAGTATAATATAAATAAATAATAAGTAGTATATTTAAATGAAACAGGAAATGGGATGGAAGAAATATGTAAGGATGCATGAAGATATGAAACATGAATTAATGCACTTCTCAAATTATATTTATCTTTACGGATCAATACTAGTAAACCTTACTAGCTAAATATGCGAGAGAACGATGAAAGAAATGTACTTGTTTCTACACATTTTAAAGTCGTAAGCTTCTATTCAAGATTCGGAGGTGGGTCATCTACATATAATCCCTATAGATGGGGCTCATCAAATCTGCCCCCATGTCCCCCAGGATCCAGAGGCAGTCATCATGCTTCCACAGTAATATCTTAAGACTTGCCAAAAAATATCATCCGCTACAATACACGGCCAGAATAATCCTTAAATTTTTATTGTAATACCAATGGCATGCCAAGGGATATTACCCTCTAAAATATAAATCTGTTATCCTAATTTCATAATTTTTTATTCCATGAGAAAAAGTCTACCAAATTTCTTTCACATAGTTCTCACTCTGGGAGAACAAATCATACATAACAAATTGTGGCATTTCCTTCGTATACTTACATAATTTTCATCTTTCCTTTGGATTAAGTCTTCACATGACTTAATTTATATGCATCTACATCATAAAGCATAGGAAAGAATAGAAATTTTAACTACCGTGGGACAAACGTAACCTTAGAGGCTTCCAGACAATATTTCTTTCACAATTATTTAACAAACATAATTCCCGAAACATACAATTGAACTTATGTAAATATATATAGCTTAATTAACAATTTGACCATGTGAAATCATGCAAAAATACCTAAGGCCTCGGGTGAACAGTAATCACGAGGGTTTAGGGGTCCAAATTTACAAAACAGAGCATAACATGGAAATCGGACACCGAAACGGTAAATAACCCTATTCAAGGTATATATTTTCATTATCTATGGCCAAATAAAGCTTAGAACTCAAATAAATGAGCAAACAAAAGTCGGGCGCAGGTCTAGGGTTTGGGCGAACCTGTTCCACACGAAACGAGTGGAAAATCAGACATTAAATAATGAATAATTTATGCAATAATCAAGGGTTCCGTAATTTACATATTTTGGGTGGGTACCAGAACGAAAATACCTAAGAGAATATAAATAAAAATTGATAAAGAGAATAAGGAGGGTATGAGTACATTTATTTTGACTCGATCTACCACTTCTCTAATTGGATTGTGCTCAGAATCAGACCCGAAAACCTCATTTTGCTCCTTCTCTCTCTACCTGCCGGCTCTCTCTCTCTCTCTCCTTACCTTTCTTCCTCCCCGCTTTTATTTCCTGAAACATGATTTCCCCCCTTCCCCTGCTATTATTATTATTATTATTATTATTATAGATGTATGTATATATATTCGTTTCTTTTATTTTACAACCTACATCGATATTTGGGTGACCGTACAGGCGTACTTCGAATGCCAACTCAACAAATCTAAATATTCTCCAAAACTTTATAATATTTAATTAAATAAATTAATTTTTTTACACCCAATTACCCAAAATAATGAATAAATCTAATTAAATCGAATAAAAATTTAGAATATTAGATTCTCTCCCATTTATAAAAATTTCATCCTTGAAATTAACAAATCCTAAGAATTAATTAAACCTACGTACCTCGGAATAGATGGGGATGCTTCTCCCGAATCTCATCCCCTCTCTCCCACACTACCTTCTCACGGAAATGGTTCCTCCATAAAACTTTCACGAGAAGGATCGTCTTCGAGTGTCAAATCTAATCCTTACGATCCAAAATCTCCACTGGCTCCTCCAAATACGATAAATCCTCATTGATAACAAAAGGGACATAATCAATCACGTGTGTCGAATCGTGGATGTACTTCCTCAACATCGATCATGAAAAACGTTATGCACCTCGGCCAAATTCGATGGCAACACCAACCGATACGCTAGCTCTTTGACTTTCTCTAGAATGTCGAAAGGTCCAATAAAGCATGGTCTCAGCTTCCCTTTAATGCCAAACCTTGTGGTTCCTTTCGACGGTAGAACTCTAATAAACACAAAATCACTGACCTCAAATCGAAGCTCTGATCGTCTTCGGTCTGCATGGCTCTTCTGCCGACTTTGGGCAACCCTCAAACTTTCAACAATCACTGCAATCTTTTTCGATGACTCTCTGATTACATCGGGCCTCAAAAGTCATGTATCTCTAGTCTCCTCCCAATTGATTAGAGATCGGCACTTTCTACCATACAATACCTCAAATGGAGCCATGCCAATACTTGTCTAGAAGCTATTATTGTACGCAAACTCCGCTAATGCCAAGTGATCATCCCAACATCCATTAAACTCCATCACCGAGGTTCAAAGCATATCCTCTAAAATCTGAATAGTCTTCTCTGACTGACCATCGGTTTGGAGATGATACGCCATACTAAACTTCAAATTCGTCCCTAACTCCCGATGCAAACTCTCCCAAAATTTAGAGACAAAACGTGGATTACGATTGTACATAATAGATGCTAGTATACCTTGCAGTCTAACATATTCATTAATATACTATTGCACCAGGCGATCACAGAAATATGTAGTCCAAATGGCTATAAAATGAGTTGATATCGTCAGCTGATCCACAATGACCCAAATTGCATCATGATTGCTCATTGTCCTATGCAAATTGAAAATAAAATCCATCGAAATGTCCTTCCACTTCTAACTTAGGATAGGCAAGGGCTTAGACAATCCCAAAGGCTTTTTCTTCTCAGCCTTTAGCTGCTGACAAATGAGACACTACCAATTAAAGGCAACTATCTCCCTCTATATGTTCCCCCATTAGAACATTTTCTTCAAATCATGATACATTTTATTGATCCCAAGGTGAATAGTGTACCTGGTTCGATTCGTCTCATTTATGATTTCGTCCTTTATCTCCTTATCATCAGGCACACATAGTCGTTCCCGAAATCTCAAGACCCTATTAGCACGAACACTAAAATCAATCCGAGAATCCCTACCAAGATCACTAATAATGTCCATAAAAAATGGATCGTTCACCTGTCCTTCTTTTATCCTCTAGAGGATCTCAGTCTGCACCTGCAGGAAAGATATCATACGATTGCCCTTGCCGTAACGTTGGATGTGAGAAGACTTCAGGCAATCTAACATCTCCATCTGCTTTATCTGCATCGTCGCCACCAAACTAGTCCGACGACTCAGGACATCCGCAACCATATTCGCCTTTCCCAGCTGATATTGGATCTCACAATCATAATCCTTAAGGAACTCGATCCATCGCTGCTGCTTCATATTCAACTCTTTCTGTGAAAACAAATACTTAAGACTTTTATGATCGGAGTACACCAAAAATTTTTTGCCGTACAAATAGTACCTCTAAATCTTCAATGTAAATACCACGGCAGCTAACTCCAAATCGTGGGTCAGGTAGTTCTTTTTGTGGGCCTTCAATTGCCGAGACTCATAGGCAACCACCTTCCCATACTTCATTAAAATACATCCAAGCCCGACCTTAGAAGCCTTGCAATGTACCTTAAAACCACCAGAATCATCGAAAAGAGTCAGGATCGGTACAAATGTAAACAGATCCTTTAACTCTTGGAAGCTACGATCACATTCCTCAGTTCATTGAAACATAACTTCCTTCTTTGTAAATTGGGTAAGTGGTAAGGCAATACAAGAGAAATTCTCTACGAATCAACAATAGTATTCGGCCATACCCAAAAAGCTATGGACCTCTGTCACGATCGTTGATTGATCCCAACTGATCACGGCTTCACCTTTTTTGGATCTATCAAGACACCTCCGTTTGAAATGACGTGGCCCAAAAATATGACCTCCTTAAGCCAGAATTCGCATTTCTTCAACTTCGTAAATAATCTATACTCCCTAAGGGTCTGGAGGACAATCCTCAAATGCTTCGAATGCTCCACATCACTTCTCGAATAGATTAGGATGTCATCGATGAAGACCATTACAAACTTATCTAAATAGGGCTCAAAGACCCGATTCATCAAATCCATAAATACTGTGGGAGTATTCATCAAACCGAACGGCATAACGAGAAACTCATAATAGTCATATCTCGTCCAAAATGTCATCTTCGCTACATCTTCCTGCTTAATCCAAAGCTGATGATACCCTGACTAAAGATAAATCTTTAAGAACACTCAGGTTGCTTGTAATTGATCGAAGTGATCATCAATCCACGACAACGGATGCTTGTTCTTTATCGTGATGTTATTCAACTCACGATAATTCACACAAAGTCGTAAAGTCCCATCCTACTTCTTCACGAATAGGACCGGAGTACCCCATGACGAAACACTGGATCTAATAAAACTCATATTAAGTAGATTCTGCAACTGCTACTTTAACTCTTTCAACTCAGTAAGGGCCATACAATAAGGGGTCCTCAAAATAGATGTCGTTCTCGGCACGAGATTAAGTTCGAACTCAATTTCACGGTGTGGCGGTAGAGCAGACAGCTTATCTAGAAACACATCCTCAAACTCGCACACAATCGAAATATCCTTCACAGACAAATCATGGCTCTCCACAATGCTAACATAGGTCAGAAAGGTTTCACAACCGCTCATCAACAAATAGCGAGCTTAGAAGGCCAAAATGAAGCTAGATTCCTTCAATCTCTGGATTCCTTGAATGTGAAAAGTCTCACACTCTGGAATCGCAAAATCCACTCTCTTGTGGAAGCATCAATTGTTGTATGATATCTTGACAACCAATCCATGCCTAGAATAACATCGAAATCATGTATTTTCAAAAGAATCAGATCAACAACCAAAGATAAACCATTCAACTCAACAACACACCCAAGGAAGGAAACATCAGTGATAATAGAAGATCCCATGGGTGTCGATACAACCAAAGAAAAGTCAAGAATTATAGGAAAGAATGCAATAGGATAGGCAAACCGTGGAGAAACAAATGAATGCGTAGATCCATAATCGAAAAGTATTGTACAAGCAATGCCACAAATGGAGAGAATACCTTCAACCACATTATCTGATGCCTTGGCTTCACTCGCGGACACTGCAAAGGCCTTCCCTTGGACAATGGGATTAGGAGTGAGGGCCTTCTTCGGATAAGGTCATTCTCTGACCTTATGCCCCGCTTGGCCGCAACTAAAACAAACATCCATCAATTTATAACAAGGCCTAGTCCCATGCATCTTCCTACAATACTGACATGGAACCACTGAAGCTTCAGAAGAGGATGAGGTCTAGCTACACTTCCTTTCAGAATTCGGCTGCCTTGTTTTCTTGGACGGCCTCCCAGAACTTGCGCTAGAACTAGCACCAATTCCACTTATGCCCGGTGATCGCTTCTTGACGAACTCTTCTTTAGCAAGCTCTGGCTCATGGATTAGGGCACAATCCAACACATCTGCATAAGTTGTCAACTTGAAGGTTGCCAACTGCTTGCGAATATTGTCCCGCAAGCCTCGTAAAAATGTATATACCTTCCTCTCCTCATCATCGACCATATATGGGGAGAACCGCGATAATTCAGTAAACTTGGCATCGTACTCGGCAACTGACCAGATACCTTGCCTCAAGTAGATGAACTCCTCCTTCTGGACACGAAGGGTGGAAGGGAAATATTTTTCTATGAATGCTTCCTTGAACATCGGCCAAATAATTTCGTGCTCAGGCACCCCTAAGGCTCTCTTTTTCATTTGCCACAAGTGATGCGCCTCGCCCTCCAGCCGGTAAAATGTAAACAGAACCCAGTCTTCCTCGGGACAACGAATAACAACAAAGACCTTCTTCAACCGCTCAAATCAGGTGTCTTCTTTGATTGGGTCAAGCTCACCCAAAAACTTTGGGACTCTCTCTTGGATAAAATGATCATAAGCAGAAGGTCTAGGGTTTACAGGAGCCTGCACTAGAGCTGGAACAGGGGCAAGATTCCTTTGCTCGATATTCTCGATAATATTCGTCATTCTACCCGATAAATTTAAATATTCAGCTTCCCGATCTCGCGGCCGACCACCTCCACACTGGCTTCTCAGTCTAGGCGGCATGATCGGCTTTTGATATCAATTCTAAAACAAGAACAATTATGAATTAGTTAAAATATCATATTCTAATTAAAACATTATAGTCCACGCAATTAAACATGACTATCGTCCTAACTTAATTCTAGTCTGAGTTACACAAACTAGGGTAACTAAAATTATCCAACCTAACTTATTCATTCAATGCCTCCATCTACCTATCCAGTCTTAACCTATACAATCCTAAGTTTTTACATAAAATCCAAATTAAATCTAAGGCATCTCTTTCTCTAATATCAACTGTAATGGACTATATTTTCTACCGAAAATTCGATAAAATTTCATCTGTAATACAGACATCCACCAATATAAAATCTATACAAATTCCTATACAAACTCCACAAACACACAAAACACAGGATCTGAAATCCACAATTCAACACAAGTGACACTGACGTCACAACTTTGAGTATGACATTGGCTCAAATAGGTAGCAAAATATAGCCATAAAAACCTGCGGAAGCACATACATCCATCATATACAGTGGAAACTAACTACATGTCTATCAATACCATATACATACATCGATATACATATACATAATTAAATAATATAATGTATTCCATCACATATAAAAAAATATAAAACTAAGTCCCAAAAGCTCTCCAATACGAGATACGCAGCCTATCCTTCATCTACAACATACTCAGATCGTTAGGCATAAGAGCATACTCATCTAAAAGGAGGAAAGAAGTAAAAGTGAGTCAAATACTCAATAAGTGCAATATAAACAAATAATAAGCAGTATATTCAAATGAAACAGGAAATTGGGGGGAAGTAATATGTAAGGATGCATGAAGATATGAAATATGAATTAATTTACTTTTCAAATTACATTTATCTTTACGGATCAGGACCAATAAGTCTTACTAGCTAAAGGTGTGAAAGAACGAGAAAAAAAATGTATTTATTTCTACACATTCTAAAGCTAAAAGCTCCTATTTAAGACCCGGAGGTGGGCCATCTACATATAATTCCTGTAGATGGGGTTCATCATATCTGCCCCATTCCCCGGGACCAAAAGGCAGTCATCGTACTTCTATAGTAATATCCTAAGATATGTCAAGGACTATCACCCGCTATAATACACGGTCAAAATAAACTTTAAGTTTTTACTATAATACCAATGGCATGCTAAGGGATATTACCCTCCAAAATATAAATCCATGCTCCTAATTTTATGATTTTTTATTCTTTGAGAAAAACTCTAAATTTCTTTCACATAATTCTCATTCTAGGAGAACGAATCATACATAACAAATTATGATATTTCCTCCATATACTTGCATAATTTTTGTCTTTCCTTTGGATTAAGTCTTCACATGACTTAATTTATATGTATGTGCATCAGAAAGTATAGGGATGAATAGAAATTCTTACCACCGTGGGATAAACGTAACCTTAGAGGCTTCTAAAAAATATTTCCTTCACAATTGGTCCACAAACATAACTTTCGGAACATACAATTAAACACATACAAATATATGTAACTTAATTAACAATAAATTATGTGGAATTATGCAAAAATTCCTAAGGCCTCAGGTGAACAATAATCACATAGGTTTAGGGGTCCGAATTTGCAAAATGGAGCAAAACATAGAAAATCGAACACCCAAATGATAAATAACCCTATTTAAGGTATTGGTTTTCGTTATCTAGGGCAAAATTAAACTTGGGACTCAAATAAATGGGCAAAAGGTAGTCGGGTGCGGGTATTATTATTACTATTATTATATCTATATATATGTATTCCATTCCTTTTATTTTGAAACTCATATGATACTCGGGCGATCGTACAGGCACACTTCGAGNTACACTGTCCCAACAAAATAAAATATCCTCCAAAATTTTATAATATTTAATTAAATAATTTAATTTTTTTTACAATCAAATTACCCAAAATAATAAATAAATTAAATTAAATCAAATAAAAGTTTTGGATATTACAGTCTTTCTTATTGATTATCAATTTATGATAAGGTGAATGAAAATCAATATTAGAAAATACTTGAGCTCTATATAATTGGTTGAATAGATCCTCAATTCGTAGCAATGGATATTTATTTTTTATGGTGATTTTATTTAACTCCCGATAATCTATACACAACCGTGTAGACTTATTATTCTTCTTCACAAATAATACTGGAATATCCCATGGAAACACGCTTGATCAGATGAAACCCTTCACTAATAGTTCTTACAATTGCCTCTGCAATTTTTTAAATTTCGATGGTGTTATTTGGTAGATAGCCTTTAATATGGAAGCCGCCCCAAGTATGATCTCAATTTCAAACTCAATCTCTTAATTTGACAGTAGTCTAAAAAAACATTCTAGAAAAATGTCTTCAAATCCGCATACCACTAGTATGTTCCTTGTCGAAACAATATGGCTTCCAATTGTGATCGCATAAGTCAAATAGGTTTGGTATCCATTCTTCATCAAATGATAGGCACGCAATACCAAAATCATATAAGGAGATTGTTCTTATATTACTTTTTGAAAGTAAAATGGTTCCAACCTAAAATCAAAAAATACACCAATTTATGAAAACAATCCATGTTAACATGATAACTAATTAACTAATCAATGTCTAGAATTACATCAAAATTATGCATGTCTAAAAAAGTTAAATCTACCCCTAGTTTCAACCCATTGATCCAAACAATATACTTAGGGTATATATCCATTACTAAACAAAATTCCATGGATGTTAACACTATTACTAAAAAAATCCATAATCATTGGGGATGACAACAAATAATAAAAAAAATTAGGAGACACGAATAAATATGTTAACCCTAAATCCAAAAGTATATAAATTGAAATTTTTTAAATCATAAGTTTACCTTCGATCACCGATGGTGATGCCTTTGCATCTTGAGCCATCACTATAAAAGCTCTTCTCAAAGTACTTGGCTTCCTTGCTGTTTGCCTCAAATGATGAGGGCAATCTATGATCATGTGACCAAATTGTCCATAGTTAAAGCATATTCTCAAAAGCTTATAACACGGTCTTCCTCCATGGGATTTTCTACAATAAGGGCGTATGGGCTTTGATTGTTGAGGGCCCGGTGCACCCTGGAATTTAGCTTCTTTCTTTCCCTTGTCCATCAATTTAGATCTTTTATGGAATCCTCTAAATCCCAAACTTTGGTCTCCTAGGCTAATTGACTTCTTCTCAAATAAATTTTCTCATTTCAATTCTCATTTGAATCAGAGAGCCAAATCCAACACTTTTCTATAGGTCGTCGACTTCAAGATCACTAGTTGTCTTCAAATCATATCATTCAAGCTTTACAAAAATTTACTAACTCTCATTGCTTCATCATAGGCAATATGAGAAGTATAGTGGGATAGCTCGCTAAACTTGAGATTATACTCTACCACATCCAGTTTCGTTATTGCAAATGGATGAATTCATCCTCATTTTGTTCCCTCAACCTTATAAGAAAGTATTCTTCCATGAAAACCTCTACAAATATCTCCCAAGAAATTTGTTCATTCTCTAATCCTAAAACTTGCTTCTTCATGGACCACCAATGCTAAGTTTCTCTATTCAACTTCTAAGAGGCGAACACAACCTTATCAGGTAAGTTCCTTAGGAAAACGAATGATTTCGAGGACCTTCTCAATTCGTCGGATCCAAATCTTAGCTTTTGTAGGATTTGGATCACCCATGAATTCTAGCATCCTTTCATTAGTAAAGCAATCAGATGCAATTGCCACCGAATTTGCCGTCGTCAACTCCGGGTGCCAAGATCCTCGGGCCATGCCCATTACATCGACGATCCTTGCTATGATGGCCAAATATTCCTCTTTCCGGTTGAGGGCGAGCACTTTGTCCAAAGCCACCTTGTCTAGAAGATCGTTTTCAAATCTTATCACAAAATAATTAGCCAAATTAGATCTTCAAATTAAATTAAGACACTCTCCTTAGGACCTGATACCATCTCCCATCAGTTCCCCCTTATCTAACCCAAACAATTAATGAAATTAATTTATTTAATTTTAATTACTCATATTATTAAATTGATCCGTTTCTAAAATTTAAAACTTGAAATAAGTTATTACAAGTCTCAAAATTCCAAATCAACCTTGGACATGAATTACAAATCGATAATAACAATAAATCCAAATATATAATAATCAGCCAAAACATAAGATCTAAAATTGTCACAACTGAAACTGGCTCTATGTACCGACTACAATACGATATCAATACATGCGTAAAGAGATAAGTCCGTACAAAGATCAAAGTAACCAAACAACAATATTAGAAAATCAGAATCCAACTACATTACTCGTTGGAATATCGTAATAACTAAGTTGATATAAAACCAATTAATCGAAATAAAAGTAAACATTCTACAGCTACTATTCTAAGACAAGATACAACATCCAATTCATTCCAATCCCTAGTTCTGATTCTTGGAACTAGCTCCTCAACTAATATTCTTAATTACAAGTGTCCGAACCTGCTAATCTGAATGAGTTAGTAAAAATAAAATTAAGAGTAAGCAGAATATTTAATAAAGTATATAAATTATATATAGTTAAATATACCATTTATATTAAATAATGCCAGAATGATCAATGAATAAAATTACGGATGCAAAGCCAAGAATTTTCAAATAGTGTGCACAACTATTAAATTTTTTATTTCTAGTTCTTAATTTGAAATGTGCTATAAAACTCATTTCAAAACATACTAATTTTTATGGACCAATGGCCAATAGGATCTTACCAATAAATGAACAAATAATTAAAATTTGGATTATATTTATTTTCATACAATCAAATACATTATACTAATATTCAGGTCTGATAGGTAGTTATCATACATATAACCATATATATAGAATCAAATACAGTTTTCACTGTATGAATAATAGTTTTGGACCTTGATTATCACTATAAAATGGCATTTGGTTGAAAAGAATAGAAATTATATTCCTTTCTTATTTTCAGATGAATAAATATTTCTCCATTTGATTATAATTTAAATAAAAATAAATATTCATGTGAGAATATTTATTCTCACATATGTGAAAATAAATATTTTTATCTTGTATTAAGGAATAGTTATTTTCACATATGTAGGAAAATTATTTTCATTTATTATTATTATTATTATTATTATTATTATTATTATTATTATTATTATTATTATTATTATTACTACTACTACTACTACTACTACGTATTATTATTATTATTATTATTGTTGTTGTTATTATTATTGTTGTTATTACATATTATTATTATTATTATTATTATTATTATTATTATTATTATTATTATTACTACTACTACTGTATTTTATTATTATTATTATTATTATTGTTATTGTTATTGTTATTACATATTATTATTATTATTACTATTACTATTATTATTATTATTACTATTATAACTATTATTATTATTATTATTCACACCTTATTACTTATACTATTCAACAAATCAAACAATGAAATGCTAATTCCTACATTATTCTATTTTAATAACCAATTATAAAAATTATACGTCAAACTCCATTTTCATCCTATTCTATTCCTTAGGAATAACTATTTAATTCTTACCTTATTCTATTTCAATAACCAAACGTACCGTAATATACTAAGATATGTTATATAATATATCACCGCTAATTTTCTTAGAAAGGCTTGATACATAAACAGATGAAAAATATACACAATTATAAATAATCCCTATATGTTTCTATTTTGGAGAAAATATTCTTAATTCTTTTACAAATTATAGAATTTTTTCTTTAAATTATTTTAATCACTAGTCAAATAATGACTTAAGATTTTGTAGAAATTTGAACATACTTATTTTAAAACATCTAATGCTACATTATAAAATTTTTAAACATGCAGAACTATTTATGATGGGAATTATAGAAATAATTATCAATATTTTTAGATTTTAACATTTCATTTCCATTAACAAATATGCAGGGACATATTGATGAGTTTTTAGAACATACAAAATATATACTTAGTAATTTTAAGTATGTAAAAATATTATGTACGAATTTTAAAATATATAAGAACCATTTAAAAGGATTTCATCATATGTATAAGTTGAGGTGCAAAAAATTAGCTAAGTAATACAATATATATAGGTTTAGACATAGATTTTATACAATATTGCAAAAAACTAGAGAATAATCCATGTATGTGATGAGTAGACATATAAAGTATGAAAATATAGTATATATGAGTATTTAAAATAATAAATACTCAAAGAAATAAAAAAATCAGTAATAAGAGAAATGAGATTTGGGATACACTTGCCTTAATTTTAAATTTATTAAAATTTTTCTTGAATTTACTTCAAATAGCTTTATCTAGGTTTTTCTCCCTCCTCTCTCTTCTCCTATTTTCCTTTGATCTCTTCGCTCAAAATTTTGGAGAAAATGACTACAAATTAGCCAAATTGTACTAATATAGAAGACAAGCGCACACGCACTCGTTTGGCATGCATCAAGAACCGTGACAAAATATTGTAGCACACAAGTGTCATATCAAACGCATGTCAGACTATCAATTTGCCAATAGTACGTTCAAAAATCCCTAAAGTATGCATCGCGTGTGAGCATTCTGCTAGAGCATGCTTAAGTTTCGATCAAGCGTCCCTCAGACATGACCTCTTTACCCAAAACGTGCATGTGCACAAATCAGGTGCCAGCCGAGCGTCACGTTAACTCGATGTGTCCCGATCCAATATTGACTTTGTCATCAACTTTCTTTATGTTAACTTAATTAATCATAATAAAAATTAAAAATTTTAAAACTCGTATTTTACAATCTCAACTTCCAACCCTATTTGTCTCTCTATTTTTCTCTGAAGAAAGGAAATATGTGTCAGCTAGGGTTTTGGGTTTAAGCAACGGCTTGTAAGGCTAGCTATATTTGATGGTGGTGGAGCTCGGTTGATGGTGGTGGTCATGTAGGTTTTGGATTAGTTCATAGTATCAGGGTTTGGGTTGGTGGGATGGTGGGTTCGGGTGTCAATTTAGCCTTGCAGCGGTGGGAGATATTGTGGTGGTGGTGGTCGGTAGGGAAGTGGAGGGCGGATTCGGTGGGTTGAAGGGGAGACGACGACGTCCAATAATTTCCGGTGATAATTGCGATAAGTTTTGCATCTGCTGCATGTCTTCTAACTTTTTCTTCTTTTTTTATCCCTGAAACTTTTGCAATTTCTGTTTTATTTTTTCAACAATAATTTTTTTTAGAAACTTTAGTAAGTTCTTTTTTTCTTAACAGCGAGGTGTTCAATTTTCTTTTTGAAACAATTATTTTTGCAAAATAAATATAAATCACAACAGAATGAGAACTTGCTTGCACTTGCTTGCTAAGTAAGGGTCTAACTGCTTGTGAGGTGTAGGACAGTGGTGGGTTGAACATTAGACGGTGATGCTAATGGTGGTGATTTCACAGTAAAGGACTTGACAGAGTGATAGGGTATAGAAAAAATTGGATATTTAATCTCCTATATCAAATTTGATGCATGGAAGGAAAGAAGAATAAACTAGTGGATGGGAAAGAAACTCGGAAAAGAAGTAGAGAGAAGAAAAAGAGAGATTACTAGAAAAGAATAGATAATTGTAGTTTTTAATATCAATTTAATTTTATCAATCTTTTTCTAACAATACAATTAGAACCTTTATATAAAGATACTCTACTTACTAAGTTAAGTAGGAAATAAATATAATTTTTTAATTAATATTTTAAAATAAAGAAATAATAAAATAAAATAAGTTATAATTTTTTAATTAAATATCTTAAAAATCTCCAAAATATTACAAAATCATTAAGTAAAATAAAATAAAATAAAATCTTTCTAATTTTAAAATATCTGTAATATCCGCGTCACTTCCCTTTCCAAGGCAAGGTGACAAACTTGGCTTTCAACTCTTGATTTATTCATTGATTGATTGCTATAGGACTTCTGCTAACTTCTTAAAAATTCTGCTATTCAATTATGTTGAAAACATGAATGATTAGTGAAATTATATCTTACAAATCAGTATTAAAAGAAGCTATAGTGGTTTATATATGTGTTTGACCATAACTTGTTGGGGTAAAAGGTCGGTCAGATAAAATTACGCAAAGTCGCACACAGTGAAAGGAAAAGAGGAAGAAGAAGCACACACAAATATTACGGGAAAAATTATTCACAAACCGAAAAAAAAATCACGGGATACAAAATCCACTACAAGTTCACTATGTAAAAAATTGGTTAGAAACGCCCGAGATGGAGTATCCGCAACACACCAGAGAATAACAAAGAAAAAAACTCTCCAATGTTAAATAAAAAAATACTCCTTCGTTTTCACTTGTTATTTTTTATCTTTTCTTCCTCACTGGTGGTGCACTCCTCTCTTTTTTCACCCTTGAATCTCTATCTTTTTTCACCGTTTACAGTATGCATATATATTGTTGATCAGTCGAATATTCTATTCTAGACAATATTTATTCCTGCCAATAATATGAAGATATCTGCATAAACGGGTACCCTGAGATCACGAATGCTCAGTAAATCTTCTGAGCTGGCACCATAGATCCAACTGGATTCTAAACAAGAAATCCAATCATGCCAAACCAGTATTCTGCCAAAATCCTGCCAACCAGGCAAATTGGGCATTTTACTTTCTTTCAAACTGGTTAAATCTTCCATTTTGGCCAACCTGTAAATTCTGCGCATACCAGTCATTTGGCCATCACAGCCGGTCAACTCTTTGACCGAAATTTCAACTCGACAAAATCTGCACTTGCCATTTGCCTTCTTGGAGCCTCAAGACAAATCTGTGCCTTCCAATGGGCATCATTGGTGGTCCCGCTCCTTAGCCACTGGCCTCCATCTGCCGATCAACTTCGTTAATCGGCTTCTACTCTCTGAAAAGGTGTTCTAGAATTTTTCACTCCGAAAATGCTCTCCGCCAGTCAACCTCTGCATTGACCGTCTTTAGTTCTGTGCCAGTCAACCTCCCGTTGATCGGAAACTGCTTTCTGGTTTTGCTCTCCACCAAATAAACTCCGTCATTTACTTTTCACAAAACCTCCGATAACAAGACTTGTTTGTTGAATCATCCACAAGGGAGTAACTAACCCCAACAAACTTTCCCTCATGACCTTGTGGGAAACCTTCGCCATTGCCCAGTGACCGTTATCTCCTACCTTCCGGCAGCTTCCCCTCAATTGGAACTTCAGCGTTAACCTCCGCAAACCTGAATGACACCTTCCTCGGCTCCACTGAGTTTGGAGTAATCTCACTCCCCTTCAACTCCTTTATCGCGAACTTATCATTCTCTCTTACACTCTACCTTGGCCGTCCCATTCTGCCACCTTGACCAATACCCCTTTCGGTCACCTTGATATTTTCTTTGGCAACACAGGCCTTCATTAGATACCGCTTTGATGTCCTGCTTCCCCTTGCCATCACTGAGGCGCCTTTGGTGAGCTTTCACTAACCGTCGCCAAACGCCGTCCTGAAGCCTTTCTCATCAAGTTTTTCGGTTGAAATCATATTCAACCTTAGATCTGGGGCATGTCGCACACCTTCCAACACAAGCTTATTCCCGTTGCTTGTTCTCAAGCAAACACCCCTGACGCCAACAACCCTAGACGAGCCATCGTTATCCATCTTCAACACTCCGTGGCCAACGGGCGTACAACTCATCAAGTGGGACTTCCTCGGTGTCGCATGGTGTGAGGCCCCACTGTCTATTACCTAACTCATCTCCAAGCATGGTTGACTCCGTGCTTCCCCTGCATGGACGACCAGGAGGTCTCCACAGAAAGCAAAAGCCTCCTGATCATTAGCATGATCCCTTTTCTCCTGACAATTTCTTCTGCCCTCTTTGTCCTACTTTCTCTGCGGGCAGTCCTTCTTTATGTGACATTTCTTGTCACAAAAGAATTTGGCTACTGCTCCTCACCATTTTTCCGCCTCCGCCTCGTTCCCTCGATTTCCCTCGTTCCAGACTGTTGGTCGCCACAAGCAGATTTGGCCGAGAGTTTGAGGCCTCACTGCTTTTCCTCCGCCTTGAATCGTTCATAAGTAGGGAAGCTATAACCTCGTCCAATCTCAACGTGTCCTTCCCAAACAGCAACGTCGTGATAATATGATCGTATGAGGCGGCAGGGGACGCCAGCAACACCAACGCTTTGTTTTCCTCCTTGATCTCCTGATCAAGGGCCAACATCTACGTCATCAGCCAGTTAAACTCATCCAAGTGCTTTTCAAAGCACTCATATTCAGACAATCGTAGGCTATAAAATTGCTTCTTCATATGCAGCCTGGTTGTCAAGGAATTAGACTTATACCGGTTCTCAAGCTTCTCCCAAACTTGCGTTGGGTCTGACAGACCGAAGACCTCTTGAAGTGTGTTATCCGCCAAACACAACTTAATAGTGCAGTTGGAAAGATCGTTCTTGTCTTGCCACTCCTCCTCCGTCAAGTTCTTCGACTTCTCCTCCCTTTTTCAAAGAGCTTTTACCGTCCCTTCCCGAGTCAAAATGTTCCTTACCCTTTCTTGCCAAAGGATGAAATTATTTTGTCAATTGAACTGCTCCATACTGAACAGCGCATTCTTCGCCGACGACGTCATCCAACCGATGGTTCACAAACCTATATCTGTTACCACTTGTTAGGACAAAAGGTCGATCGGACAAAATCACGCAAAGTCACATACAGTGAAAGGAAAAGATGAAGAAGAAGCACACACAAATTTTACGTGGAAAACCCTTCACAAATTGAAGGAAAAAACCACGGGATACAAAATCCACTGCAAGTCCACTATATAAAAAATTGGTTACAAATGTCCGAGATTAAGTATCCGTAATACACCCGAGAATAATTAAAAAAACTCTACAGAGTTAAATAAGAAAATACTTCTTCGTTTTCACTCTCTATTTTTTCTCTCTTCTTCCTCACTGGTGGTGCACTCCTCTCCTTTTTCACCCTTAAATCTCTCACTCTTTTTTTATCGTATACAATATGCACATATATTGTTGATCCGTCAAATATTCTATTCCAGACAAAATCTGTTCCTACCAACAATATAAAGATACTCTGCATAAACGGCAACTGCTATTTCACCCCTGCACTAATGCGGTCGATGCACAGCGCCCCTAGTGTTATCCCCCATGCCAGCCCAGTGCAACCCGCACCTTGGGAGCCTTCACACACCCACACACTTGGTGGTTTTCCTCTCGCCACTAGCGCTACCACACCCTTGGTGGTTTTCACATACCACATATTGTCTGAAGCTCCTGGTGCTCATATATAAACGTCCTAGCTCCACCTAATCTCATCTGCCCAACTAGTCATCTTGCAGATAATTGGTGCCACGTCTTCACAAATTTCAGAGCTTCCTATAGATCCATGCCCTACAAAATGGCGCATGCTCTGCACTGTGCAGACACGTGTTCTGCAACCCAACTGCCAGCCTGTCGACCAATCCTGGAAAGACATCTGTCCGCTGCCAACTGCCACTTTCCACAGTTTCCTAAGCCCATTACTCAGCCGGTCAACTTCTCATTTACCATCTTCAGCATTCATCCGATCAACCTCCGTTGACCGTCTTCTACTGCCATCCGGTCAACCTCCCCGTTGACCATCTTTTGTTGCTCATCTGCCATCCAGCAGTACTCCTGCAGCCCTCAGACGGTCAACCTCCTGTTGATTAGAATCTATAGTTGGCCATCCGCCGATTAATCTACATTGATCGTCTACTATTCTCCTCCGGTCAACCGGACGTTGACCGGAATTAGTTCTCTAAATTTGTTCTCCACAAACCCTCCAATGACAAACTAGTTTGTTGGGTTACCATAAGGGAGTGACCAGACACAACACGCTGCAGTTGCAACTATAAATTTCCTTGTAGATGCTGCTTTTGCCGCTTTTTAGCTCCCGAGGGCCACTGCGTATTTTAGGTCGAGCAGTGCCTTTGTGCATGCAAGGATGTGTTGCGCCTCGTGTATTCTGAGAGCTCATGCGCCTAGCGTGTGCAGCTATAGTTTTGTCTTAGTGCAACTGCAATGTTGGACACTCTGCTCACTTATCATGATCTAGGGCTATGCCACATATTTGGGTGTTCTGTGCAGTTGTCCAGGTCGTGTTTTATATGCACACTTATCTTTTGTGCACAATGCACACTCCTGTGCCTTGCATGGGCATTCTGTGTCACACCTCACATCTGTATGCTTGTGCCATGCCTTGAGCCCGCATATCCATGTCGTGCCTTGTGCTCTCACACCTGGCTTGTATTCTGTTGGGGTGGGTCACTTTTATGTTGGTCTCGCTATTTCGTTGTGTGTATATGTATATATGTAATAGCTATCCCTTTAGAAGTTTTGATACTAGGGTTAGCATTTGATGTGCGCTCGAGAGAGGCTTTGGTGGGGTTACGGGGGGCGTTCTTCGCCAGAGACGCGAAGGACCGTCCTCCGCCCAACTAGGGCCGTCAGATCGGAATTTGACGACCCTGATTCATTTAACGCATAATATAACTTGGGCCGTTCAATTTTAAATTTAATTAGACAGCCCACGCACATTTAACCTGTAATATAACGTGGGCTGTCCGATTTAAAATTTGATCGAACGGCTAATATTAAATATCATGATATAAGATCGTGGCCACCCAATTTTAAATTTCAACAGACGGCAAAGATTAAATATCTCGATAATAAATCTTGGCCGTCCAACGCTTTAGATCTGACGGCCACGATTGGACGGCCACGATTTCAGTGCACAGCAACCCTAATATTTTGAACTAAAAGACGAAAAACGACCACCATTTTCATTTTCTTCGTCTCCTCTCCTCTCCTCTCCAATCTTCACATTCGAATGAGAAGCAAGCTTTTTTCTACTCGAAGCCTTCGAAGTCGCCGCCGCCGCTACCGTCGGTGATGGTTGACTCCCGTATCCAACGTACATGCAGCTCCAAACTGTAAGGTTCAGAAATCAAAAAGGCTTAAAATCGAAATAAAATATTCTACTTAAAACTAGAATATTTTGATTTCAACTTAAAGCCGTAGTGTTTTGATAAGGATGAAATCCAGAATGATTATCACAATTGACAATCCAAAGTGTTTTGACATAAGGGCCGGAGTGGCCTTACGTCTCTTGAAGCCGGAGTGGCTTTACGCTACTTGAAGGCCAGATCACTTCATAGAAGTGCAAGAGGCTGGAGCAAATAATAAGAAAACGTTGACCGGACTTGAAGAAGTTGACCAGATTTTAAAGGTATTACGTTGACCGGATGTGAAGAAGTTGACCAGATTTTGAAGGGTTGACCGGTTTTAGAAACATTGATCGGATTGGAAGTGAGAAAGTATTAATTGGTTTTCGAAACAATGAAAGTTGACCAGCCTTGAGAAGGTTGACCGGCTTTAAGTGGGAAAGTTGACCGGACGAAATCTATAATAAATTGGGTACCGAATTCAGGGCAAACTAAAGACAAACTTGGGCGGTTAAAATCTAACTAGATCACAACTAAATAGAGTAAGTAAACTACCCCGTTGACCGTCTGAGAAGAAGTACCAAGTAGGTGACTTACCCTACTTACTTCCTCCTAATTACTGAAGGGAATTACCGAGTAGATAACTTACCCCCAACTACTCCACCAAACCTCTCCTTTATATATACTGGGCTTCGGTTGAAGAAGCGAGTATGAGTGCTGATAAGTGAAAGCAATGATGAACGAAGAAGGAAGGAGATCCTCAAGTCAGCCGGAGTGGGCAGTCAGGCAAGTGTACTTCGAACGTTACTCTTTTTAAGTTCTGTTTTTTTAAGAATATTACAAGTGTACCCCTCTATTTTTAGGTTCATGATTTAATATTTTGTTTTAACTTTAGAATATTGCAAGTATATTGGACGATCATTCTTTTTAAGTTCGTTCATGCTTAAGCACTTTTATTTTCGTCTCCAAAGTTTCAGCTTTAAACAAAACTGTCAATTTTCCCCTCCCATTTAGATTTAATGCATACCGTTTTAATTACTGTTTGATAAGTTGTATTCTGATTCGAATGCATGCTTTCTGCCTTCTACTAAACTCATGTTTAAACTAGAATACATGAAAATTAAAAAGTAGACCGGCTTGTATGACACTTGCATTACCCAAATTTGAAACCGGCCTTATATTATAATTTGAAATCGGCTTAAGTAAATATCGAAACCGGCCTTGCACGTTAATTTGAAATCAACCTTGTATTTATAATTTTGAAACCGGCTAAGAATAATTGAAATCGGCCTTGTATTTATCATTTTGAAACCGGCCAAGAATAATTGAAATCGGCCTTGTATTTATAATTTTGAAACCGGCCAGGAATAATTAAAATCGACTTTATATTACAATTGAAACCGGCATTTACACGATAATTTCGAAACTGGCCTTGTATCGTAATTTTGAAACCGACATTTACACTGTGATTTTGAAACCGGCCTTGTATCGTATTTTGAAACCGGCATTTGCACTATAATTTCAAAACCGGCACTTGTATTGTAATTTAAAACCGGCATTTACTCTTTGATTTTGGAACCAGCCTTGATTTGAAACTGGCACTTGTATTATAATTTGAAACCAGCACTTGCTCTTTGATTTTGGAACCAACCTTGATTTGAAACTGACACTTGTATTGTAATTTGAAACCGGCATTTGCTCTTTAATTTTGAAACTGACCTTGATTTGAAACCGACCTTGTATCATAAATTTGAAACCGTGATTTATAATATAATTTTGAAACCGGCTTTGTAAAGTGACGTATAAGTTATACGATTTGAAACCGGCTTAAAGTATATGATTTTTGAACTAAGTGCTGTGATTTGAAACCGAATTAAAATATATGATTTTTTAACTAAGTTATGCGATTTGAAACCGGCTTGAAGTATTTGATTTTTGAACTAGCCTTAAGATATCTGTACACAATCTTTAAAGGGTTAATAGTGATGTTTTCGACTGATACTGAAAATGGCCTTCAGTAAACGATAAGAAGGAAATGTTTCTGTTACTGTTATTATAGACCTAGGACGATATGCAGTCAAGTTAGGTTCTCCGGCATGCCTTAGAATGTTACGGTGGTAATTGAGGATAACTCTATCCATGGGGTCTTATGTGGTCCGCCCCTCCTCAGGGCGTTACAATAGGAGGGTAGCTTCTGTTCTGTTCTGGCCGGCGCCCCCCTTGGATTGGGGAAGGATCTCATGAGGTGGGATCATCTGTTCTGTTTATTGCCATTGATTGTAGGGAGATGTACACAATCTATCATCGATTATTTGCCCCATCCGCTAGTAGGGTCTACTGGTAGGGTCCTTTACTGTTAAAGATGAGATTTTTGTAAACTATGGAGGTAAGACCGGCTTCTGCTCTCTAAAACATAAGTACATTGATTTCTGATTTCCGAAATTTAATCGTTTCTATTTTTACGTCTGTATCGTAATTCTGCTATAAACCACCTCATTATGGCATTTATATCTTCATGTTCAATTGTATCTGTTTTATTGAGTTATGTTCTGTATATATATTTTATTGCATACCTCTATGTACCTTGGTGAGCCTCGGCTCACTGTTTTACTGTTTTTCTCTCCTCCAGAGGAGACTGTAGAGTTGTGCTTGACGAGAAAGACTAGAGTTCAGTCTAAATGATTCTTGAAGATTTATAACACTTTTGAAGTTATCACGGAGGAAGCAGTCTTGATAGAATATATATACCAAATTGTAATCGGACCATTACGCCTATGTATGCATGAATGAGTTTTTAGGTATGAATATGAATGCTTTAACAGATTTTTAGATCGACTTCCGCTACATATTTTTTATAGATATCTTATATGGATCCTAGATGGCATCTGTGATCCTATGTTTGCGTGTTATATTATAACTAGATTAATTGTGACGGAATTAATTGAAAAAAAAAATACATTCCGTCACACAAATCCCCCAATCTCTTTTGTAAACCCTAAGTATTCGCCGTCTCAAATTTCTTGGAAACTATGAGTTCGAAGAAGTTCACACCCTCGGAAGTCGATGGCGCCAGCCGTAGGTGCATTTTCTCTTTCTCCACCTCTTTTCTATTTCTCTACCCAGAAATAAAAATATTAATCCCATAACTTCTCCAACCGAGTTCTGGATCCCACCCTTTTCAATGAGATCGAAGGTTCAAAACCCATTTCCGCTATTTAATTTTCAGCGCCAAAAGTGAAGACGAAGCTTCTATTTTTTTATTTAAATGTTGTTTGACTTGGAACAAATTTGATCGTTACTTCTCTTTTCATTTTATTTTTGGATTGCATTTGCAGGCTTTGACTTTTTCTAATTGTGAAGCTGCTTAGAAACTTTGATTTCCATTCCATTCGTCGCATATATATAGCCATCGAAGACAGAATCGTTGACGTGATTGGCATTAGAGTTTCATCTTCTTCCTTCTTCAACATCAGGTTTGTTTTCCAAATCTAATTTCCCTATTCTTTTATTCATTTCGCAATTAGTTTCTATTTGTCTGTAAAAATGGTGGGTATAAATAAATAATTAGTTAATTATTGGGCGGCTTTCACTGATTTTTCCTTGAACTAAATGAGACCTCAAGGTTTTCACTGATTTTGCCCAAACATTGTCGTTGCAACGACTAAACAGTTCGATTGGATTGGCCTTAGTAGCTGATTTTGCCCAAAATGGTCAGGATGGCCAAATGGAAGGTTTTGGCCGGGATGGCCAAAATGCCCGGGATGGCCAAAATCCCATGATGGCCAAAATGCCCGGAATGGGTATTTTGGGGGGTTTGGTGCAAAATGTCGGGAAGGTGCATTTTGCCGGTTTGGGGTATTTTGTCGGATGAAGCAAATAAATTGCCGGTATAGTTACAGCATTATGGCCGATTTGGAGTTCATAGAGTTCAATGCTTAAATAAATTAGTTGGAGCAACAAATTGTAGAATTATTCTTTCTTGTTTTCAGTTGTTGCGTCCCGGTTTTCGGGGGTCCGGAGCAACACAAGTGTTTGAAGTTTGGAGTCAGAGAGAGAGAGAGATTGAGACCGGATTTTTACGTGGAAAACCTCCCCTAAAATGAGGAGGAAAAAACTACGAGGCTTGAAGCCTGAAACGGATCTTCACTATCGTTCACTTGTTGTATACAAAATACAAAGCACAGAAAAACACTTTCTTTTCCTTCTTTGAGCCTTTTCACTTGCCAGTCAGGAAGAAGATCCTCCTTTTCTTGTGTGCTCTAAGTAGGTATTTTTGGAGAAATCATGTCAGCTGGAAATGTCCACGTGGTCACATTGTGCCTACAAGGAGGTCGACTACCTACTCTTTGATATGACCATGTCAGATCGGGCATGCTTTGGCGTGTGCAAGAAGCTAGCTGCCAACGCTGCTAATTGGCCATACTTTGTCAGGAATGCCAGCCTTGAGGTGACAAGGCATGTTCTGGGGTTTGTTACTGACTACGGCGGTGACGTGATGCATGGGTTGTGTGTTCCTTGGTAACTGTGAAGCTGAGCTGGTATTCTCGGACATCAGGGAGAGTCCTCGTCCTTTACTGACCTTTTCAGTCTTTGGATGAGTCCGCGGACTAGGTGCCATATCGCACTTGTTCTTAGATTGGATAAGAAAGTTCTCGGTCGCTAACTGCATTGCGGATTTGCTAAAGGCTTTTGGGCTCATCGTGGAATGTCCTCGGGCTGCGTGCGCCTTACGTGGTCTTGGACAAACTGATAGCTTAGGCCTCTCGGGTCAATCACTCGTTCCCTTGCTCATTCTTTTAGGGACCCCGGGTATTGGAACCCAACACTAGCCCCTCATGTCAAAGGGTTCAAGATCCTCGACCGTTTGGCATGTCCTTGTAATACCACCGTCCTTCAAGATGGCTTTTCCCATGAGAGTCTGTCTGCGTGTATACTAATCGTCCGAGGAGTGATGACGCTTGAAGGCTTAATTCTAAACTCCGTCCGAGACAACTTGTGTCCTCGGGTTTATGGTCAACCAGAATCTGAAGCTGTGATGTCCGAGAACTTCTCTGAGTCCGAGGATTCGTAGCGCCGCCGTTTTGGGCTTCTGCAGAGCATTAAATGCGTGACTGACAGGCTGCGTACACCTTGGGAAGGCAAAGGTCATTATGCCCTGCTGTTGAATGGCCAGGCGACGCGTGGCCAGGGCAATGATGGCGCCCTTTCAACTTTTCAAACCCATAAATGGCCATTTTTTTTCTCACAGAACCACTTCTGCCCGTTTCCCTTTCGTCTTCTTCTCTTGGTGTTGCTTTCCTACTGAAATTTTCTTGTGTTTTTCCGTCTTCACCTTCCGACATCGATGGCGCCCGGAGTGAGAGATATCATTTCCACGATGACGCTTGGTAGGCTCTCGGAGATCCGGGCTCGATATAAGATTTCGGAATCCACGACCATGCTGATTCCGGGGGCGCAGGACAGGGCCCTGCGCCCCCTAGATGGCTTCATCACCGTTTACGAAGTCCACCTGAAAGGCGGGTTGCGGTTCCCGGTGCCAGGAGAGCTTTACGAGACCATGAGGGCACTCGGGGTTCCTTTCGCCAGATTTCAGCCGAATGCGATAAGGTATTTAGTCTCCTTGTGTGTTTTCTTCCGATGCCGCGAGAAGCTCTTGAGTGTCACCACCATTAAGGTTATGTTTCGCTTCACGCATAACCTCGATTGGATCACGATGACTCACCATCCGGATTTTTCTCTGATGTGCGGCGGCAACCCTGACTCCACCAAGCGGTGGAAGGATAAGTATTTCTTCCTCGGAGTTCACGAGCATTGGGCCATCCCTGTCGGCTGGGGGAAAGTGGCCAGCCGGTGGTATTCTGATCCTTCGATAGAGGAGAGGGAAATCGCAAAGGAGTTCACGGACTTGGTGCTTGCCAATCTTGGGGGCTTCCATCTAAATAAACGCAACGTCTGGTTGTCGCCCGAGAACTTTGAAGTGGCCAAGTGGGAATCACAGGTCGAGGCCCCTACTGCAGCTCCGCCCGAGAAGTCCAAGAAAAAGAGATCGAGGGGGAGGACGCGGCCATTGAGGATAGGAAGTCCGGCCGGTCGCCTGGAAAGGAGCCCTACGGCTGAGAGCTTAGAGCGCCCAGCCGCCCTCGTCCAGTATCCTCCTTCCAATGATGACGATGATGATACTTTTGACGTCGTTGTTGATGACTTGGGAGACGACGATGTGATTGCCCCTCTCTCCAAGAGGTCGAGGACCATTACTCCGCCAAAGTCCCTGGGGACGGAAGGTCTTGCCCTGGCCTCCACATCTGGTCCTCCTGCCAGGTCCTCGGGGACAATTTTCCTGACTACGGAGATCTCAGGCGTCCAGCCCCTTAGTGATGATCCTGTTCCTGTAGTTCCCGCTGATTTGCCCTGTGGGGTCTCGAACAGGATAGATCAACCTTCCGAGGACATGCTAGGCAGGAACTCTTCTACGGGCGCTAAGAGGGAAACGACGGCTGAAACCGTCCGAGAGGCAGTGGAGGTCGAGGAGTTTGCGGCTGACCTAATGCCCTCCGATCCTTCTGAGCATCCTGCTGTAGTCCAAGTTGATTCTGGTGAGGTTCGGAAGGAGTCTTACGGTGAAGAAATCTGGGGTGCCCAAGATCCCTATGCTTCCGAGGCGCCTTCTATAGCTGTCGAGCCCCCAACCGTTACCGCTGATGCTAGCGCCCCATTGCCTGAGGTAGGGGTTGAGATTTCTGCGGCGCCTGTCCCGGTGACCCGAGCTCCCGAGACCACTGGGGAGGCTTTTGTGAGTGGCGACTTCCTCGTTTCCCAGGTATTTTCATTTTTCCTTTGAATGTCCTGGTCTCTTGTTTTCCCTTCTCCGGTCCTATTAGTTTTTGCCCTTTGATGTAGCTTCGAGACGTAGTTGGGAATATTGACGCGATAATTGGAGAGGTTGCCCAGGGTTTCTCCCAAATGGAGGCTCTGAGGACTGCCAGTGAGGCGGCCCGAAGGGCAGAGATGGAGCTAGCTGAGGCTAGAAGTAAGATAGCCTCGTTGGAGGAACTGTGAAGCTTTAGCGGGCTCAGCAGTCGCTGCTCCAGGACAGGCTATACCGTCAGGACGAGAGGCTGAGGGCGTCCATATCACCCGCGGAACTTGCACCCTTATTGGAGAGCAAATACTGGGACGGCGTCCACATGTGCCGTCGAGTATTGCGACTGATTAATTCGCGGTTCCCCACTGCTGTACTTGATCCCCGGAATGCCAATGCTTTAACGGCGAAAGATTTATACGGGATTTCTGGGAGGCCTTTCCCCAGCTCCTCTCAGCCAGGGCCGCCCCGTGATCCTCTTTCTCCAGGGCCGTCGGATCCGGCAGAGCCCCCTGAGCTTCACGAAGACCAGCCTCAGCAGGCGGAGTTCTCGGGGAGCAGCCAGCCCCCAGCGTCTTAGGATATGCATATGTATCATTTTTTTTATTACACGATGTTCATGCGTTGTTTGATGGAATAATACTTAAGTCTTAGACGATTTCTCGCTGTGCTTCCTTCTTTTTTCGTCATGCTTGTTGAGGCTTTGGCCCCTAGGATTGCTGGGACGGAACCGAGTTCTTGAATTCAACCTCTTGGGCCGCTCGGACGGAACCGAGTTTTTGAATTTGACCTCTTGGGCCGCTCGGACGGAACCGAATTTTTGAATTCTACCTCTTGGGCCGCTCGGACGGAACCGAGTTTTTGAATTCGACCTCTTGGGCCGCTCGGACGGAACCGAGTTTTATTAAATTCGACCTCTTGGGCCGCTCGGACGGAATCGAGTTTTTGTATCCGTCGTTATTGAGTGAGTCTTAGAACAGTTCCCGACAGATATAACGAATAGACGTTTTCATTAACGGGTACGCGTCACACCGTGTGGCCTCCAGGGCTTTCTTGAATCCTCACGTTACATTAGTTCATAAGCTCCAGTCTTGGCGGTCCTCTTTCTTCTCCCTTGGGTCTCCTAACAATTATGTTCAGTGCTAGTCTTGCCAGCATCGGTGTTGCTAAGAACGAGTCAGGCGTGTTCCAAGCCCATCTTGGTCTTGCCTTTGGAGTGGCGTGACCGGCTGTACCCTGCTGCTCTGCGGCCATGCCCAGGTCGTGGCAGGAAACGGTCAAGATAGCCTTCCGTCACTAGCCGCTTGATCTCTGCCTGAAGCTTCCTGCAGTCCTCGGTGTCGTGGCCGTGACAGCAGTGGTAATGACAGTATTCCCACTGGTCGCCCCCTTCTATGTTCTTTGGGGCCTTGGGCCATCTCAGGAATTCTTCCTCCCTGATCTGCCTCAGGATGTTGGTGAGTGATTCAGTGGGAGCAGGTGGACCGGATGGCCTCTCTCCTTCAGGGAACGTCCGCTCGGGCTCGTTTTGCCTGGACGGTCCCTGGGTCTTCATTTGGGCACTCGCCTTTCTCTTTCCTCCCCCTGCCCTCGTGTACAGGGGGTCTTCTCGTCCTTCCGGCTGGCTCATACCGCCGGTTTTGGGTCCGAAGACCGTCTTCCAGAGCCTCTTGAGCCCTTTATTCGTCGGGGCCTGACTTATAGATTTCTTCTTGTTGAGGTAATCCCTTAACTCACCAGGAGCTCGGGCAGCCTGTCGCTCCTGGGGCACTGGCGGAAACGAGCTTTCAGGGTGTCTTCCTCTGGACTGCTCGTTTACCCTCTCGAGGAGGGTATTGACGGTTCTTGAAAGGTTATCCACTTTTTGTTCTAGCTTTCGCATGCTGGGACCGCCACTCCTCCTGTTGTCTGACGGGAGACACCTGTCGAAGTGCTCCTCCTCTCGGGCGGACGTACTGTCTCGCCTGCTCATCATCTTTGGGGCGCTGGTGGTTGTGTAAAAATTGTTGAAGCGTGGTCGATGTTATTCTGGGAAGGTGAGAAGCTAACTTTTAGTCCTATTCCCACAGACGGCGCCAATGTTGCGTCCCGGTTTTTGGGGGTCCGGAGCAACACAAGTGTTTGAAGTTTGGAGTCAGAGAGAGAGAGAGATTGAGACCGGATTTTTACGTGGAAAACCTCCCCTAAAATGAGGAGGAAAAAACCACGAGGTTTGAAGCCTGAAACGGATCTTCACTATCGTTCACTTGTTGTATACAAAATACAAAGCACAGAGAAATACTTTCTTTTCCTTCTTTGAGCCTTTTCACTTGCCAGTCAGGAAGAAGATTCTCCTTTTCTTGTGTGCTCTAAGTGGGTATTTATAGAAAAATCTGGCTGCTGAAAATGTCCACGTGGCTATTTGTGCCTACAAGGAGGCTGATCACCTACTCTGCTGACATGACCATGCTGTATCAGGCATGCTGGCGTGTGCAAGAAGCTAGCTGCCAACGCTGCTAATTGGCCATACTTTATCAGGAATGCCAGTCTTGAGGTGACAAGGTATGTTCTGGGGTTTGTTACTGACTACGGCGGTGGCGTGATGCATGGGTTGCGTGTTCCTTGGTAACTGTGAAGCTGAGCTGGCATTCTCGGACATCAGGGAGAGTCCTCGTCCTTTACTGACCTTTTCAGTCTTTGGATGAGTCCGCGGACTAGGTGCCATATCGCGCTTGTTCTTAGATTGGATAAGAAAGTTCTCGGTCGCTAACTGCATTGCGGATTTGCTAAAGGCTTTTGGGCTCATCGTGGAATGTCCTCGGGCTGCGTGCGCCTTACGTGGTCTTGGACAAACTGATAGCTTGGGCCTCTCGGGTCAATCACTCGTTCCCTTGCTCATTCTTTTAGGGACCCCGGGTATTGGAATCCAACATCAGTATTGATGAAAACAAATATGCCCTTACCCATTTCATAGACTGATGAGATTTCAGCTATCTCACGGCCTTCTTGCTTTCCCCTTCCTTTTTATCAGGCATATGAAGATTCATCATTCCAAGAATATAAAAAAGTATCTAAAGAGGCAGTGTCTATAATTGTAAAGAATTTATAGGTATTGTATCTGATATGCTTGTTGTGATTAATGTTCTTTTTGGTTTGATGTCGGAAACCACTTTTTACTATTTTCGTTTTGTAAGATATTAATTAAGATTCTTTATCTATACTTTTGGTAGTAGCACTTTTTGACTGATTTTTTAAGTTGTTGTTGGTATCTTTTTACTACTTAAGATGCTGTGTACGTGTCACACAAATACAAAAGATTTCAACTCGAGCAAGCCTTGAGCGTCGTTGCTTTGCCATCAATTTGGAATTGGCGCTGAGTATCGAGCGTCATTTAATTGTCTTATTATTTCTTGGTCGCTTGCTTTTATATAAAATAATATGATTTTTTATGTTCACAGGAAACTAATCCCCCAAGTACAGATTTGAGTGAAGTATTATAATATCATCACTATTTAGAGTTGTGAGTACATATTGTGATAGATATTCAATAATTAAATGATGGTGGGCTTTTTATATTATGACATGTAATTATAGTTAGTTTAAAAAAATTTATATTGTAACTTATATTGTAATATATTGTGATGGATATGTAGCTGTTTCTTTAACAGTTAAAATTAATTTTATCTTCACTAATGTTAAGTGACAAAATATTCAAATTGTTTATTTTTATTAATTGTTCTCCTCATTCCTTTCTTATCAGTTTAGAGTTTTAAAACTTGTATATTTATATTTATAACATTATGAATATTGAGTGTCATCATAGGCCGCGCGAGAAGGGGTAGCAACCTCTGTCGTCGAAGGAGAGGACGCAGTCGGCGTCATCGCAGGGTGGCTATCACTATGGCGGCCGTTGTCCATATTTTAATATTAACATAATTATTATTTATTTTAAACTGATGCATAATTATTATACATAGTTTAATATAAGAAAATTAAACTGACTGTTGATTAATTGTAGGCACGAATTGGTTATTCTTTGACTGGTAACCAAAAATGTTATTTTTGAAGGAATAAATTCTGAACTGTTTGCAATATAATTAATAATAATATGTTAAACTTTTGGTAACCTTATAATTTAAATTGAACAATAGCAAAATATAAGCAATTTGAGTTGATGATCAAGTAAAAATCAAAAAATGTTTAATCAAAGGAAACGACTGTTTTACAGCAAAATTTGTGTTGATTTAGACAATCCTCATGGGCTTTGCATTTATCAAGATTAAGACTAAAAACTATATTAAGAATAATTGATAAATTTTAAATATTTATTTACTTACAATTGAATTTAACAAATAATGTATACAATTATAGAGAATTGATAATATTAAATAAACAATATTAATGATTTATAATTAACAGCAATATGAATAAACATATATTTCACTGAGCCATTTTCTATCTCCTTAACAAAGAGAATGACAATCTCAAAAGAATAATCAGCAATTAATTGATTACTCAATTAACAGCTACAAGGTACAATGTCAACGCATTTGGATGTCTTGCACCAAGGCACAACCATGGTTGATGAAGAAGAGGATACAACTACGAGCTTAGTGATTGGGGTGGCATCTCCAGAGACGGAATGGCCACTTGCCACAGGTTTTCTTAAACGGTGGCAGCTCCTGTTCATTTGCAGTTTGCAGTATTTGTAGTTAGCAATTGCAAGTAGCCTGAAACAACAGAATAAACATTCAAAAAGATAATAGCAGTATATTTATGCTAGAAGGCTAAAAAAAAATCTCTACACTTTTCGCAACAAATTAAACACCACAAGACTCAAAATTATGAATCTGACCACCAGATTTATCATTAATAGCCAAACCGGGAGGAGGAAAAGTCACCTGAGAGATCACCGATCTTATCTTTACGGCCTATTTGACATCCACAGTAGCCGACTACAATCTAGGGCTTCCACTACCTTCAATCTCGTTAATAGCATCAACATACTCACAAAATCTACTTTCAATCTTCTACTCGAGTAAAGAAAAGGAGGGGAGGATGAGGGTAGCGGCCATCCCTCAGATACCACTGCCACTTCGGGAGCTCAGATATAAACAAAGATTGAAATTAAAAAAAAAAGTATACCTTCAACAATAGTATAGGAATATTTCTAAAACAGTAAACATAAGCCGCATATAATATAGGAAGATACACAATCATAATGGAGCATTTGTCTCCTAATGATTTCAATGTTTAAATTTAGAATCCACACGCATAACAACATGATTATGGAAATTGGCAAGGATAGATTTATTTTGGAAAGGACAAGACCTCTCTTTTGCTTCAAGAGATGCAAAAGACAATGTTTTTTATGAGTGAAAAGTGGAAGCTGGACAAACAAATGCACATCCACTTCAAACCATTCAACTCACAAGAAGTTCTAGCATTATCTTCATATCAGCGATTCAAAGAAAAGGCAAACTCTCAATAAGAGAAAGCTGGTTGTCATGCCAGTACCAATGAGATCATACCTAGTGGAGATTCTACCAAGTGCCTCCAAAATTGCCATTTATTCAAAAACTCTCCATGCTGCTTCTCCAAAGAAAAAAATATGAGTTCAGTTAGAACATAGTTAACTCAACTTCTGGGAAGACCCATTGCCAGGTCATGGACTACTGACGACAAGCCAATAGACAATTTGATTGAAGTGAACCATGGCAATTCAGTGGACCTAGATACACCTAGTTTATTGACAATTTTATCTTCTTCCTACTTAAGCACATATTTAGCATTTGATACAATGGCGACAGAAAAAATCCAACTTGATGCTGAGATGCGTAAAAAACGATGCCAACTAAACACACCTACTTGTGCAGATTGTGGTGAAATATAATATATATTGTTCACAAGCGGAATAAACTAGACTATAAACTTCAAAAAATGAAAAAGCCAAACACAATAGTAGTCAAACACTAAACATACCAACAATGCCGACTAAACCCTAATTAACAACATCACCGCAACAAAATAAATAAAGACACACCACAAAATCAAAATAAGAACAGTGAGAATCCAAAAGCGAAGCCGAAGCCGTGTTCGTAACAAAGATCAAAATAAGGAAATATATTTTTACCAAATATCGAGTGATTTTATCAAAGATCCAAGCCTTATTTACATTGATTTGGTAATATTTATATTTAATTCATAAATAAAACATTTAGGAAAATTTATATTTGGTAATATTTATATATTTATACGGTAAAATTTTAAATAATTTTTTAAGAAATTAAAAATTGGTAATTAAAATATTTTCTGAAAGTATTTTTTTATTAAATAAATCAGAGATGTAATTTTTTTAACTTAAGTTTTTGCTATATTTTTTCACTCTATGTAATACTAAGAAATTAAATTTTACTTAAAATTATATGATTAACATTGTAATATTAATATTAACAGTGACATAAATTATATATATATTAATAAATATAAATAATAATATAAATATTATAGCTCACAAATCCTTCCAAACCGGTCACAAATCCACACTAACATTTTCAAAGATGGCGCCTTATTACATTTTACCAAAAAAAAAAAAAAAAAAACTGAAGAGGGAAATGAAAATCGAAGAACTAATAAGGAAATACATTTTTACCAAAAATCCAGTGGTTTTACCAAATATCAAGTGATTTGGTAATATAAATACATTTTTAAAAAAAAATTATTACAAATAAAAACTAAAAAAAATTTAAAGAACAAAACAAAAAATAAAAGAAAAAAAGAAAATAAAAAAGGCAGCTGAATCACAACGGCGGGAAAAGGGAAGGAGAGAATGGCTACGATGACGGCGACAGCAACGGCTACAGCAACTTTCTTTCAGGTGATGGTGACGGCAACGGTTGTAACAACGATGACAACAGCAGCGCAATTCACCAAAATTAAGGAGAGAAGAGGAAAAGAGGGAAAGAGAGAGAGCGGCACTAAACGGTAAATGGAGAAGACTAAATAAACCTAAGGTTTATTGAGAGTTAGAAGCTTGGTAATACAGCAAGGTTGCCTAGGTCCTTGTAGGGGAAGCTTTGTATGTTATAACTCATCCGATCAACCTATCTTCAAATGTTCCTCTTCAAGGGTGATGTTTTGTATAGAGTCTGATTGGGAAGTATTTGTCCAAAGATTATTTTCACATGTTTGGAAGCTGACTTTTGTTCATGTTCTACATGACCAGAGGATGAAAAGACGCACCAGCGTTGTAATATTTAAAATATTTTTGAATTAAATATAAATTATATAATAATTATTCGGTTATTTTTAAATGTAATAATAATAATAAATAAAATATAAGAATAAATAATAATAATATAATAATAATGATAATAAAAGAAAAAAGAGAAAACGAGGAAAATAAAATAAGAAAAAGGAAATAGAGAAAGAAAGGAATAAAGAAGAATGAAAGGAGAGAGAGAGAATGCCGGCTGAATTTGCTCCACAACGACTTCCTCTTCTATAGCCAATCTGTTGGAAAACCACCTTCTTTCTTCTTATCGGTTGCCAACCTCATTTTTCTCACTTTCAGGTTGCCTCATTTTTTTAAAAAAACGTTGCATTCCTCTTCTTCTTCTTCTAGATTGTTATGGACAAAATCAAAGAGGGAAAGAGTAAGAAAGGGGTAGTCGAAAGTCTGTTATTGTTGCCACTGTCGTTAATTGGTGCCAGAAAAAGTATCGTCAGGGCTATTCAAAGCTGCTAACGTTAGTGTTTCTTGTTGTTGCTACAGCGTCATCGCAAATCAGGCAAGTTATTTTGTGACTAGGCAAGTTAATTTGTGACCTCTCTTGCAAGTAGAATTTGTTACCTTCCATTCTCAGCAGTTAAATCCCTCCCTATCTCTTTATTAAGGTTAATCTGCAAGATAATTTTGAGAATTGGGTTGTATTATTTAGTGCAAGTGAAGAAATTAGGAAAACATTGCTTTGTCTCTGTTGAGCGTTTGGCTATTGGCACATTAAGGGATGAATTTGGAAATCGAGTGATTATAAACATTGTGTATGTTGATTGGATGCATGTGTATACAGTGTATAGATATATTTATTTGTTTGCATATATAGATATTCGAATTATATGGGTAATTTGCGAAGGATTACAGAACAGAGCCTTGTGCTCTGTTGGCAAATTTCCTTCGAACAGTAGTGCCATCGATGGGTAGTAGATTAATTGATTTGGGGTGAAGTCAACCGTTGATATTGTATTCCAATTATGGGCTTCAGTATAAACTGATATACATCAGATTTTGTATAATTTATGTGTGTATGAGTATACATAGATATATATACAATAAAATGTAGTGTGCATATTTGTATGCAGTGATGGTATTCTGATATATACTTATATGTATGTGTAGGGGCGTATGTGTGAAGGTATCTATGCCATGGGTGGCATATGTGTGTATAAGCTGGTAGTGTGTGTGTAGCCGTGTGTGTATGAAAGAGAGGTGCAGGGATGTTGTACTCGTGTGTGTATGTGAGAGAGAGAGAGAGGACAATAGTGGGTACTATTTATGTATGGGATGTGTGGTAATATATGAATGATTATATATATATATATATATATATATATATATATATGAAGGATTTAATAAAATATTAGGGCATTTGGTCAAATATCCAAACTATCCTTGGCACTTTTCCTCTTTTCCGATAATGATATTATTTACGTTATCTTCGATTGTATGTATATGGTTCCTATCAGTACCAAATGACATTTCTATTATTGTACTTATAAAGCCTTATTTGCGTTATATTCGATTGTATAAGTATTTGAGTTATTGATTTCTTACAGTTAATGTTGAGAAAAGTATATGAAAACACCAAGATATCTAGTCAAATGAGAGGCTACGACACTTTAATATGATCTACACTTTTTCAATATTGATTTCTGTATCAGGGTAATGATGAGATATATTGTTATTATAGTGGGATACTTATAATCATGTGACCATCATAGGAGATAATATTAGAGATATCATCAGCGATGAATATCTTAGATGGTATGAGTATGTTATGGGTACAGCCTCTAGGAGGATTGTAGGGGTAGTAAGGATGTCATGGTTAATCTCGTGTCACTTATTTAACCGTTAGGGACGTAAATACGTAGCATTTAGTTCACAATCACAGAATAAGGTCCAAGAGATTATTTGTGATATTTTGTTATTGTTGATACTTCTTGAGTTCGGGATTCAGTGGAATTCATGTGTTGTATTCGGTAGAATCCATATGTCGGATTCTATAATATTCAAATTTAGTGGAATCCATTGTTATTTATTGTTATTTGAAATTTAGGTTATTCACGCTGATATTCAGACTAGGAGATCCCTTTATTTCTCGTAATGTCAGACTCTAAGGGATTTTTGCCTATTATTGATAAATCTTATGATCTTTGTCACATGAGGGTATGAGGTTACCTACCTTACTTTTGCTTTTAAGTCGTGGATATGACGAAATATAGATGTCGGACATATTTACCTGTTAGATATTATATTCCTGTTGTGACTTTTGGCATATATTATTTATCATATATTTAAAATATTTATTATTATTACATATTTTTGATTTATTATTACATATTGGGTATTTGGTTCATTCTTACTATTTTTTTCTTTCAAAGTAGTAGGATTAGAAGATGATAATTCTAGAGCTAGATAAAGAGTTGTGGTAAGAGAGATTATGAAGCCCAATTAGAAAGTGTGTTTATTTTATACTCTAAAGGTTTATTTTAATATTTTATTTTATTTTGTTGGGATTTTTAGAGCTATGTTTTTTTTTAAAAAAAAATTGCTTTAGGTATAAAGATATTTAGATTATTATTATAGTTATATTTTATCAATTGTGGATATGTTATATATTGATTTGAGACTTATGATTTTTCCTACGAGATCGGAATTGGGCGATGGTTGTGTACCAGGTTTGGGTCATCAGAGGCATATTTTCTTTGCTAAGGCTAGGATAAAGTTACATACATGTTATACGATCCACCAAAGATGAAAATTCTTAGATCGAGAGATGTGATATTCTTTGATAACTATACTACCAATGACATAGAGAAAGATAAGCAAGATATATCCTCATAATCATGACAACTTAATAGATGAAGATCTCTATAACTCCTTTTCTAGTTCAAAATGGTGCACAAATGATGTTTTGGATGATTTGCTAGGTGTTAGTGATCTTGATGTTCTTGAGGATGTTGTTGTCCATGAACAACACTAATCTTCTAAAGTTCCACATGCTTTTCCACTAAGAAGATCTTCTGGTGTCAACCATTCTTTCAGTTATTTTTTACCTGAAAATTATTATATATATTATATTTGACTTTGTGTGTTATTGTTTAACTAATTCACAAATTCAACAAAAGAAAACTGATTTAATCCTAGATGTTTGTTTGGAAATCTCACAATGCATTCCCACAACCTTATGCAAGCATTAGTGATGTGGTGATCCAAACTCAAATCAATTGACCTAGTCTAAGCTGATTATATGGAAATCTTAATAATAAATATTCATCATAAATAAAATATAATTACAATAATGTTATCCTAAAATTTATTGTCTTAACCTATAAATAAATGAAATAACAATATTCTAATACATCAAAAGTCTAAGGATGTAATCCCAAAATAAATATGCCACTACTGTTTCCAAAATAAAACTTTGATACACTCAACGAAGATAACAAGTAGATTTTAGAATTCTCTATCTGTACATTCCTCAATCATCTCCTCATCTTCAGCTAGCTATACTGTTCTATACTAATCTAAAGTCAAAAAAAAAAAAAAAAATGTAAGGGTGAATTGAAAACTCAACAAGTGATATAATCAAGAATGGAGCAAATAATAACAATGTTGGATAACTATATCAATAGAATGCAAAATCAATTCCCTTACAATGACAACTAACTATCATTATTCAAAACTTCTTGCTATATCGTAATCACGACTCAATGACTATACATGTGTCAATTATCAAGGGTTATCAATAAACTCATAAGATCATAAATGCAACCTAAATTCTACTGAATCTGAATATCATCAGTAAGTTAGGTTCTACCAAACCTATCCCAATGGAGGTTACTACTATAAAATATATCTCAAAAACCTTCTTAAATCTTATTTTGTCACTGTGAATCAATGACTATATGCTCATTATCAATAGTTAGATAATAATATTGAGGTAATCAATGATTTTAAGTTTGATACGCGAACAACTCATGATCTCTTGATAGTTTCCATCTATAGGTGCGTACCATGATAATCTACATGATCATAACCTTGATATGATCTCATTTGTTTATTTAAAGTCCCTTCTGATCCATATTCTATACAAGGAGGATAACTATGCTCAATCTATATGATCATATTCATATCCCTAAGATACTGTTAAATCCTTACTCTACACAAGTAGGATAAACACACTTAGCATATCAATCCCAGCATATCTCAATAAGGCATTTATTGATATATCAATTCACATTATTCATAAGATTATAAGTATCTATCTAAGATTATCGATCTCAATTTATTAGGATATGGATTAGATGTCAGATAATTATAGATAATACTATGGTTCTGTAAATTTTATATATTTTTTGATAATGTAATAACTTCATACAATCTTCTCTATCTAGTCAAAGAGTAAACAACAAAGTAGAATAGTTAGGGATATAAATATCTATTAAATCAAATGGAAAGCTAACTATAGTTGCTTATACATCAATACTTCCTCATTCCCTACATGGCTAACTTCTAATTTCTTAAAACTAACTTAAGGTTCTCTAACTCTTTAAACACTCTTAGAATACGCTTAACTAAATAAAATATCTAATGCTCTTATACTTAGCCTACCACTCAGCCATTAAGAGGAAAAGGCTTCTACATGTTTGATATCTTATAATATAAGTTTAGATTATCAAAATTCTTAGGATTTTTCACTTGATTAACTTATAATATAAATTAACAAGGTAACAACTCAGCTAAGGTCACTAAGATTCATAGCCAAGCCACCTAGGTTCACTACAAAATAAAACTAATCTTCTATAATCAATACATCAATTAATCGGTGGATTAAAAATCTACTAGATAACATTATACAAATTATGTATATATGCCTAGGGAGGCTATACTTAGCCCCCACTCCACTTTAGGGAGTTCACTTGTCTATCAAATATCTAACCAAGTTAATGTATAAAATATACAAATTGGTCTTCTTTTCATATTCTAGAGAGGCATGGCTATTTGGGTCAACCATAGTCCGAACCGATTTATTTAAATACATGGTCAATTTACCACAACCCATGGCCAAATGGATTTTTTTTGTCCCATTTAGTAATCCATTTATATATATTAGTTTACACATTACAAAACTTATAAATTTATAATCCATGAAAGACTTGGTGTGCAATGTTCACATTTTGACACTGAAAGATCTAACCTTAAGCTACGACCCATATGAAAAGTTATCATACACTTCAAAATACTTGCATAGGACTTTATATGTCTCACTTTTTATATATTAAATATATATATTTACCCACTTGAGTTTAGGCCCATTCCACCAACAAGAATCTAAATCATTTTATGAACATCAATATGAAGAAAAACTTTTAAAAATCGTATTAAAAAGTATAAAAATTAAAACTTTGATATAAAAAGAAAATTGAGTCATAAAAAGAAGCTGAAATGGATATTTTAAAATGGATATAAGACACTCCATTTAACATATTAGAATTAATTTAAATCGATCAAAATATATTGCATTGGAAAATATAAAAAGATTGCCAACAAATAGTATGAATTTCACATGCCTTGATTTTTTTTTCTTCAAACGACCAAGAGAAGCCCGAACGGACTCCAAGATCTCCACGAGCAAGACCTCTCCTTCACTGTTTGAGTGCGGATCTGAGCTTCTTGATCTCCAAGAGTGGGCACGACAAAAAGAAGGATAGGAGGAGAGAAAAGGTCTCAAGATTTCTTATTATTAGTTCTCTCCCTTTTCCACTTCTCTCTTACACGAAACAATGGAGGAAAAAGGGGCAGCCAAACTATTGTCTTTTCCTCTCAAAATTTACTGCAAGAACGAGAGGGAATTAAGATTTTTGAAAGCTAACAAGAGGGCCCTGTCAAGACTTAGCAAAAAGGGGAGCTAATAATGATTTTAATTTTTTAATCTTTTCCAAAGAAGGGGCCGACCAAATGAGAGATTGCAGCAATTAGTAATTAGAAATCCTCAATCAATTCGCAACAAAAAATAATCAAGGAGGTGGTTGAACGATGAGGGAAAGGGGCATCCTTCATGGCTAGGGTTTCAAAGGCAGTTTAGGGTTTTTGGCTCAGGGTTTTCTATGATTTTTTTCTTTTTGCATTTTAGTACACTAATTTAATTAGTTTTTAACTTATAATTACAGCAACACATATTTACACTGAATTTTAATTAATAAAATTATACACTAAAATAATATTTACTATTAATGAAGAAATTATTAAAAAACCTTTCAGGCAACTCATCGAATTTAACTAGTCTAAAGTTTTTATAAAGTTAGTTTAGGCCTTCACATAATTTTTTCTTCACAAAATATCATTTGCACAATTATTTTTATAATTAATAATCTCTATTAATTAAGAATTCAATCAACCTAAAAATATAAAACTAAAATATTATAAGTGATGTATATTATTGTTTCTTTTGCGTCTACATGCGCACACTAGTGCTGCATGCTTCCAAGGCTCCTATGACCATGCAATCACACCCTTCATAATACTGAGTTTATCATACCTACATGTAGTTTCTATCAAGATTACTGTCACATATCAATTGAACATACCTTCATCTATACGTTTAGACAGAATTATTAATTTAAATTTATCAAATTGTTTTTCAAATAGATTATATAATTTTGATTAAATCTTATAAAATAAATGGTCAAGATTAAAATTAATCATTAACTGTGTAGGAGTAATCTTAGCCATTCATTTTATATAATTCAGTGACAACCAAACAAATTATTTTAGAGTCAATTTAATAAATTTACCTTAACAAAACCCATGGCTAGACGGCGAGCACCGGCGCGAGGTTAGAGCCACACTTACCACTGTCGGAGCGCGTGTGCTGATGTCAAATTCAATTCTCTTTCCTCGCTTTATTATATAAAGGTTATATTCAACTTAGATACTCTCATTACGAAAACATGCATTCTTCGTAGTCTAGACTTAACGCTTCCAATTTCAGAGCGCAGGCGACATGGCGGGGCAACCGCTTGCTAGTTCTCTTAACCTGCAGGGGGTGCTCAACTTCCCAAACCTTTTTTCTAAAACTCCTCACTATTCTGCTGTTTCCTTCGTAATCAGAAGACTAGACAAACCCAGGAATATATCAGCGAAAGCTGCCCCTCGTCGTAATGTTGCCGCCGCAAACTCCACCTCCACCTCGACCTCCGTCCCCAGGACCACCGCCACTAACTCTAACGCATGGACGGAGCTTGACCCCGTCAACATTGCCGAAGACGTCACTCAGGTCCTTTATATCCTTCCACTTCCATTTTGCTCAATGTTTTGCCTTTCTTTCTGAGTTCTGTTTGAAGCAAATCGCTTGTAATTGATGCGCATCTTTATATGCTGTGATTCCAGTTGTCAGGCTTTGGAATCTTTTAGAAACATTTGTTGAAAATCGGCGTGCTGAAAGAGCACATTGTCAGTTTTTTCATTGGTCTTCCGCCATAGGGCGGAGACTGTTTGATTTTTTTTTTTTATATGATGCCGTTTTATGTGAGAAATTTTATGTTAATTTGATCATCTTTTAAACTAGTTGGAATGTGCCATTAGGTTAAAAGCCCAATGCTCTGCCAACTGAGCTATACACCCGAAAAAAGATGTAGTAAATCAAGATTGGTTTGGAAAAGAGGGCGGTCCCTCTTCTTCTCATCGTAAAGGGCGCGAATGTAAGGTTAAATTTCAGTCGTAGATCTGGTTTTACCTTGAAGTTTTGTAGTCATATTGCAGGAAGTGCACTCACGTGCTAAAATTATTTGTTGTTTTGGGAAGATCGGAAGTATGAGGTTGCGTTGAGAAGAGAGAGATTGATAGAGATTGAAAAATTAGGGTCTATTCAGTCTGGAAAGTTATGGCTGTTTTACTTAAAAAAATAATTTTCCTGAAAAACAGGAGTACAAAAATCTATTCAAATCTGATTGTTTTTAAATTTTTGAACTTTCTGCGGAATTACGAAAAACTCAGTCCTAGGGATTTTTCAGTATTCTCTAAAGCCAGTTCGTATGTAATTTATTTTTAGAATTTGAGGTGTTAGAAACATTATATAATATTCTTCTAAATAAAATATATGCCAAATTTGAGAAAAAAATATACAATATGAGAATTTTATACTCAATTTTTATGTACTTTGTTTGTCTTTTCGCGTAAGTATAATTCTGAAAAATCATTTGAGTTTTCAGTCCTTGTAAGTGGCATTGTTTAACACATATAAGATATTATATTACTACTTGATATGAGGAGTCAAAAGCATGGCCTTCTTAATATATTTGGATTACTATTTAATATTTTCTATGGTTTGATGTTAGTATTTGTGCGTCATAAATTCAACAGCAACATACTAATTAACCTGTTAAATAAATATTTAAAAGATCATCATTAATATTATGTAATTAATAGCCACAAGTAACGTTTGACAACTGGCTAGCATAGGTAAGGTTGTAAATCAAATAAGTATAACTTTGTTTGGATTGGACTCATTAATTTGATAAGTTGAAAATTGGGCTAATGTTCTGTTCATTAACCTCATGAGCTAAACTTGAACGACTATAGCCCAAGCTTCTAATCTAGCTATCAGAAGTTGAGTTTGACTTGCTTAACAACCCTATTCATATGTCTATTGATTGATGTGTTGCTAACTGCAATTAGTATACATCAAATTGTGGAAATAATCATGTTTGGAACTGAAACAAATGATTACATTTTCCTTGAAAGCATGCAAAGTGGAAACAAAAAGTGGAAAAGAAAAAAAAAACCTTTAAAATATAAAACACAAAACAATTTTCTAATTGAACAGGCCCTTGGTCTTTCTCTACAAGTTGGGATGGATATGAGGGTAACTGAGAGTTGGTTAAAAGGAGATAGCTACCAGAGAAGGAAGCTACTCATGATGGAAAAGACACTTGTGCTTTGGCAGATTGTAGGCGAATATTCTTCAAGATGAACAGGAAAGTGTTGCTATTGCTTCTTGTTAATCTTTTGTGTCTGTCAAGTAGGATCAGTTGGCATTATTGAGGTTCTGACATTAGGATCCTTTGTTCAGTTTTGTGTGATGCTGATGAGGTTGGAATTGAGATAGAAGTGGCAATTGAATTATGAGATGAAGTGGAGTTTGAAGATATTAATGGGAGCCAATGTAAAATACGTTTGCTTATCAATACTGTTAAGCTAAACATGGGGTTCATAATACATGTAAAGTTGATTCCAGAGGAATCTTATCAGGAGGGGGATGATATGGTTGTGTTGGTAAGGGATGAGAAAGTTCTATTGGGTTCATTTTAGCAAAGATAAGAGTGAGTGTAGCAATGTGATGGCTAGAAATAATATTGAATTAGCTTTTCTTCATATAGTTTGAAGATTTATTAAGTTAATTTCAGAGATGTCCCTGCATGAAATCAAGGTTTGCAAGGGAAATAAGGGCAGCCTGATGGTGAACCTCCCCACTTATCCAGGCCATTTTCCTGTGTTTGATCCCCAACTGCTTTTTGTTTTGAAGATTCCTAAAGAAAGGTTCAAGCTTTCTCCTTTTTGAATTAAGGGTTTCCAGGGTAGTATGGTGGCAAACTACTTGCTTCTCCAGCCTATTATCTGGGCCCTAGGTTTGATCTTACTTAGTCACATTACCCATGTACCTTTCCAAAACAAAATAAAAGGAAAATTGATTTCACCATTTATTTTATATATTTTGGATTCCCTTCATGGTGGGTCTGTGCAAGACAATGAGATTGTTTGAAGGGATTACAGGGAGAGAGAGAGAGAGAGAGGGAGAGTGAGGAAGGGAAAATTTTATATGAATATTGTGGTTTTTTCTGCTTCATGGTTAGAGCGGAACTTTTCATACGGCATTTTCTGTGTATATCTTGTTGATTTTTACTAGTGATGTCCCTTGGAACCATTCTCTGGCCCTTTTTGGCAATCTTTTATTCTTACTAAAACCTCTGTCTTAGAACAGGTCATCTATTGGAAGAAAGACTGGCTGAGGAGGTAGAGATCAACTCTTATCAAGAGCAGTCATGGACAATTTTGTGTTGAGAAATGATGGATGTCAGTTAGCTTTTGGAGTGATTGGTGGTTTAATAGGGAGGAGTTGAAGGGAAAATATCCTATTTATTCAGGTCAGTTGCAATCTTGATGATGTAGTGGCTGATCCTTTCCGCACTAATGATGATAATGTGATGTGGACTCCTGTGCTGATAATGTCAAATTGTGATGAAGGGGATCTGTGGCAATCTCAGAGGCAGATCAGGCAAAGCAGTCTCAAAATGAGATATTCTCTCTCGTCCTACTGCAAAATTTAAGGAATGTTGGTTGTAAAAAACTCCCACGGAATGTATCTGGTGGTATACTACATTAGGGGGTATCTTTTTTAGCTTGGAAGTTCCATGGGAGTCCAATCTCACAATGGACAATGTCCAATACGGAGGCTTTGGCCCTGCAAATTGCTGTTCTTGTGCAAAGATAACATAATCTTGTCACTCACGTATTCCTGCGTTGCAGAACTTCCTGCATTTCATGGGCTTCTGCTCTAAGTTTGTTACGAATTCACTGGGCTCAAGTTGTATCTGTCAAGTCTGAGTTGCTTTCATGGGAATTGATCAGCTTATAATAATATTGTTTTTTAATCCAGTATACCCAATAATGTGAATTCCTTAATAATGATCCATTTTCTCAAAGATAACTTATAGATAAAATGAGTTGATAATCAATCTAATTTAAAGTTGGATTGAAGTAGGAATAGAAAAGATGATACATTTTGTACTCACTAAGGAATGAGGCTTACAATAATTCTGGAATTTATTTGGGGTGCTGAATATTGTATTAACAGAGGGTCTTCTAATTTGTTGGATTTTCAATTTTGGTGGTTAAGTCTGGTCTTAGCTTGGCCAAGATTTCCCTTTCTCGGTCTGATGTGATTATTGCTTCTTGCCTTGAGGATATTACTCTAAGAGTGGTAATTTATTTATAGGTGATGACTTAGAACCCACTCTTTTTTTTTTTTTCTTTGGCTTTTCTCTGAGCAAAGAATTTTCTTTTTCTCTCTCCCCCCTCGTTGTCATCTATTACGATGGTTCAAAGCAAACTCCAGCTCTATGGTCTCTCAATTCCTCCCCATAGATGAAAATATCGGTAATATTATGGTTATATTAGTATCAAACATATTGAATACTATATATTGATATTGGATATAATAGAAGAAAAAAATTCTTAAAATTATAAGTTAATTGGCAAATATTGATTATATCAACCAATATTTGTAATATTGGCTAATATGTTACAAAAATATCGCTGATATGACAATTCATGTAGGGACGGGGAAGTGAGGGAAGAAAGGAAGAAGAGAAAGGGGAAAGGTAAAAGAGAAAGAAAAAAAGGGGGAAGCAGAGATTACTAGAGAGAAAAAGGGACATTTGTAATTTTTTAATATCAATTCAATTCATCAATGACTATTAAAATCATAAACTTAGGGTCTTTATATATAGGTATCCTGTTCTTAGTCAATTAGAAAATAGACATAATTTTTTATTTAAAAATTCAAAATAAGGAAATGATAAAAATAAAATAATATCTCTCTAATATCTGTGGAATGTTTGCATTAACTCTTTTGGGATGGCAGAGATGACCCTATCGAGTAAGGCTTCTGTTATCAATCTCCTAACCACATGCTAATTAGTTATATGGTCCTCCTCCAATACCTATAGACATATGTGAGTAATAGCTGAAATCTAATAGCTCCAACTCCTCCTAAGTGAGAGGAACTTGCGCTTGATGATGGTCAGTCCTACTGACTTTGATAGAATTCCAAAATGTTTTTATCTAATTGTTAAAGTGTCTCTCTAGAAATCCAAGTGCACTCTTAATCTAGTTATCCAATCCAACGAACAAGTAAGCGCATAACCTCTCAAACCTTAGTAAAAAAAATCTACTCATCTAGAATAGTATCAATTTTATTTTTGTGTACTGGATAATTGTGCTGAAGTGGGAAAGTTTCAATATTTGATGCATTCGGGGAAATTACAAATGGATCATCTGGTAGGTGAAAACTATCTTTGTGAACAATTAAGTTCTCAACATTGAAATTATGTTGAAAATCAAAATGAGATAAAATATCAATAATATATGCATTTCGTCCATCTCACTTTAACATTTTAAATGAACTATAACTATGGGTCTAAAATTTAGAAACATGCCCATATGGGTGCCACCCTAGCCAAATTCTAATCATGACATAATATGCAATATTAAAATTCGACCTGCCTTTTATGCGCATTTGCTTGAAGTTTATATGATGCAGTACTTGCCTCGATATGCAAGTTGTGAAGGTATTGTACAAAAGTTTTGGCCAACCTAAACACATTAGCATGCGGAGGTATTAGGATAATGTCTAAAGGTTTTCTAGGTTTATAGCCATTGCTTAGCCTCCTTTATTGTCTTATTATGTCTAAAATTGCCAAAACCTCCATGGCAATGAAACATCGAATTGATGTCCTAAGGATGTAAAGTTTATTGGCTCAAAATAAATATCCATTCTGAATGCAAAAACCATATATGGTGTCAAACTATCCATTTTGTAAAGCTAAAAAAATCTTATTAAAATCGGGATAAGACTTATTTTTCTTTATTTCTTTTAAATCCATCAATCTTAACTTGAATTATAAACAACAAGGATACTAAATGGCTCAAGGCATTGCCGATTGGTTCTCAATTTTTTTTCTTTAAGGAGAAAGAATAGACTTGCAAATATTCAATCTAACAACCCTGCCGATGATTCAATTTGATTTGGGAATTAAGAAAACGATGAGCCTTATGATCAAAATAAATTCCTAAGATGACAAGTAATGGCGCCAGTAGTGTACGGCCTGTACAATTGCTTATACTTCCATATCATAAGTGGAGTACCGGTACTTGACATCATTTAACTTCTTGCTAAAGTAGGTAATAGGATGGTGCTTTGGGCTAATAACTCTACCTATTTCTACACTTGAAGCATATCACTCTTCCTCAAACACCTTAGAGAAGTTAGGGAGTGACATGACGGGAACTCTTGTCATCCTTTTTTTATACTATTGAAGGATTTAATAGTATTATGAGACCAATAGAATTCACCTTTCTTTATGCACTCCGAACATTGTGGGTGGATTTGGGTGTTTGCCAATCCATGATCACCTGGATCATTTCAAGGTTAGCAGAGATTCCATTAGAGAAAACTATGAAGCCAAAGAAAGCAATCGTGTCTAAAAAGAAGGAACACTTAAGATTGGCAAATAGACACTCATTCCTATGGGTAATGTAACCTTGAGTGAGATGGTCCAATTATTGTTTCTTAGTTTTATTATAAATAAGGATGTTATCAAAATAAACCATCAAATTGTCCCATAAAAGGTTGTAGGGCCAGGGTCATTACCCTTATAAAGGTATTGGGTGCATTAGATAGCTCAAAAGTCATAAAACTACTCAGAAAGATTGTCTTTCGTCTTGAAGGATGTCTTTCACTCATCATCTGGAGAAAGATTGTCTTTCGTCTTGAAGGATGCCTTTTACTCATCATTTGGATGAATCTCAATTTGGTGATAACCATTCTTTAAATAGATCTTAAAGAAGATCTTAGCAACTGCCATTATATCAAACATATCAAGCCTAGGGATCTTATTGATAGTTCTACTATCATTTAACATCCTTCACATCTTTCGTAGGTGTCAAGAGAGTGGGCACCGCATATTGGCTTATACTCTCTTAAACGAATTTCATATGGAGTTATAATTTGCCTCTAGAGTTCAGCATACTCAGTGGAATTCATCCTGTAATAAGGTAAATTTAGGAGAGATGTATCTAAGACAAAGTTAATTGCATGTTGAATATCATGTAAAGACAGTAAATGATTTAGGAGGTTATCAGGAAAGGCAACTTGAAAGTTTCTGAGAACTTGTTAGGACTTATTGAGTAATGTGGAAGAGTTTGAAAGGATTTTTAGAACAACATCTGCAAATACAACAGATTCGCCTATAATTGTATGCTCAAACTCTATGGGGCTAATGATCTGTACTCCTTTTGTTATTACCAAATTCTTTCTTGTGAATAATAAGTATTGGGGGGAATGGGTGAAGATGAATCTTCTTGCCCTTGTAAAAAAAACACGAGTTTGAGCGTCCTTGAATTGTTATATCTAAGTTGTATAACTAGGTTTGACCTAGAATGATGTTACCAATAGCAAATGGAATGATATCACACTAGATATGATGGGTGTACTCTAAAAGTTGAATGGGTACAATATAATGTTCCTTAACTATTATGGAATATGTATCAATTTATGAGACACTATATGGATTAAGATATAGGACACTTTTAACCCAAGATGGGGAATAGTATTAGCCAAGAAGGTATTGATGCAACTATTGCTATCCATAATAATTTTACGAGTTTCTTTGTTGATCTAGATATAAGTATGAAAGATAGATGATGATGCCTATTATCATCTTTGTTGGATTGAGTCAAGATATATTGCACAACACTCAAGAATGATGTGCTATGCTGTGTGAAAAAGGACGAAAGTTTAGGCTAGAGGAAATAATCTTAATACAACCTAAGAAAGTGTCATCATCATTGCCATCTAAGCCATCAAACTCTTCTAACTTAGGTTCATAAACCTATTCTTTGAGTGGTTTTTCCTTGTTTATTTGGTCTTGCTCTCAAATAAGTAAGAGTTTACTAAAACATTTAGAAAAAATATATCCAAAGCCTTTATAGTTGAAGCATTGGATTTGAGGATTTCTTCTCTGGGCTTCAACAACCTTTCCTCTATTTTCTCTTGCAGGGCAATTGTAGACGGAGAAGGTCCTACAACAAATTTAGCATTTGTAGTTGAGGCATTCCATGTTGAAGGACGATTGCTACCACGTTTTCCATAAGGTGTTCTCATCACAAACTCATGCTCTTAGACCAAAGTATTTGCGTGTCCAGGGTGGTAATGCCTAATTAGACAAGCTCTCCCCTAAGTTATTGATGTAGATCTTGTTGGAATCCACTTAGCATCATAGCCCTATTCTTAACTATGTGATATTTTATTCAAAGCTCATTGAATTGAGTCACCTATTTAGTTATAGAAAGGTTACCCTACCAAAGGTTATTCTGTTGGTCTAGTAAATTATTATTATATGAGCATGGCAAGCCTTTATCTTGAAAGGGCCGTTTTATCTTGGCCCGACTCCTGCTAGGAGTTGTCTGATGCCTAACAAGAATGTCCTCAATTTAAGGCTGGCAAACCAAACTCTTGTATTTTCAAGCATGTTGTGCCACTCAAATAAAGATCCATATCCAGAACTCATTGAGTAAAAACTTGAAGGCTTATGCAATCATAAAAAAATAGGTGCATCTAACTCAATATTTTTTAAGGAGTTCTTTGTCTAGATCCAGCTCTCAATTGTTATGTTGAGACCTATACTAACGTCTATGAGGTACCCAATTATCTTGCCTATGTCGGTTATTCTTGTTATGAAACACATCAGAATTGACAGCATCTGATGATTGATATCTTATTTCTAAAGTAGTAACTCAATTAGCTATATGCAAATTTGTCTGACAGGTAGTCGTTGGTCAGCTTGATTGACCATCATGTGATTTTGTAGTTGTTGATTGGTGGTTAATTGGGTTATCTATTGATTTAATGTTTCAAACTGATTAGAATTTATAACTAGGTCGATGGTGATATGGAAAATAATACGACCATTATGTAAGTGCTGCAACACTAATATGATTAATGCGATTGAGATCAATGAACAATTAGGAAAATTGAATGAGTGTATAAACGCGAGCCTAGTATAAATTATTCTTTAAGTAATTATTATGATTTAAATAATGCGAACAAATATTATTAATGTATTAAAATAATAAAGCATGACCAATTATTGTGCTACTATATATCCACTGTAAATGAAGTGAAGGGCCTTTTTTTATTTTTTGGGCAAAATAAAATAGGGTAGTGTAATGAAATTATAGGAATAGGAAAAAGAATTTTTTTGGATAAAGAATACAATTGCACACTTAAATAAAATCAAATACTATTAAAGAAAAGCAAAAATATTACTGAAAATAAAATGGAAGAACGCACCTAGTTACACAAAAAAGCAACTCGAACCAATTATATGTGAATCTAAAAATCCCGAGCTAATTGACTAATGACTTAAATAGGCATATATGAACTTGAACTGTGAGGGGCCGTATCCAAATATGAAATAATTTAAAATAGAGTATTGGTGTCTGTTAAGGAAACTTGGGCCATGTCTGATTCAATTCTCAATAGCCCATCTAACTTAAATGTAATCGTCAATAGCTCCTCCTTTGTCACGTGTTCCCCTCTCTCATTAAATAGGAAGCATGTCTCTCTCTCTCTTTCAACAAATAATACTCTCTGTATTTTCTCTCTCCCTTTGTGTCACCCGCGCTTCTCCTTTTGTTTATATTTCTCTATTTCAAAGTTAGGGCTTTGTTTGAGAAGAAGGAAAAATTAGATTTCTCACTTTTTCATGATCTTTTTTTTTTTTCAACTGAATTTTGTAATTTTTTTCTCAGCAATTTCTTTGGACTTCAAAACAAGCACAAAACACGATAAAATGTGGTCTTGCTTGCCGGTCGAGGATTTGCACTAGCTGATGTGGTTGATGGTGGCGGGATGATGTTCAGGTGGGTGTAACTGATGGTGCTGGCTTGATTGATGGGGTGGAAGTGTGGAAAAAAATTGAAAATTTTGTCTCTGATATAAAATTTGCTGCATGGAAGGGAAGGTAACGGTACATTTAGTTGTTAGAATGGAATAAGGTGGAATAGAATAGTTATTCCCAGGAAATAGAATAGAATGGGAATAAAGTTAGAATTATTATTCTCATGTTTAGTTGTTAGAATAGAATGAGGTGGGAATTAGTATTCCATTGTTTGGTTTGTAAAATAGTATAAGGAATAAGGTGAGAATAATAATAATAATAATAATAATAATAATAATAATAATAATAATAATAACAACAACAACGAGGGCAATTTTAGAATATTACAAAAGTGGTGTGGGAATAGTAATTCCCGATTCACTGGGAATAAATAATACCATGTTCCACGTGGGAATAAATTTTCCTTTGAATTCGAGAATAAATATTCCCTGGAAATATTTATTCCTAGCTTGTTTTTCAATCAAACAAGTGAATTGTAATTCCCGTGGGAATTAGCCTGGAATAGAATTTCTATTCCGGGCTACCAAACGCCACCTAAGAGAAAAAAGAAAAGAAAGGGAAAAGGGGAGAGATAGAGAACAGAACATAGTAAAGGGGAAGTAGAAAATACCAAAGGGAAGTAAGGACAATTACAATTTTTCAATATCAATTTAAATTATCAATGACTATTGAAATAATAAAACTAAGGTCCTCATATTGAGATTCTTTGTTCCTAAGTTAATTAAGAAGGAAACATAACTTTCTAATTAATAACTCAAAATAAGAAAATAATAAAAATATAATATAATATTCCTAAAATATAATAGAGCTATCGAAATTATAAAATCTCAAGAATTTTTAAGAAATTACGAAAACATAAAAACTAATCAATAATCAAAATAAAATAAAATAAAATATCTCTAATATCTTTAGGATAGCTACATCAGCAACATATTATAATTTTGATGCTGTTTTAGAAAATATCTCCAATTATGTGAATCAATAGTTCAAATCATACTCAGAAGGAGGACATTTCTTGTATCCAAGGGCTTGATACTTATATTGTTATCCATGTCCCTCGCACAAGAACAATGTTTCAGGTAAGACTGGGATGTGCAGGGTAGGAATCGAACTTATATCTGACATGGCCACGGTTCCCAAGTCTCCCTTACCAACTACGTTGCGCTAGAATCACCTTACAATGTATTATGAAGCTGTGCTTTACACCTGATAAAAAAAAAGGAAATTCTACTCATCTTCTCATCCCCACCCTTAAAACCTGATGATCCTTTAAAATAAATTGCAGTAGTTTTCCATACACTCGATTTCGTCTTAATCCAGTTTGTGACTGAGATATCCGTGAGACACAGAGGTGAAATCTCATGTGTAAAGGCATATAAATGGTAAAAGGATGTTTGATTTCTATTTAATGTTTGTCTAGTAGATTTCTATCCATGAAGTCTGTTTGTGCTTCTAAGCCTTCACTGATTCAGCACTTCTGAAAATTGGTATAGTTAATTGGAAGAACTCCAATGGTGTATCTCAACAAAGTTACTGAAGGCTGTGTGGCAAACATTGCTGCGAAACTTGAATCTATGGAACCTTGCCGAAGCGTCAAGGATAGGTAACACCCTACTTTGGGAGAGATGTTATTCCAATTCTGGAAGGAATGCGTGTCTATCATCTAAATATATGTACTCTTTTTTTTTAGTAAGGTTTTTTAGTGAAAAACTATGACATCCCCGATCCTGAAAGGATGTAATATAAATTTCTTAATCATAATTAAGTTATCTTAGATTTTAGTTCTTATAACTCAAAATTTAATTGTTTATTTCATTTATTTAAAAATCCAAAACATACTTCTGGACGTGAACCTATAAATTAAATATTATTAAACAATTGAAATGAAATAATAATTTAAATCACAGGATTTAAATGCCACACCTGAAGGTGGCTCTAATACTGACAATTATATAACCTCGGATAATACGTAAGGAAAAGTATCTTAGTTAATATTAGGTAATTGAAACTATAAAATCAACCGAATTATCGTAAAGAAAACTGAAATCAAACTTAAACACCATCACCATGCATTATCATTGACGGGATACAGCAAAATCCAAATAAACCAAAACTTAACAATTTAAGCTATAGTTTTTGTTTCCATTAATACGTTTAACATTTCAACATTCTAAACTATTTCTCAAACAGTCGTCCTCTAAGAATGATCACCTGCAAGTTAGCTCTAGCCTTTTAATCTGAAATGTTAGCAAAACAAAGGTAAGAGTAAGCTAATTATTTAGCAAAAAATATATATAACTTTCATATATATATATATATATGTGTGTGTGTATCAAAGGTGCATGCTGAATAATGACATGATTTAAAATCTACAAAGTCGATAACATAATCTCGCAAACTGATGTTTGTGTGTGTGTGTGTGTGTGTGTGTGTGTGTATCAAAGGTGCATGCATAATCTATAACTGATGTTTTATTAAATCAAATTATATAAATATATAATCATGCTCAAATCTGTATTTTTAATGTCAAATGTGCCAAATTGTACAAATACATAAAACATGCTAAAACATAGGGGACTGAGGATCGATGATGATCTCATCAACAAAGATGAATATTATAACTCGACTTATAATTGTCTCCACATAACCAAAGGCCTCACGGTATTATTCACGACCTGTAGGTTGATCATCTACATATAACTCTATAAATAGGACCATATGCTATTATTCTGACCTGTTGATGACAGGTTCGACCTTCGATTTACTAATGATATATTATGACATGTACGAATATATTTTATCAATTTTCTATAATAGCTCATAATTATTCGAACTAAAAACTCTATTTAAATGTGAACATATTCTTTGATTTTCATGCCAAAGAAAATACTTCATCATTAAATCTTATGTAGAGTTTTTTTCATATTTGTTCAAATATATGACATGTATTAACTTCATTTTTGAATTTAGAAATATACATAAGTATTTATATAGAGATTAGGATGGTTTTGCAATTTTTCAGCATTTTCATATAATTAGAAAACATATGGAACATTAAAGCTTAAGAATGCAGGAATCAAACATAATTTATGCAATTTTTTGCAAGTATAAGACATGAATGCACAATTATATGGTGATTTAAGACATGTAGAATTATGTAATTAAAAATTAAAGACAAGCAAGAACAACATTGCAGATTTTTAACACTTAAATATGATGTACATGGATTTTATGATGTACATGGATTTAATGCATTAGTTTTATAAAATTTATAAAATAGGGGTGGAATCACATGCTTGCAAAGCATAAAGACCTTAACTACGAATATAGAACACGCATGAATAGTTGAAATAAGAAATGCTTAAAGTGATCAGAAAAGATACAACAAAGGAAATAGGGTTTAAATGCACTTGCCTTTACTTGGATTAAGAAAAATATCTCTTTAATTTCTCTTAGTTTCTCCTTCTACCTTCTCTCTTCTCTCTCCTATATTATCTTTCTCTCTTTTCTCTTAAGATTCCATTAGAAAATGACTTAAAATTGGTGTAGGGGCCTATTTATAGAGAACTGGTACATGTATGCCGATTAGGTGTGGATTAGGTGTTGAGACACAATTCGTACTACGATGAGTGTTCCTTAGGCACACATCAAGTGCTAATATTCTAATCTCAAACATACACGTTCATCAATTGGGTATGCATTAGGTGTGACCAATCTACCTAAAATACGTATGAGCACCCTAGAGGTGTTGCTTAAGTACGTCCTTATTGACCAAAACATGCATGAGTGTGGGTCAGACATTACTTGGCCTAATTTATTCATGTTCAAAATTTAATTTGCCCTAAAACTTCAATTGAAATTTTTTATTTAATTTAATTAATCATTATTAAAATAATAATTTTGGATCCATATCTTTTGTAATGCGTTTGATACCAAAGTAACTAATGAATGTTTGAACTGTGTTTGAATGGTTGAAATTAATTCTTTGATTGTTAATTGACCGAACCTTGATAGGCATGTTTTTTGAACCTCGCAAATGTATGATGGTTCGGTATAGCTTTCCTAAAGGTCAGGTATTGCTCTCACAGGTAGAGAAATTGGTTTTATTTCAACTTTTTGCTCCAATAAAATATTTATATTATATTATATTATATACATATATAAAATAGTCAGAACGTTACGTGGTTGGAGAGTTAGATACATAAATGTAAAAAAATTAGATTTCTAAAAAATAAATACCATCTGGCGACACATTGTCTACTATAGGTAATACAAGAGAAATTATATAAAACTAAATGAGCTAGGATGTTAGTGTTAGATATATATTAGATAAATAATTAACTATACATAAGTTAGATTGCAGAAAAATAATTATCCATATGGCATTGCAATACTTACCATAGGTAAAAAGTAAAAGAGTTAGAAAGTTATGAAGTTAGAAAGTTAGGAAGTTAGAAAGTTAATTTAGAGAAATCAAAAAATCCATAAGGTGGTAGAGCTAACACACTGAGTAGAGTAACAAATAAAACAGTATTAATTAAAATTTACAATCTGTCAATAAAGTTGGCCAATTAGGTGAAATATTAATTCCTAAAGCATACTCAAATGCTCTAGTATCAATATAACCCTAGATTGGCCATAGAAATGATAAACATGTGTAAAAATGACATTAGTTAAATTTTAAAATTAATACTGATAAGTGGAATATTTTAAACTTAACAAATCTAAACTTCAACTAAATTAAATTAATTTTAAAAATGACTTAAATGTGAACTAAACCTACACTAATGCAGAGTAAATTTTATGGGGCTAAGATGACTCAATCATGCAGAACTTAATTAAACTCTATCCTAAATAATCTAAGTTCTTTTTTTAGATTAAAATAATGTTAAATTAAACTCTCTCTCTCTCTTTTTTAATTTCTTAACTAAATAACACCTCTTAAGCATGATAACAACTAATGTACCACGACAGTTATTTAAAGACAACAGGACAATATAAAAACCTAAACTGACAATCTGCAACTAAAAATTGATAAAATCAATGTTAACTAAATACTCAAAATAACAACCTGAGACAGAATAAGTAGATGGGATGGTGAAATTAGCTAACTTATCTTTAATTTTGTAACTTGAAATCTGAACAGAGTACAAATACCTTCTCCCTTACATATGCATTCTTCCAAAAAGACAAACAAGTTTGAGGAGTATTCTATTTTTTTCCTCTTGGCTACTCCCCCTCGCTGCTCTTCCCTCGCTGCTCTTCTCTCTCACTCTCTCTCTCTCTCTCTGTTCTTCCTCTATCTCTCTGCTTCTTTCAGTCTTCTGCCTCTCTTCTCTTTCTCTCTCTCTCTCTCCCCCCCCCTCACCTTCCTGTGGTAAACCGAGCCCAGGAGCTTCTTTGTCTCCAGCAAGCCGCCTTCCTCTCCTTACAGAGGAGGGGATGGTGATTATTAATTTATTATTATTATTTGAATATTTATATTTTAATATATATATATATTTCTATTTTGAATTCAAATAAAATTTACAATTATTTTTTTTGGATTTCGGAAAAAATCAACTCTGCTCCTTTGTCCAATTGTCTAAATGGTCAAAATGGAAGCATCCTTCAATTAATTTACGTGCTTTTATCGAAAATATCTTTTAATATTAAAACCATCACAATAAAAATATATAATTTAATTATGCAAATTAAATAAAAATTGTTAGAAAGTAACAACAAATAAGTGGAGATAATAATACAATAATCGGTGTTCATTAATCTCGACGTCTTTTATCTTTTTAGAATTCAATGTCAACACATTCTTGGATATTCGCTGCATTTTTTCTTGTTCAACACTCATCTTGTCACTCGTATGCGAAAATTTGTTTTATGAAAATCTGGTGCTCAAGTAATTTACAAAAGAGACAAATGTAACTACTCATTTTGTTTGACTGTAGTCAGGCCATGTCCCATTCAAGGACAGTCTTAAACACAATGATTGTTTTCCTTCATGACAAGAGTCTCAAACATAAGTAGCTGGGACATGTTTACTTAATTTTGGAATCTCACTCTCATCTAATTCTGCACTAGTTTCTGTCTTGGAACCTGATAGTTGCTCCTACTCCGTTTTGCCCATTTCATCACATATTTATCAGTAGAGAGAATGAAGTATGACAAGTCAAGAAAATAAATCATCCACTAAAGCCAGAAAGAAAAAAAGGGTGAAAAACTAGTAACTTAGAAACAGTATCAGATCAAATGGAAGAGCAAATCTTTGTTCCCTTGTGAACAATCTAATGGTTTGAGCTGAGATTTCTGGTTCAACCCCTGTAGAGAGGAGGGCTTATGGGACTGGGAAGGGCTAACCGTTGTGTAGCATATGGCATAGTTGGGCCCCAATGGATTAAAAAAGAGTAAGTTTCTTTTACCTCCTTTTCATCCCTTTTTTGTCATACTATCTTAAGAAGTCTCGTGTTTTGCAACAATTGCTCTCCCTGTTTCTTCGAAATAATATGCAAGGTGTGTGCACACTTCATGGAACAACGGACTTTAACCCACCCCGTCCAATAAATCTCCATTCAGTGTATTCTTCTGAAGCAAGAGCTGTCGTATGGGTCTCATATATATGAAGTCATCCGGATTTCGTAAATGCTAGATAATGTATGCAGATTCAGCATCCTATGGATCTCATGGACATGTTGAACATCTTCTCGATTTTGCAAATGCTAGATAATTTATGTAGATTTCGCATTCTTCCTATACTCATCAGGTACTGTTGTTGACTGGATGATATATGCACTCAGCCTTCTCCTCCCTACTAAAATACATATGCAGTGTTGCTTATTTGTAATCTCCTTCGCTGTGGTCCTCCTTGCTAGATAGTTCAGTGATCTTTACCCTCCATTAGATTTCCATCCTATCCAATTGTAGACATGGATGCAGGTGATGCGATTCATAAACAACTTCATTTGTGTATATATATTTACTATTCAACCTATCATCATTTATTAGATAAGATGACATGCAGTCTGATACATTATGCTACTACCTACTATCAATGGAGTTAATTCATGCTAATAAGATATCCCTCTGTATGGCTTGCCTTCCAGAATTGGTAATAGTATGATATTGCATGCAGAAGAAAGTGGTGCAATTTCTCCTGGAAAGGTTAGTCATGTTTTTTATGCTCTCTCTTCAAATGATCAACCAGTAACTTCTATGATAACTCAAGTGAAATGATAAAGATGTATATGAAAATTGCATTGACATGAGTGCAATAGCATAAGTGGGTTTATATATCCGACCCCACTTGTGGGACTTAAAGCTTAGTTATTGTGACTTCTATAAGTTCTTGACTGCCGTGCCATAGCACGCTTGCTTTCCTTTGTTATGCTCGTTATGTCTGTTGTCTGTACTTCAGAGTGTATTAGTTCAACCTACAACTGGAAATACGGGAATAGGAGTTGCTTTTGTTGCAGCAACTAAGGGATACAAACTAATAGTCACTATGCCTGCATCTGTAAATATCGAACGACAAATTCTTTTACGTGCATTTGATGCTGAAGTAGTCTTAACGGACCCTATGAGAGGCCTTAGAGGAGCTGTTGACAGGGCTGAGGAAATTCTTTTGAGCACTCCAAATGCTTACATGTTACAACAGTTTGATAACATTGCGAATTCAAAGGTTATTTTTTAAATATCTTTTTCCTACATCAATTGTTGTTTATGTTGCTCCATAATTCCAATATTTGTTTTGATGTGTTTTTTTTTACAAAAGAATTATCTCATTTCTGCAGATTCACTTTGAAAGTACAGGTCCAGAAATATGGGAAGATACTATGTGTTGTGTGGACATCTTTGTTGCGGCAATTGGAACTGGTGGTACTGTCACTGGCACTGGACGTTACCTGAAAATGATGAACAAAGACATTAAGGTTAGAATATGCTCAATTGTTGTACTTCCTATGAACCAAGTTTCAGTTGAATGTTCTATGGTAGCATACACGTCCCTCCTCCCCCTCCCTCAAAAAAAGAAAAAAATAATAATAATAAAAGAAAAAAAAAGAAAAAAAAAAGGGCTTTTGAATTTATAAATATAGCTGTTGAGCACAATCTCTAGAGTCTTGATTATGAAATTACTGTTATGGAGTGGAAAAAACATCAGATTGATTGTGTTAGCGAGAAGAGGATCAAGAATAGTGAGAATCAAGCAATTATTGTCAGGAAGATCATATCAATTAGTGACAATGATAAGTAATTGATTGTATTTGTATATATTTGTTTTCCAGTTTGGGAGATATTCTCAATTATTGTACAGGTTCATAGCTTGATTTTAGATCCACAGAATTTCATAAATGTTGGGGTATTTAATCGAAAGGAGACCCTTGGTGGATGGGGCATTCAAAGCATGGAACAACTTTGTTATGGCTTCAGGTCCCTAAAATCAAAACTTGCTTCAAGATTTACCTTGTGTTTCTTTTTTCAACTTCATATTTGTCTTGTGATTCTCACATTTTGTGACAAATAGATTTTGTAACACACAGCAGATTAGGGCATTCTCTTGATCTTTTATCTTTTCCTAGAGTTTTCTTGGCATAAGATTCACTTGGCCTTCAGTGTGTTGTGAAAATTTATTTTCATTTTTCAAATCTCACAGATTGTGCAGCTTTCATCTCCGAGGCTTAATTTCTCTGTGCTATCTCTCTATACTAGAGTGAGAATTAGGGCTGCAAGTTTTTGTCCCTAGGTTTCAGATTTGCCGGGAGTTTAGAATTCTAGTGGCACTTTTGCATGAAATCTCTCTTTGATTTCGTGGGAAACTCCTTGTGACTTTCTTAGTGCTTGTGCTTTGTATGGCTGGAATTCCAAAATTGTTGTGCTTACTTCGTGTGCGTGTGACTTATTCTGCTTATATATATATATATTTGCCATATTTTACTTCTAATGTCAGGAAAAAATTTCGATGTTTGTTTTAATAGAAAGAATTATTCCACTTGAAAATTTCAGTTTAAGATACTTGTTGATAGAAAGGAATTGTGGGGACATGTGGATTGATTGACTAAAGCTCCTATCTATGGATGAAAATATTAGTATCTGTGTTGGTCATGGATGTATCGGTGATGAATATGCTGGACATTACGTATCAGTATCGAATATATTAGAGGAAAAAAAAATATTTTAAGAATTCTAAATTGACAGGCAAATATCGTCAAATATCTTGTGATGTATTGCTTATATGATAACAAATTACGATTTTTTTGTGGTACGAAAAATATCGATTTCAGGAGGCTTGATATCGATATATATCAGTTGATATATCAGATATTAGCCGATATTTTCATTTATGGTCCTACTGATTCCAAAGAACATAGCTCGTAAGAAAGTGAGGACAATTGAATTATTTCTTGGCTACTAAGTTTTGTTATGAGCCACATATAGTAAATAATTTCTGCTCATTTTCCACTGCTAAGGAGATGTGGGGCTATTTTTGCCGAGTTTGTTATCAAGATAATTCTACTTGAAAGTTTCAATTAGAGTTAGAATTTGGAAATTATCGCCAAGGGAATCTATCTATTGAAATATTTTATTTGGTCTTAGTTTATGGAGTGATATTCTGGATTGTTGTAGGCTAAGGTTCCCAAAGAGGCACTAGCAACTCTACAACAAGTCCATTGTGAGATTGAAAGGGGTCAATTTTTGTTAAAGTTATGACCTGATTTTAAAAGTACACCTGTTGGATTTATAAACCAACTCCTTGTTCCATCTTAGGATGCCTGTTTAAGGCAATTCTTGCTCAAAGAATAGTGTCTTGCTTCCTAACATGACTTTTCTCAAGAATCTATTACTATTGAGATGGTTCACATGGCCTGTGCGGCTCAAGTCAAAGGATGATTCAAATCTTTGACATTGTGTTACAGTTACAAGAAATTCGAACACATTGCATCGAGAAGTTCTGCAATCATTGCAGAAATGATGGTGATATTTTTAAAAGTTGTCGCATGTGACCTCAAAATCGATCAACCCCTATTTTTTGTACTACTATTCTTTCCAATGTTGCGATTTTCATCCACTCTTACACTCGAACAAGTTGAACGGGTGATTATTTTGCATTGTCTACTATTGGTATCTAAGGTAAGAAAATGTTTCTTACCTTTCTTTGATTGATTCTGCAGCTTCTAATCACATTATAGGCAATTCAGAAGCCCTCAGTGATATTCGTAATTATGATGGTAAGTGAGATTCGTGATTATGATGGTAACCAGCATATATCGACAGCTGATGGTAGTACTCTTCCTTTGTGATATCGACACCTTAGGGTCTCTCTAACTAATATTTTTTTTTCTCCTAATTTATTTGTAAATTTAATTTTTGTTGACTAATAAGTGGAATAAAATTGTTCTATTCACTTTGATCGTAATAGTTGTTATGTACAAGATCAAGCATCTAAGTAGATGATATCAAAGGGTCCTAATGTGTGATGTGTGATGACCCTAACCCAAAAATCCACAACTAATACCCAAATTTGATCACATAGGAAAAATTTTAAGTCTTAAATCAATATATAGCACATCCACAACTGATAAAAATATAAATATAATAATCTAAACATTCTCACACCATCGATAAATATGAAAAAAATACATAGTCCTAAAAATCCCAACAAAATAAAGTAAAATATCAAAATATATCTCTAGAGCATAAAATCAACACTCTCTCCCCGCTAGGCCTCAATCTCTCTTGTCACAACCTTCTATCTAACTCTAGAGTCATCGTCGTTTAAACCTGCTACTCTGGAAGAAAGAAAAAATAGCAAAAGTGAACCAAATGCCCAACAAATGATAACAAATCTAAAAACATACAGGGAATGATAATAAACGTCTCAGATATACAATATATAATATATGCCAAGAGTCATGAACAATAATACAATATCCAACAGATAAATATATCCAAGAATTTGTATTTCATCGCATCTACAATTCAAATGTATAAGAAAGGCAGGTCACTCCAATCCCTAATGTGATAAAGATCATAACATTTCACTAATAAGAGGTGAAGATCTCTCAGAATCCAACATCGCAAGAAATAAAGGGATCTCTTGGTCTAAATATCAGCGTGAATGACCTGAAAACCAAATAACAATGAACATGGATTCCACTGAATCCGGATATCGCAAAATCCGACACATAGATTCTACCGTATACAACTCGTAGATTCTATCGAATGCCAAACTCAAGAGGTATCAATAATGACGAAATATCACAATGAATCTCCTTGGACATTATTCTGCCACCTTGAACCAAAGGCTGCGTATTTACGCCTCTAACGGTTGGATAAGTGACACGAGGTTATCCATGGTGTCCTTACCATCCCTACAGTTCTCTTAGAGGCTGTACCCGTAGCATGCCCATACCATTTGTGATACCCCTCACCAAATGATATTTCTAATATCATCTCCTACGATGGTCACATGGCTATAAGTATCCCTCTACAATAAGTAATATACCTCATTATCACTATGATACGGAAATCAGTATCGGATAAATGTAGACCACGCTAAGGTGTCGTAACCTTTCATTTGACTAAATACCTTAGTATTTTCTTGTGCTTTCCTTAACTTTGACTATAGCAAGCCATTAACCCAAATACTCACGAAATCGAGTATGATGCAAAGAAGGCTTTATAATTATAAAAATAGAAATGTCGTTCGGTGCTGACAAGGACCATACTCACACCATCAAGATTAATACAAAGGGATTTATCACGGAATGATAAAAGAATAAAATAAAACCGGAAATATATATTTTAACCAATTTAAACCTTTGTTTAGTCTCCCATTTTGTTCTAATATACGAATCCTATCATCAGAACCATATCTTAATCATCACTTGTAGACAAGCCTATTATTACCAAATCTGATTCAATCATCCCAAATTCGTCTAGCAATTTCCAACGAAACTATATTATAACTTTAATCACGTTTTATAAATCAATTTGTATTTAAAAATATGTACACATATATTTACCACCAACATAATATGCCAATATTTACTTTACGAATTATTCTTTTTTTGGTAAGTAATTATTTTTTTTTGGTAAGTTACTTTATGAATTATTCATGTTCATATATATATATATATTTACTCATAATTTACCACATACCTCACACCCGTTGCTGAGCTCTCTCTTTCTCACATACACACACCTTCAACACCCCTGCACCTCTCTCATACACACACAAACTCGCGGCTACACACACACAAATAGCTACACCCACTTGGACATCTACATGTACATATATATATTTACACATCATCAGGTATGCGTGTTTACACACACGCTCATACACAATCTGGTACATCATATTCAAATCGACCATCCACGTATATATACTCACAGTTATATGATCAACTAATTCTCAAATTCGTACATATAAAATCCTACTTATGAATTTATACTTGAACGAAACAAGATCTTGAATCATATCTCCACCATTTTCACGCCACGGAAACTATAAGGAAACAGAGCATGTCTAATTTCCATCGATATCCAAATTTTGATCTCCCAATAGGATAAACAACGATTTCAATACGTTAACCCACAAGGTTTTATCTTCTATTTTAACGTTAATTCCTCAAATTTTTGTTCCCTTCTACAAACAGAACCGAAGCCCTGTTTTTCACAATTTCTCACCTTATAGATTATTTTCACCGAAATCCTCCAAAATCACCCATATACAATTAAATCATACACAATCTTAGCACACAAATAGAGAATCGACAATAATAGGAAGAAGAAAGGTCTTGAATTATTTGCAAAGGAATCTCAAATCAACTTGCTTGATTTTTCTCAATTTCTTCGGTGACGACCAAATGACAACAGCAATGGCGACTACAGCGACGATGACGGTGATAGCAGTGTGCTTCCAACAAGCCCTTTCTCACTCTTTCTCTTTCTCTATGATTCTGCCAGGTAACGATGAAGGAGAAGAAGACGACGACAAGGTTTTAAGGAAAATGTGAGAAATTGAAGTGAGAAAAATAATACTGGCAATCGAGAGAAGGAAAAGAATATGGCCTTCCAACCACTTGGCTGGAGAAGAGGAAGCCGCCGTGGAGCACAAATCGGTTGGGAGTTTCTCCCCCTTTCCTCTCCGTCTTCGTTCATCTCTCTCCCTCTCACCCTGTTTTCTAATTTATTATTATTATTATTATTTATTCTATTTACTTATTATTATTATTACTATTATTATTTTAACCTTTTAAAATAATCAAACATTTATTATATAAATTAATATTAAATTTAAAAAAATATTCAGGATGTTACATGATGTGTATTTCCTCTTTTGTCACTTTTCGTTCCTCATTCCATTTGTGTCAAATGTTTTGCTGTTACTCATTATATCCATTTGTGGCATAAGAAATTGGGATACCACGATTCTATTATTCTAACATATCTTATGACACATGGTTATTTGAGTAACAAAATTATTTTTCATCTTCTAATTTGCCTTTCGAATGTATATCTTGCAAGCTTGGTAGAAGCAAAACTTTACCATTTCCCACATAGTCACCAAGCCTCTCTATGCTTTGAGCTTATTCATGCCAACGGTTGGAGCATGTGCTTGTTTCCTCTCATACTTTGTACAAATATTTTCTCACATTCTTTGATGATTTTAATAGATTAACAGGGATCTACTTTCTTAAATTTAAAGGTAAGGATTTCTTTGTCTCCCAAGTTTGTTACCGATGTCGAAACATAATTTTTCACATGCATTAAAATCTTGCGTTATGATTCTTGAGTTGAATATATATATTGAGAATTATACTCTTTCCTACAACAGAATGACACTCTTTCTTAACGATTATGTTCCTATACCCTTTAGCAAAATGAAGTCGCTGAATGTAAGAATGATATTTTTTGGATGTTCACACCTCGTCGCTTGATTTGTTTGTCTCACCCCGTTTAGGGTGGATGCCTAGTCTACCTCTGCATAGTTGATTAATTGTCTACCTTTACTAAACTTGCATTTTGATTGTTTGTATTCTCATCTGCTTGGCATTCCTCTAAACTATGATTTTCTGTATGATTTAGGTTGTGTCTGCTTTTTTTACTTACCTCCTACTGAATGTTACAAGATTGCTGATTAAGCTATTCAATATGCTTTTTTGAGCTATAGTAATTCTCATAAAGGGTTTGTATTCTATAATGCAAATGCTAACAAACTTTGTATTTCTCACAGTATCATTTTCTTTTAAAATCAAATTTCCTTTTCATGTTGAGGTGATTCTATTACTTCATCTACTGCGCTCCTGCCACTAAATGATAAGACTAGTACTAGTACTCATTTCAAGCCAGGTCTTGTGTAGTAGTGATGTCATCAATGCCCTTCTTTATTCCTAAATTGCCGCTTGATCATGTGCCTCGCTAGTCTACTTTAGTTTCATGGCCTCCTAATAGGTATGGGTTTACTCATTCCGCTCTTCAAACCACATTAGTGCTATTGTTCCCGAGTCTTACTCACAGGTCTCTACTTGTAAGTATTGGCAGCAAGCTATGCTATATGAACTTCATGCTCTTCATGAAAATCACACTTGGGATATCATTTTCTATCCTTTTAAAGTTACTCTAATTAGGTGGAAATAGGTATATACTTTCAAGTTACATTTTGATGGACCTATCTAAAGCTTGTTTGGTGGCTCTAGGAAATTGACAGGAATATGGGATTAATTATTAGGAAATATTTGCTACTGTGGCTAAGATGGCTACAGTCTGTGCAGTTATTGCCTTCTCTAAAAGGATGGTTCCTTCACCAAATGTATGTGAAGAGCATATTTTTTCATGGTGATCTGATGGATGAAATCGTTATGACCTCTCTTCCTTGCTTGTTTTCTTGTTCTTCTTCTTCTAATGAGGGCTTCAGGCAGTACTTGTATGGTTTGAAGCAAACACCACAAGCCTTGTTTGAGTAGTTTCATAATACTCTTCTAGAATTTGATTACACTTAGAGTCAATATGACTCCTTCCTTTCTTTCGACTGACTGCTACCGGGATTGTTGTTCGTCTTGTATACGAAGATGGCATTGTGATTATAGGATCCAACCCTAATTAATTGAACAACTCAAGCAATGCCTTAAATCCGCATTTCATAAGAAAGGTCTTGGACCATTGCAGTATTTCCTTGGACTTATGGTCCAATATTGTTCGACTGCTACATTATTGTATTAGCAAGTATAAGATTTTCCTTCTGTAGCTGGCCTTCAAGAATTTAGCTTTTATGCCTATGGAGCTTAATTTGAAGTTGCATAAAATGGATGTTATTTGATCCTTTGATGTGTCGATAGTTGGTGGAAAGTTTAAATTACCTGACTATTGCTCAACTTGACATTTCTTTTACTGTTCAACAAATCAGTTAGCTCATACAGGATCCTTGTCGGTCTCATATGGCTGCCATACAACGTCTATTGTGCTACGTAAAGGGTACATCAGTGTTATGAACTGGGATATTCTTCCACTTAATAACAAGGAAATACAAGGAAGGGGGGCATTTGGGAGGGATATTCTCTAGTTTATGGACCAGAATATCAGATCAGGGGGTGGAGTATTCTTAGTCTGCTGGACTGCTTTGATTGCTATTCATTTCATTCCATCGATTGTTTTACATAAACAATGGCTTCCTATTTATATTTAGAAGCTAATGCAAGAGTACAAGAATGTTCTATAATAGAATAAAATAACCAATCTGTTGTAATAACAGAATATGGTGCACAATCTTTTATTGCAGCCATAGCAGTTATTAATAGAATATGGCACACAATCTATTTTTTTAGCCGTAGCAGCCTTGTAGCAGTAGCATCATCTCTTTATCTGCTGGCATTCGCTATACAATAGCAGCTGTACCTCCATGTCAATCCTCACTCCTTCAAATCATCCTTGTCCTCAGGAATGTTTTAAAATGATCCTTGTAAAATTCATCACCAGCAGATCTGTAGGTAGATCAACAACACAACAGTTGCTCACTGGACTGTTCTTTTCTATGTGTTTCCTTATTATAATGCAAATTGTGAAGCTACTTCTACATCTACTACTATACTAATTCAAATTGTCAGCTATATCCCCCATCCTTTATAAAAAGGTTATTAAGAAGAATTGACCCATCAAGGATCTTGCAATATGTAGCTATGACTTGGAAGCCTGATTTATTCATGATAACTCTTCCTTCCACTTTAAAATGTAGAAAAATCTTAATAGGAAGAGTGTGATCACATTTAGAAACGATTGGTAACATCAAAAAGAGCTTCTACATGTCTTGGGATTGAGTCCCCAGCTGACAGTTTGGGAGTGGAAGTGGTCCTTGACTTGAGCTAAATCTGTTTGGCAGTTTGATCCTTCAAAATTATCATCGCAAGCTGACATTTCATCTTTCAATTTAAGATCTCAGTGTCCTCAAGATCAACAAATAATTCAAATGAGTTGAAGCAATTGGATGCCTCTCCTTCATTTCCAGACTTAGATTCTGTCTCTTGATACTTGTCCTCATCCTCATCAAGATCATCATCTGAAAAATCAATATTATCAAGGGCAATAGGTGTTGCACAAAAATTTTATGCAATGGAGCCTCGAATTTGAGCATAAAAAAAATCAAACATTTGATTCATTTTCCGCAAACATGTGTTGTGGGTTCTTCATTTTGTTGTCTCGAATGTTCTATCTTGCTAAAATTCAAGATTTTGCTGAAGTCAGAAGGGAGGATTGTCGAAGACTGATTAAATATGCTGTTGTTGCATGCATATTTAAGAATTCTAGAAGGGGATAATCCTAAGATGATATAGGTCTAGTCCTGAGTAATGCTAGATCAAAAAATTTGTTGCAGAATCTGTGAGCAGATTTCTTTCTAGAAAGAGCTTTGTAGACAAGCTATAGAAAAGATGCAAAATTCTGTGTTTGAGATTGTTGTGCTGATTGCTGGTTTTTCAATATCCAAGCATGAATCTAAGATACTGCTTGTGAATGAACTGAAACTGGTTGAATCAGTTCTTCAGATTGCATTTGCCAAACTGAATATTTCATAGAATTTCAGTTGGATGACTGAGGTTGCCAAATCAGGGGACACTTTCCTTTTGTGGAACAAGTTGCAGAATCATGTTAAAGGTTGAGGAAAGCCTGCTCTGATATCAATTTTTATTAAGTGGTATATTCTTCCACTTATAACGAGGAAATACAAGGAAAGGGGGCACTTGGGAGGGATATTCTCTGATTTCTGATAACTAGAATAGCAGATCAGGGGTTGGAGTATTCTTACTCTGCTGGGCAGTTTATGTAGCAATTCATTTCATTCAATCGATGGTTTTACATGTACAATGGCTTCCTATTTATATTTATAAGCTAATACAAGAATACAATAATCTGCTGTAACAAAATACAATAACCAATCTGTGGTAATAGAAAAAATATGGTGCACAATCTGTTATTGCAGCCGTAGCAGCCTTGTAGCAATAGCATCATCTCTTTCTATGCTGGCAGTGGCTATACAATGGCAACTGTACCGCACTTCATGATAATTAGGTCAAGATTTACCCTTTTCTTCTAAGACCTCCTTAAAATTAAAGGGTTTTAGTCACCTAGATTGGATTGGTTGTGTGGATACTCGTTACTATATTACTGGTTGGTGTTTGTTTTTTGGTGATGCTATGATTGCTTGGAAATCTAAGAAGCAAGATTGTGTTTCAAAATCTTCCACTGAACGTGAATATTAGGCTATGTCATTTGGTTGTAGTGAAATTGTATGGCTTTGAGGACTGCGGTGCAAAATTGGTTTCTCTCATCTTCTCCCAACTTTGCTTAATGATAGTAATACAAGTGCTATTCAAATTGTTACCATTTTAGTATTTTATAAGTGTACCGAGCATATAGAGTGGATTGTCATTATATTCGTAAAACACTTATTCGGAATGTGATTGCCCTTTCTCATATTTTAACTGAATACCAACTCGTTGATGTTTTTAACAAAGCTATGTCCCATCAACGACATCAAATTTTTATTAATAAATTAATACTTCTTGGTTGACTAGTATCAATTTAATGGGGATGGTGGGAAGAGAATCAAGAATAGTGAGAATCAAGCATTTAATATCAGGAAAATCATATCAGTGATTTGTGGCAAGAATAAATAATTGATTGTATTTTATATACATTTTTCTTAGGAGATATTCTCAAATTCTATACAAATTCATAGCTTGATTATGGGTTCACAAAATTATGTAAATGTTGGGCTATTTAATGGAAAGGAAATAAATGGTGGAAGGAATTCAAACCAAAACACAATCTTGTCATATTGTACTTGCTCTTGGCATTGCTGAGTAAGTGGATGGATTGAGTTGTGAGCAGCAGGTGATTCCCCACCCCTCCTATTCTAATGAAATTTTCTCTTTTTTCCGTACTTATAAAATAACATTGTTGTGTATGAGCTAACTTTCCATTTGACGGCAAGGAGCAAATGGACCTGTGGTTTTGTGGTACATGCATTATGATTTAGCTTCCAAGCTAGGATTTGATAGAGAGACCAGACGAGTGCTTTATGATAGGTCATAGATGGGCTTCAGGGTAGCCAAAATTATCAAATCCTGAGTATAGGTCTAAATGTGGACATTCAATTTTCAACCTTGATTATTTTGCCTAAAATTCTGGTGGCAGGTTAGATTTGCAGGTTCCATTTTTTTATTAGAAAGGGTGGCTTACTGCATGAGGTTCCCACATCGTGGGATCTGGGTGAGTTAGATTTATGCAATCTTACCATTGTATTGTAAAGAGGTTCTTTTGGTGGTTTAAACCCATGATCTCAAAATTACAATGGAGCAATCTTACCATTGTGCCAAGTTTCTCCCTCCTTTTTCTTGATAATCTGTGCAAGCTTTTTCTTTTATCTGCAAAATCATGATAGCATCGGTACAGTTAGTATTTAATGCATTGCATTTATGTAGATTGGAATTATGTACCATAATACTTTGTAAGACTTGCAGCAATCATATAGGATTCCAGACTGCTACTACCAATTATTATTATGGTTCTCCAGCCCATTTACATAATTCTATTTCACATAATGGCCTTAGAAACCTGTCCAGTGCTTTTATCTGACATTATATTCATTTTTGGAAACCATGCTTACTGACTTAAGTTTTCTTATGGAATTGAATCCTTCTTCCTTTAAGGGAGGTGATGAAACAGTGCTGTGAGACTGTCTGTCTTATTACTTACCAAAAAAAAACAGAGACTGTCTGTCTTATTGATGTAGACTAAGGGGCATAGGCCCAAAAGGGAAATGCATGTATGGGCCTTTGAACTATTTCTAGTGGTGACTAGGCTTGGTGCCATGCTATATTCCACATGCCACATTTGTATATCCTATTTTCCTTTTTTACATTGTTCTGCTGGAAGCATTTGTTTGTGAAGATCAATAATTTGTTGTAAACATCCTAGGTTGTTGGTGTAGAACCTGCTGACAGGAATGTGATCTCTGGAGAAAACCCAGGTGAATAGACTGTGTATGGCAAAGGATGCTGTATTGTTTGTCATGTTCCCTCTCATTTAATTGTTGCTTACGTCATCTATGATGTTTTCTCAGGATTTGTGCCGAGTATTTTGGATGTCGGGGTGCTCGATGAGATTTTGAAGGTAGTGAGCATCGAAAATTTTTTTTCTTATTCTTCTTATGATGCCCAGCATTACTGTAATTTGTGTGAGAAGTCTTTCAGTATATTAGCACTGATTCTCTGGTTCTTCTGTTTACATCAGATTTTCTGAAGTGATCCAAGAGTGGCTGATAGATTAATGCTGCATTTGTTTAGGGGCCTAGTAAATGATAGTTAATTGTGTCAGGAGGTCTACTGAGATGAGTTGGGGGATGAGAATATTATTCCTGCCCTTGTTTACGCAAAGAGACTATTGATCCCAGTATGTCTCAGTAAGTCTGCTGAGACATGTCATTCTCCTAATAGATAATGTTGCACTAGTATGGGGGCTTCTCTTACAAATCAGGTTTAATTGTTGTGTTTAAATGGGCCTTGTAAGTGGGAAGACCATTCTTCTACTTAGACTGTAATGGGATAAATATTCATTTTTATGAAAGAACGAACTTCCATGATTACATTGAAGAAGCATAGCAATGTATGACTCTGATGCATGTTAGTTCTGGAGCCAAACCATTTCTAATTCTACTGAGACATATCATTTAATTGCAGCTAATTGTTTCAGTAGGTCTACTTAGATGGGGGAGGTAATGTTCCTTAGATACTTTATCAATTGCAGTGGATGTGCCACGAAAGCCTCTATTTTCTAGTGGCAATAATATTTCTATTGTCCAATGAATAAGAACTGAAAATATCATTTTTCCAAAATTCCACTTTTAGGAAATGTAGGTTAGGGGGATGTGAAATAGGTTTCCTCTTTGTGAATACAAAATGGTTACCTCCAAAATTCTATGAAGAAGAGAGAAACATGTTTTCTTCCATCATTTTAAAGACCTTTGGGGTTAGCCCCAGGATTGGGCGCTAGCTGTCAAACATGCATCCCTAATTAAGGATAGGAATGATGAGTGATTTTTGTCTTATTGTTGTGTGCAGTTGTGTACTAATTCTAGCTCATATCAATCCCATTATTCTGAGTGTTGATATGGTGGTTGGAACAGGGCTTATGTGAACTTATTGGCATTTTCGTCATTTTTGCTGAGAGTTGCATTAGATTAGTGAAATCCTATGGTGGGAAGAAGGATATATGTAGTTGGGCTATGAGTCTTAGGGATTAGGTTTGGTTATTTAGCGTCTGCAGACATTTCAGATGTCATAAAGTGGTTTTAGAGATGCTTCCAAACCAACTCACTGTAGCTAAGGTGACAAGGTTTAAGTATGGGGCTATGGGCTTCTTCAGATGGATAGGGTGGTGGAAAAAGGTATTACTTTCTTAAGTTCCTTGCATTTCATACTTATGACCTGTTAAGTAAGATTGGATGTTATTCTTTGTCCTCTAGGAGGATCCTTTGTTGGCAAGTTCCACTTTCTTTTCACGATAACAAATAGATATCTGATCTTCATGGCACTCTGAGTCTTGGCTTTCATGTGTTGTGTTTGTGTGTATTCATATCTTGGAATCCATTAGTTCTGGAAATCTCTAAAAAGGTATGCAAGAACATAAAGGAATTGGTTGGTTGCTTAATGTGGTCTGTTTTGTTGCCCATTCTTGATCTCATTTGGTGATTTAGAAAGCAGATTGCTTCTCTATCTTTAGTGGAAGAGTCTGCACAAGCTAAATCTTAGGGTCTTAGGATAAGTTACTCTGGAAAAATTCTACATAATGATGATCCCTGCCATTGGTTGTGCAATTGAGCTTTGATGGGTAGCATAATAGGATGTTCTGCTACTGAAAAAATTTCCATGGTTGGCAAATCATCTGGCATTTCCTGATATCTTTAAACATATTACCCTCCATGCTGATTGTGATTATTGGTATGTTGATTTTAACTTCTTCAATTTGCTTATTTTCATCTCTCTCAATGACCTGCGATTTTGCTGTCTGATGCATTTGCTGAAAAAGCATGATAAATATGACACCAATTTCCACTGTGAAGAAAGGGATACTACTTGGTTAGTATCCTTGGGCATGTCCTTTTCACATTAAAAAAAGATGAAAAAAGTTTTTTCACTTACCCAGACGTTTTTAGTAACCATGACTTATATTTCCTTTTACCTAACCACCTATATATATATATATATATATTCCCCTGCATATTCACATATTTGAAAAGAAATTAGGACATTTTGGGTATTACACACAAAAAAAAAGAATTATAGAAAAATTTGTTATAGAAGTAATAGATTGAAAGATAAAAGAACTTGTAGGTGATATGGTGTAAAAAATAGATGAAAGGTAGACATGAAAGTCATTTAAGATTGTGATAAGCAAAATACATATCGGAGCAAATGGGACGAGTTCAAGGATACTTCTCCTGCTTGGACTTGATGTTTTTGGGCAGCATACTTTGCTAGGAGACATCAATTTGATTAGCCTTTTCCTTGACTTGCATGTATAGGGAACATAGAGGGCTGAAGTTGTGAATTTGATGTCTTCTTTGTCTCCCAGCATCTTATGCCCTAATGTGTATTTCTTTCTTTTCTTTGTTTATAGTCTTCTTTTCTTTCTCAATGAAGGAAGAAAGAAACACACATTGGTCACATGTGCAAACAAGTAGAAGCATGTAAACAACTCTACGTAATGATTCATCATTGATTTTGTCTTCATCTTTTAAATTTAATTTTTGTTATGTCAATGTCAAGTTATCATGGACATCATATGTGCGCTATAGTCCACTGCATGTCCATTTCATTTTCTTCAGTTTATATCTGTCAAAAGACCTTTGCATGTTTGGAATCAGCTGAATAGATATGCTTAAAGTTATTTCAGCATGCATATGTAAGTATTTAAATGGGCAAGTATGCATGTGCTAGACTGCTTACTATTTTTTGTTGATTTAATCTCTATCAGAACCCGCCTTTGTCAATCTTTTAATCTTGTTCTGCAAAATTTTATACTTGTTTCACTTCCATGTTTGGTGTTGAGATATTAATGTTTCTATTCATGGTCTAGTGAACCTAACACATTTTAGATGGATGTTCATCCTCGTTTGAAATGTAGGTTTCTAATGATGAAGCAATTGATTTGGCAAGGAGATTGGCATTAGAGGAAGGCTTGCTGGTAAGTTCATATTTGCAAATGACCTGGGATGCATCAATCTCTGAATCCTGACTTTTCTACTCATATCTCATCAATAGTTTGATGTGATGCTTTGAATCTGATAGCTTGGTGCCCTATGATCAGCTCGCTTTACTATGTTTATATTATAGAAGTGTCATAGCAAGAGAAGTCTACAACCTAAATAAGTTTTCCATTGGTGCTTCATTTGAGTTCTTTGTTGTTTGGTTTTATGTGTCTGGTTGATTACAATCCAGGACTTAAGTATAGGTTCCAGAACAGATATTATTTCTCACTGGATGCATCATGCTTATTTCTAGGTCGGCATTTCTTCAGGTGCAGCTGCAGCTGCTGCTATAAGAATAGCAAAGAGGCCTGAGAATGCTGGAAAACTCATTGTGGTAAGTGATCTGTTTCAGTTCTCTTCATTTTGGAGTGCTGAATTGGTCACATACAAGCCAGCTCTGGACTGAATCTGTCATGACCCGGACTATATAATACTAAAACATTTGGATTGTAATGCTGAAATCCATTGATCATATTTGCTTGTAGCAATGTCATACATTCTTCGGTTATAGACTTCAAACTTATACTAATCTCTACCAGTCATCTAGTACATGAAAGTCTAGAACTGTCTATATACTGCAACTTTTTATTTTTCATTATGAATCCTGTATGTTACACATAAAAATAGACAAACTTAAGTACATGTATCTAAAATGTTCAAAATCCACAAACTGCAGCTCCTCCTTTGAGCTATCTGTCTGTCAGCACATGACTGCTATAGGATACTTTGAAAAGTTTGCAAAATAAACAACAAATGAGCCAATTGCCTATCAAATAATTTCATAATTTGGGATGCAATAACAACAGAGAACAATAAAATCCAGGGAACTCAAATATCATATAGCAACTCATAAGCATTATGTGCCAAATGCAGCATATGATTATTAAATGAAAACATAATTATGAGTTATAGGATTTCACATCTACTCATATCATCATCGAGGTAAATCATTTAAGAAAAATCTACGAGAATTATATTTTCTACAATTGTGAACCTAAAGCTAATGAATTAACCCCATTAGTTGGATAACATCATCTAAGTTGATTACTCTCCTTCACCCCAGGGCAACGCCAAGAGAGTTAATAATTGTGGTCTAAATAGTCAACCAATACGTCACTAGATATTTTAGGCATCCAAAACACAATACAATAGATAGGTTCTATAGGAAAAATACTAACCACATAACTATATTCTTGAGATCTTCCTCCATCTTTCTCGCCCTATGTAAGAAGCATTGCAATAAATGGCAAACCCACCAGACCCATAAAATTGGCACCAAAATCAACCTCTTCTTCAATTCTTTGAAGCCCTGCTCAAGTTGAACTAACCTTAAAAATTTGGCATCCTTTTGCTTCAGTTTGGTCAGTGGAGCAGCAATGTTTGAGAATCTCTCCACAAATCTTATGTAGTGCTCAGCCAGCCCAAGAAGACTTCTCACCCATGTCGGACTGGTAGATCTGAACAAATTTCCAACTGCCTTCTCTTTCTTAGGGCCTATAGAAATTCCCGCACTAGAAATAACATGCCTCAGGAAAGCTACCTTGTCAAGCCAAAACTATCATTTTTTTCAACTTAGCAAATTATTGCTCATCTCATGATTCCTATAATACAATATGGAGATGCTCTTTGTGCTTTGAGGATTGTTAGAATAAATCAAATCAGCACAATGCCGCTATGAACTGGTCCAAATAGGACTTGAATACCTTATTCATCATATCCATAAAGTCTATTGGGGCAATTGTTATATCAAAAGGCATCACAAAAAAAATATAATAGCCATACCTTGACTAAAAGGCAGTCCTTTGGATACCTTTGTCGTCAATCTTCAGCTGGTGATAACCGGATCGCAAACTAATCTTTAAAAATACATTAGCACCATATAATTGAACAAATAAATCAGTGATCCTTGTTAGGGGTACTTATATTTTATGGTGACTTTAACCGGCTCATGATAATCTATACATAGCTTCATAATATCAACATTATTTATTAATAACACCCGAGCGCTCCGCAAAGATACAGTAGGCCAAATAAAACCTCGATCCAAATATTCCTACAATTGTACCTTCAGTTGCTTTAACACTGCAGGATCCATCTGATAAGGAGCTTTTGAAATAGTTGTTATTCCCTACAACAAATCAATTGCAAAGTTGATCTCCTGATTAGGAGGTAATGCTAGAAGCTCAACAAGAAAGACATCAATGAAGTCCCTGAGTACTGGAATATCTTTAACCTTTTGCTCCTTGGACTCCAAAACAGTCACCATATCAAGAAAAGGTCGGCGTGCTTCATACAATAAGTGGTGAGCATGCAAGGCTGATACAATAGGAAAGGCATTGCTATTTTGGACGCTCTTAAATATAAATGATGAGACATCTGGAATAGGGAAATTGACTATCTTGCAAAAGCAGCCTATACTTGCATGATTTGTTGATAGCCAATCCATCCCTAATATAACATTGAACACCATTATCCTAAGAGGAATTAGATCTGCAAATAAATCATGATCTGTAACTTTGAATGGACAACCCGGATATGCAGTTTCTACCATAACAAGTTCTCAAATGGGCATAGATATAGATAACACGAAATCTATAGATATAGGGGCAACTTCCAAATAAGGATAAATTTCAGAGATATGAAAGAATGCGGGGATCCATGGTCGATAAGTACAAAAGTTGCAGTGTGAAATATGTGGAGCATACATTCCACCACAACAGACGAAGATTGAACATCTTTTTGTATATAGCAAAGGCCTTTCCCTGAACTTGTCGCTTTGGTTACTGCATGGGAGGTCGCTTGGATACTCTACAATCTTTAGCAAAATGGCTCGGCTTGTGATAATTGAAACATGTTTTGGATCAGGCTGTCCTCCAGTTGGTGGTGCTAGTTGCCTCTTAGGTAGTCGACAAATCTCTGTGTGCCTGGATTTCCATAATTGAACCAAACCATCCTCAGTCCTTGCAGCTCTTCCCTAGGCTCGATCCTCCTCTTTTAGTTTGCCATCTGGTTGAAGGTCTCAGAATGTTGCCAGAACTAGGTCCTGTTGGTGCCACCTTCCTCTCCAAATACTGTTCTAAAAGTGTTTGAGAACTGCTCCTTAGTCCTCCAATTCATATGGAATTAACTATTCCTGGATAATATCGTTTAGCTCTTGTTAGAATCCTTGGGATTTTCTTCCTCCACCACTAATTATTGGCATACCGTGCTTACTCAGTAAAATTGGCTTCATACTCACCCACAGACTTGGATCATTGTACAAAACATGTTCTCCTTCCTAATTTGTACACGGTCACGGACATACTTATCACTAGGAGTGTGGACAAACTCATTCCATGTAAGTGTTTGTGCTAAGGCTCCATGTTCCCATTTTCTCATCTTGCACTAGTGCTCGACTTCACTTTCAAACCTATAAACTACAAATTAGACTCTGTCCTCTTCCAAACACTCGATCGTCTCAAAAAGCTTTTAAATCTGTCGTAGCTAATCTTCAGCCTGTAAACTGCAAATTAGACTTCATCCTCTTCTGGACACTCCATTGCCTCAAAAGTCTTTTCAATTTGTCGCAGCAAATATCTGCATCCATTGTGCCAAGAAAACTTGATGGGCACTGATCTATGAAGTCTCTAAATGTACCATGTCATCCAGCCTTGTCTCCCGCAATGTGGCGGCCAATAAACCGGTTCTCTAGGTCCCCAAATTGGTTAAAGACCCCATATACTCTGGCAATTCCACCTGACTCAGCACACTCAATTCCTTCCACTGACACAGCTGCATTCATACTGTTGTGTTCAAATATAGCCTATACAACACAAGATTTAGATTATTCAGTTCAACAGATCTAAGTATCCATATTTACATCAACTTCCTGTACTCCTGTCAACTTCCTCATTCTTAGGAATGCAACTCTAAATATAATTGACACCTAAAGTCCTCAAATCCCAACATTATTGCTCTAATATCACAAATATCAGGACTCAGATTATATAATCTCAAACATCTGGATAATGATGCTGAGATCCACGAACCGTATTTACCTGTAGCAATATCATATATTCTTTAAGTATAAATTTCAAACTTATAATAATCTCTGCCAGTCATCAAGTACATCAAGTCTAAAATGACTTTTAATTTGCTATCATACATCCCATATAGTGCACACATAAAAGTAGACAAACTTGTGTGCATCTATGTAAAACGTTAAGTCCACAAAATACAGCTCCTCTCTGTGCTACCTTTGTCAGCATACAACTACCAGTAGGCTACTTTGAAAGAGAAAATAAACAACAAAAGAGTAAATTGCCCAGCTAGTAATTCCATAATATGTAATAGAATAACAGCAGAGGCTAGTAAATTCTGGAAACTCATAATATCATGTAACAACTCATAATCACTATGTTCCAGATACAGCATGTGAAATGAAAACATAATCATAAGTGTCAGGATTTCACATGTACTCATTATCATCATTGAGGTAAATCATGTAAGAAGAATCTATGGGGATTATATTTTCCACAACTGCAAACCTTTGGTAACATCCTCAATAATCTAACTACTCTTCATCAACCACAAGGCGATGCCAAGAGAGTTAATAATTTTGATCTGACTAATTAATTAATACATCACCGGATATTCCAAATATCTATAACACAATACATTACATATAGGTTCTACAGGCAAAATAGATAACCACATGACTATATTCTCGTGACTGTTGAAATGGCCTCATTATTAATATGGGCTACACTAGAGACCCCCCAGCTTCACCTTTTTTGGATTCTTTAGTGTTTTTATATATCTTTCATTACTTTATCTACAGAATGTAAAATGGAGTATCGTACTACATTAGAGCATAATATAAAATATTCAAGATCTATATACCAGCAATTCTTTGTCATCTTTGTGTGTAGTTCTCTACCACACCTTACCAAGATTGGTAATATCAATAAATCATGGTACAAATTTATAAGGAAACACCAATAGGATCACAAAGATGCATATCAACACAATAATGATCAAAATCATCTGGAAGATGTAGAATGCAGTAACTGAACAATTATATGAACCGTTAATCAAATGAACAAGTCCATAAATCAATAAACATCTCAACATAGCCTAAGGTGCCGTTTACTTTCTCAAAACACTAAGATTAAATCCATTTATCACATATAACTTCTAATCTCATCACAAAGGATATTTCCTTAAAACTTAAATTCTTTAAGTGATACTCAGCTTTTCTTCTACCTAAATCAGAGTAATGACCTTCAAATAAGGTTTATAAACATCTGAATTCAAATTTGTCCTCCCCAACTAATTGATCATAATTTACCATTTAACACTTCCACAATTCTTATTTACTAATCCCATATTTAGGATTATAATTACTTCTCCAATAGTACTAAGTCATCAAAATAGCATATATTGAAATTGTTCCTTAACAATTCTAGTATCTTGTAGCAAAACCAGAATATCATTCCTCATAATTAATTATCCTAAGACCTCATTTCTACTAAAGAAGTCCACTAGTGTATCTTCTAATAAACTTGGCCACCAAATTTCTTCAAGATTCCTTATTATTAAGCTAATTCTGCCAAATGGGGTTATGAACTTCCACTATATATATATAAAAAAAGCATTAGGATTGATTTTCCGTAAATTTCTTCACTAGCATTCGAACAACACTCTAACACGATTCAAATGCCACAACTTTGGAGACTAGAATTCAGATGTCGTTCAAATGTTAATTAGAACATGACTACCTCAAGTCTATTTCTCAATCTGCCTGAATTCGACTTTTTTGCCAACTTATTACCTGTTGACCATTCAATTCATTGCATACAACCTTTATGGAACCATTTGAACGGAAATCATTCACCTCTAACAAATTTGACTTCAATCGAAGATATTTCAGGAAAACCCCAAATTTAGAACAACTACTAAATTTCATCCAGTTAACCTTCATTGGAGATGTTTGTATACTCCAAATATTAATTTATGAAACTAGAGATCTATTAGAACAGAAAACAAGTGAAAGATTATGGAAACACTAAGTGCTGTTCATTCATTCTCTTTTTCTCTCTCTGTTTTCTCTTCCTTCTCTCTTCTGCTCAGTTTTATCTCGATTTCAGATGAATTGTCCTTTGTTCAATAGCTGGCTTTAAGCCAAACGCTGCCCAGCCACCTCATGCTCCACCTGGAAACATTCTATGGCGCTGAGCTAGCACACCCTGGCCCTGCCTAATTCATCCCCCAAATAGGCCCCTGTTTTATCCAACTCATGCTACTCAGCTGTAATTTTCCTTCCTCAGCCAGCCAAACACCCTCTCAGCCAGCCATCTCAGTAATTTGGGCAGTGATTTAGTAAATTTTCGGATATAGATCAAATAGTTGTGTAGGGTGGTATTTAGGTGATTAGGTTAGTGTTAACTGAAATTTCGTATAACCTCTAAAATTATTCTCAATCCATTGGTACCTCTTTTATGATTTGATTATATCCTAAGTATGCTCCAAATTATTCTCAAATCATTTTAGTCACATTTTCCAAATTAGTAGGCCAAATGGTCATTTTCAACACAATGCATAAATTGGTCCACCGAAGTTCAGGATGTTTCTGAATCTTGTATCATTTTGTCTATTCAGGATGTTACTTTATTGAGACTTGGTTTACTTTATCTTACTAGCTTTGCTCCAAAATTTAAGTTGTTTTCCTTCTTGATTGAAAAAGTATTCTTTAAAAAATATGAGTTTTAACAACTTGCAATGCCGCAGGTAATATTTCCAAGCTTTGGCGAAAGGTATATTCAGACAGTCCTTTTCAACTCTATTTATGATGATGTTCAGAATCTGTGGGAAAGATAATATGTCAAGCTAAATATGTCGGGGTAAAAGCATATGAATGAAGGTGCTGTCAGTTATGCCGCCCTCATATCTTCCAGTGTGTAAGTATTTCCTTTATCTTCAGCGGAAAGGGATAGGGAAGGAATTTAGTAATCCCAGGCTTATTATGAAGTTGTTGCAAATTACTTGCTGAATTTTCAGGCTTGATTTTATGATACAAGTAGCTTCAAGGATCCCGGGGACTTCCAAAATGCAAAAGTGCTGGTTTCCTCTCCACGTTCATTTTCTAATACGTTGAGCTGCTGCTTCCCATGTAAAAAGAACAGACATTGTTCTTAAATTATAACTGAGCTTCTATCTGGCAATCCATAGTTTTAGCGGCTGGCTTCCTACCTACCTTGTGCAACACACATGGTATTGAGGTGTCTACTGATTACCCAAAAGAATAATAATTACCAAAAAAAAAGGTGAACATGCTAGCTTGGCCTTGGAGACAATTTTGAAAATCTGACAGTCACCACGTGAAAAGTTTTTCCTGCATATATTTATTTTGGCCTAACTCTTGTACCTAGGAGATGATGCTCAAGATGGGTCATGCATCTCCTACATAATGCGATCGGGCATCCATTTCATTCAATACTATCGCCTCGCAGACCCATTATCAAGAAATGCATTTATCGTTTATTATCGTGCAGATGAACGGAGCATATTTTTGAAACTTATAGGAAAATGGGTATTTTAATTTAATACCATATTGAAAACTCAATTGGTGTTGATAAGTACTTGTAATGGGACTTTTGTTTGGATGCAATTGCTGTTCTTTCTTATTACAGCGGAATAAATACACTTATTTGATTGGGTTTCTGGGCATACGTAGTTATTCCCAGCGATACAATCAATTATTTCTAGGATATTATAATAATATTTTTTGTTTTTCAATTTCAACTCGGCCCATATTCCTATGCCAATAACGCACATAAGAACACCAATGCAGTGATTTTGATTTACCCCAACAACTGCCACAACCCAGTGATTTTGATGATTCCGGTCATCCTTTGTAAAGCATTCAAATAATGTACAGCAGTTATTTAATATAAAAAATTAGCGAATGGATTAGAAAGAGTCATATATTTTTCAAAATTCTGAAGGTAATTAGGCATTCATACGGAGAAACATTAAAAATAATAACATTACAATTTGGAAGCAGTGGCAAGCTCAGTACGATTAAGCCAAACAGCGGGAGGTGATATGTTATTCGTTCTTAATGACCGGCATTCTAAAAGGTACATCCAAAGTCACTTAGACATGTGAGAGCCTCAACTCTTACTTTCAAGGGTAGTGAGGCCATCAAGACTATATTTACCCTGTACATATGTATTGATAAATGATTTAATAAAAATAAACTTACAAAATTGCTGATATATATATATATATATACTTGCATTTGCATGATGAACTTTAGTACCCAGTTTCTAATCTGTTGTTTTTATTTAGTAGCAATTTCGCGCTATACAGACAAGATGATGATTTCCCAAATGCCGTTGCTCCGATGAAGGTAAACAAATCAAATACGGCGGATCAAAATTTGAAATATTTGATAAAATGAATTAACAATAATGCTAGAATAATGGATCAAATGCAAAATAATAGAGCACCTAAGGTTGGCATGCCTTGCTATAATCCTCGACCCACTGGTCAAAGAGAGTGGGCTGTTGATATGCTTTAAAACTATGACGACCTAGATCCGGTCTAAGGCTGTCGCCCGAATTTGATTGCATGAAAAATTATAAGTCTCAAATTAATATCATCTATAAATTATAAGACATAAATATCATAAACTTAATATCCTTATGTATTAAAAAATTTTTAGAAAAAAATATAGCCCCAAAATTTTAATAAAATAAAACATTAGAATGTATCTCTAGATCATAATAATAAAATAAATACTCTCTTCAGTCAAGTCTCATGATCTCTATCGTTCTCAACTCTAACTCTAAAATCATTTTTTAATCCTGCCATTTTGAAAGAAAAATAAATAAATAAAAGTGAGTCAAATGACTAACAAATAACTCAACCAATGTTAACGGTGGTAAAAATATCAAGCTATCTAGAAAATTTATTTGTCAAATAAGTTTCAACAATATACAATGTATAGAAATAAATAATCATCATCAGATAATTAGTAAATGACATTATCAATAAATAATCAAAACAACATAAATAATCAATAATACAATGTCAACTAAGTCATCATATCTCGAAGGACATCCACGGGGTCCCACGAATCCAATCAAAGTATAAATCTCAAAATATCCACAATACTAAAGTTTTTCTTTAGATTTTTGAGAAAATTCAATACGAGTTTATAACCATATAAGATATCAAACTTTTTGTGAATTTTATTTTATATTTGTAACTGAAGGCCGTGTATTTACACCTTCAATAGTTATGTAATATCACGAGTTTATTCAATATCCATAGCATCCTCACTACCCCTACAATCATCTTTAAAGCTATACTTATAGCATACTTATACCATTTATGATATCCATTACCAATAATATCATTTTATATGATGATAATATGTATATAAGAATCATACCCCTAAAATACATTGACCTCAACCACCAAATATGGAATTGGTGTTAGAAAATAGTAAATACATCAAGGTACCATATTTTTTTATTCGATTAGATATCATAGTATTTATATATATATATTTTTAATTTAATCATAGAGTGTCAAGAATATATTCATAAAATTTAAAAGATATGCAAAAGAATTATAAATATAAAGAAGATAGTAGGAATGCCTAAGTATTCTACACAATTATCTGAAGGCTATAAAATCCTCTATCCATCAAATCTACCAAAATATCTTCTATTCTATTTATCCTTATAATTAAATCATGTAAACAAACTACCAATGAACCAATATTTTTCATTTTTTTGACTTTTACTATGCGGTTGTTAAGGAGACCATTAGCTCTTTTTTTAAACTATGAAAAGTGATTACCTATTTTATCCAACTATCCTTACTAATTTTGTGAGATCTCAATCGAAATAATAAATTACCCTTAAATTTTCTCCATATGCCAAATTTATAATATAAATATATATCCATATACTTACATAAATAATTGTATACAAATCTTCAGAATCAGTATATAAATTTTCATGTACATACGATGTATAATTTTTACTATATATATATATATACCTGTATAAATATGCACACATACACACACACATACATACATACACATAGAAAGACCCATATATATATATATATATATATATTGATATATGGGTGTTGTCCACACATAAATACATATCTCACACACCTATACATATATACGTACATATATAATACATTTTGCTCCATCTGCATCTATATAAATACTTGTACCAAGTTTGTATAAACGTACATTCTCTCTCACACACACTCTCTCTATAGATATATATCCCCACATCAAAATATATGTACACACAACGCATGCCTCCCATATAGCTCAAATACGCCTCCTAATCACTTTGCCACTTTCTAGTCATTTTTGGTTTATTGCACAAATATCGGACGACTCGAGCAGAGCATAGTGCTCTGTTTCTCTTGATTTGTATTGAACCCAAAATCTCAAGGTATAACACGTAAAACAAAGATTTTGTAACTCCATTGATCAAATTATCAAGCCCCAATTTAACATGAAACCACTAAAAATCTGGGTTTTTCACCAAATTGAGCCGTGGATCTATTTTGCCCCTATTTTCACAACCACCAAATTTTGGGCAATTCTTAAAAAATCAAGGCATGCAAGCAGAAATTTAATATTAATAATGAGAATAGAAATATTTACTGGCTAGAAAAGGAGGGTCACGAATTTATTTGCCTCAATTTCTTGCTTTTCTTCTGGCGTCGGCGTTAATGGCAGCATCATTGCTCTTGTAGCTCGTGCTCCCTTCTCCTCTACTGCAAGTCCTACATCGGAAAACCAACTTCACAAGGGTTGACTTATAAGTCTGAAGGGGCTCTTCCTCTTATTAGACCGGTCTTTTGGGATTAGGCTTTCATCTTACACTTGTGCTCATAACAATGGTGTTTTCATTGAGAATGGCCATGGCTCGAAGAAGGTTACATGTGGAAGGTTCTGATCGAAAAGGGTTATCGAAAATGGTTACCTGCAGAGGGGCTGATCGAAAAAAATCGAGTGAAGCGTCGCAGAGTGAGAGCCGTCGAGTAAAAGTCACTGAGTGAAGTGCCGCGGAGTACAACCGCTGAAGTCTATAACTGTCAAAGATGGAGAAATATTGCGAGTTCCACATCGAGGAGCCAGCTCCACAAGTACTGGCTTATAAGTCCGAGGGGTTCTCCCTCCTAATAGACCTGTCTTTTGGGATTGTGCTCTCCTCTTAAACTTATACTCACAACAATAATGAAGGGGGCATGTGGCTGGGTTGGAAGTAGTTGGCTAGTAGTAGTTAGCTAACATAGTAGTCTACTAATGTGGCCATGATGTTTCAAAGGGTGAATCGATGAGCTTCGTAACATTATCATCCTCATCAAATGAACATTGTCCTCAAGGTTTAATGAAGGAAAATCCACTATATCTAACAGTAGTAGCTTTGATTCAAAGTAGTGTGCCAAAGCCTTGGCAAGCATTTGACAGCAAAATAGCTTTGCTTCTAGGCAAGCATTAACATTCCTGGGAACACAATCAAGCACCATGAACCAAATGAGTTCGGGGAGCGGCATCACCAGTAGTAACGCTGGTAACTCAATGGTGGCGGAGGCCTAGGAAAGACTGCATAAGTCGTACGTGTTTTTCAAAGTAAATCAAGTTGGAACGCTTGTGGCTCTTGATGTTAGTGCTGACGCTTCCTCCTACTTGAATAATGAAGTGACGTTGTACAAGCTCCACCAGAACCCCACTATTGCTGCGTACATGGCCATGTTTGAGTTCCTTTCCACTCCTACGCAAGGTTTGCGGACTTCTACTCTTTTTCATTGGTTCATATCTAGGCTTTGTGATGATATACTGCGAGAACTGTTGCTATGGAACCTTGGATCATTGCCTGAAGCCATTAGCATGGCCACATTAGCGGAGGATAAAATTGAGGCTGCTTAATACACTCACCAAGTCCTCGCTAAACCTGACATCAATTGAAACACCTCCCACCACCACCACCACTTTGCCAAATTTCCCTTCTCCATACAACCCCACATGGTTTGCCGATTCAAAACTTGAACCCTACAGAAATAGCCTCACACAGAAAATGTGGATTGTGCTTCAACCCACTATTTTTATGTAAGCCCTTAGAGGCTAACCCCAATGACAATGAATTCCCAATAGATCCACTTCCCGAAACGGTTTCTCAGCATACAGAGTCAGAAGTCTCTCCGGCCATATCTCTTCATGGCCTAGAAGGTCATTTTATTTCCTCCACTCATAAATTTCTATAGCCTCACTTGGCCAAATATTTGAGGCTCACCATTGAGCATTCTCCTCATCTTCTTGTCATAGTTGGCAATGGTCTGATCACTCCGGGTCTATCTAACTTCCATGTGAACCTTTCCTTCTTCCCAATTGATGGGGCAGACTTGATGTTTGGAGTGTCATGGCTAGCATTGATGGTAATGGTGTTATTTGACTACAAAGCCTTGTGGATGAGTTTTGTGACGTCTCACGTTTTAATTCATCATTAGCTTCATTCTTAACCATATTTATCTTTTATCAATCAACATCATAAAAGGACGTAAACGCATCATATACAGGATCTAAATGAGGAAAGATGCCAACTAAAATCATTCAAAATTTTGATAAGGCATGACTCACTAGTGTCGATTAAAATAAACTTATCATATATTAATACTAGGTATAACCTCAAAATTTATTGGGATAGTTTACATCAAGTATATTTTTTTATTTTCTTTCCTACATTCTGAGTACATGATAAATTAGAATAAAATGACATTATCAAAATATCTGCTATATCCTTATTATTTATCTTTCACTCCTGTTCGTTCGGGCATGAACTCGCCAGCCATCTAAAGGGTTAGTAAAATAGTAAGAGAGTGAGCCAAATGTTCAATAATGTACAATATATATATATAACAATGATCATGTAATTTTTATAGTTAAAACATAATAATATACATAAGAATTATGATAGAGGATGGAAAACATACAATTTATTCTCTTGAGAACATGTAATTCTTTTCTTGTAATTTTCTGCAGATAATTTTTTTTTTTTACTTTTTTGTAGGGACCAGGGCCAGTAGGTTTTATTGGTTAAAAAAGCGGTTGATCAAAATTTGGATTGTATTCTGTCCACACAACTGAAGGCCTGAGTTCGTATTACACCCTGAGATAGGTGGATTGTGTTATGTCCACACAATCTAAGGTCAAATTTTTTTATTTACATCCTGAAGATAGGATGGTACTACTTATTATTTTTCAGTAGATGGGGCTGGAATCGCCTCAATGATACTGAACTAAACTGAATCAAACCTCGATCTTCCACCATAATATAATAAGACATACCAGAATATACTATTTATTAATCTATCATTGGTCCAGTTGCTTACTCTACTTTAAAATTCCTTATAAAAACTCTATAATTTATTTGTAATACTAATACTGAATTTTCTTTATTCTAAAAGAAAGTAGTTGCTCCCATTCAATATTTATATTTATTTATTAGATTTATTCAATATTCTATATGCACTATTTATCAGATACTCAATATTTCATATTCTATATTCAATCCTAAAAATAATATTCACACTTACAGTAAAATATTCTGAGTCCAAAAATATTTTTGTATACTAAAAAGATTTTGAACCTGATAGTAAATGAGTTATTGTTCGATATTTAATCGTTGGTTGAACACTCGGTTCTTAATTCCAATTCCAAAATTAATATCAAATGATTTTCTTTCTTTAAACCTGATGATAGTAAACGAATAGTAAAATGGAAAACTGAAGTATTGGAACAACAATAACTAAAAGAATAATTAAAGAAATGCAACAAGGAAGGAAGACATAGGTACACTTGCCCTTCGGTCACTTGACTTGCTGAGTTCATTCTTTTCCTTCGGTCACATAAGTTTTTCCTTTCTTATTTCCCTCGTAGTTGTTCTTCCCACTCCTTATATTTCTTCCCTTTCCTTACCTTACATTATATAGAGTTTCTCGTTGGCTGTGGTACTGCTAGCACGCTAACTTAGGTGCCCTTAATAGTGATTAGTCATTAGTCTCTTAAACTAAAATGGTACCAACATACTATCTTAGGTGTTCCTAATAATGCTTAGTCACTAACGTTTAAAGTTCCATGTGGTGTGTTAAATGACTAATATACACAGGTTATGGTACATCTGATTTTTCGAAATGATAAATGCCGAAATGGACTACTTGACTGGTTTGGATTTTTAGAATGGCAACTGCCGGAATGGACGTTTTGACCAGTTTGAATTTTCGGAATGATAATTTCAGGTGTAGATATTTTGATTGATTTGAATTTTCGGAATGATATTTCCCAAAATGAACGTTTTGACCGATTTGAATTTTTGGAATGATATTTTCCGAAATGACCATATTGGCCGGTTTGGATTTTTGGAATAATATTTTTCAAACTGGACGTTTTGACCGATTTGGATTTTCGGAATGATATGAAATGCCTGAATAGATTACTTGGATTTTTCAACATAGTTTACCTGACTGGTATGCTTTACTTGACTGGTGTGAACTTTTGGAATGCTTTACTTACCATTATACTTTATTGACCGGTTTTGATGATAATTGCCGGAATGAACATTTTGGCCAGTATGGATGATAATTGCCGGAATGAACATTTTGGCCGATATGGATGATAATTGCCGGAATGGATTTTTTGGAGTGGAGAAATGCCGGAGTGGATTTTTTAGAGTGGAGAAATGCCAGAGTGGATTTTACAGAGTGGAGAAATGTCGAAGTGGATATATTGCCAAAGTGGATTACTTATGAGCAATTTCTCCGGAGTAGGTCTTTTAGGACTGCCGAAGTAGATCTTTTGACAGGTTTGGATTTTGGGTCACTAAGTTCTAATATAATTAACATATTTATTGAAGTATGAAATTCGAACTTTGGCCCTTACAAGTTTTGATTATGTTGGCACACCGCTCTTAAGAGAGACTGCCTTTGTTTGGACCTCCAAAGCTGTCGCAGCATTCAACATGCTCAAAGCTACCCTCACACCTACCCCTATTCTAGTCTTATTAGATTTTTATCAACCGTTTGTAATACAAGCTGATGCATTCGAGAATGACATAGGAGTTGTCCTCATGTAGTCGGGACACCCTTTGGTGTTTTACTACAGGCAACTTTGTTCCTTTTTTTGGTAAGTAAAAAATTATATTAAAATAAAAATAAAAATTACAAATTCAATGTTCTATTCCAAATATTTTGCCGACTTGGGGTTAAAATAAAGACGTTAAGGTATTCCCCGAGTACTATGAAATATGTCATAAAACCAAAGTAATCATTCTCATAGAAACAAACAGAGAAACAGAGACTAAAGAATACCAAATGCACTAAACCAATCAACCTATTTCCATCGACTCAACCTGTCAAATTTGTCAAAACTAACCAGCTAACTACTCTAGCTTCAACACAGACACGCCCAAATCAAATGTCCTGCTAGGACAAAAAAACTCGGCTGAAACCAAATCTCCCACAGTAATAGCAGCTCACCCACTCCACAACCATCTACCATGCGAGCAACAGCTTCCATACCATTAGTAGATCCACCCAGCTCGGACTAGTTCAACTTAGCAACCTAGTAGAGATTTGAAACCAACAAACTCCCAGTCGGACACCATCAGCATTCGATCAAAAGCCATAAGCATCTCGGTCAACACGTTGATTGGACGAAGTACATCAAAGCGCCAGGCTTTAGTAGTTGACCGCCTTCATGATCAAATAACTGGTCAACCTTTTAACCGAAAGCCTCTTCTTCACTTTTTTTTTTTCAAGCAAACGGGTGAAACGCAGTCCAACCGGCATTTTTTTTAATATAAAAGGCAAAATGGTGAAGTGTAACCAGACCGGGCAAATTGCCCATACCAAGGCAACTTTGTTCCAAGCGGCAAGCCACCTCCACTTACATTTGAAAATTATTGCTATCATTGAAGCTGTCATGAAATGGCGCCAGTTTATCATGGGTATCAAATTTATTGTCCTAACATAGCCCAAACCCTTTTTATTTCCTGCGTGCTTTCCCAATCCTAACATGTGATCTAACTTTTGAGTTCCACTTGAGAATTTTGTAATATCATTTTTATCATTTTCAAGTTCAGATTCCAAGGATTTTATTTTAGTCCATAAAGACTCATTTGTCATTTCCAATTTGCAATGTTCAACAGTGAGTCATTCTAATTTTGTTGTGAGTTCTGTGTTATCCTTCTCTGTCTCTGTTTATTATTCATTTAGAAATTTATTGAGCTTTTTGATTTTTAAGCATTCCTAAAGTAATTTATCATAAGCCCCTTGCAGGCCATTAAATTCATCATCGGATTCCTCACGAGAAGAATCTGATTGTTCTAATTTTTCACTACTCGCTTTATCGTCATTTATAATGGAAGTCATGAAGGCTATATAATTTACTTCATCATCTTCTGAGAATTTTTCATCTTGATTTTCATTATCTTTATCGTCTATTAGAGACACATTTAAAACTTTTTCTTTTTGACATTTAAAATTTGGAAACTCGATTTGAATATGACCGAAACTGTGGCATTAATGGCATTGGATTCTTTATAGTTTCATGCTTTTGTTGTCTTTGGTTTTCTTTTTCTCTTTCTTAGTTGAGTTATGAGTTTGATCATTACTTTTGAAAATTTATTTGTTATTCTTGTTTTTAAAAAAAATTTTAAAAATTTTTGACAAACATAGCAAAGCCCTCATCACTACATGACTCTTCATTTGAGTGATGATCTTGCTCTTCTTTTACAGCTTTTAGAGCAATTGATTTATTTCTTTTTGATTGGTGAAGAGTGTTTTCAAATGTTTAAAGGGATTCAACCAATTCTTTAAGTTTTAATTTATCAAGGTCTTTACTCTATTTAATAGTAATTACCTTTGGTCTAAATCGTTCAGGTAGAGATCGTAAAACTTTTCAGACAATTCTGTTTTTAGGAATCCGTTCTTATAAATTGAAGGTAGAATTAACAATGTCATTCAATTTTGTATAAAATTTATGAAATGTCTTATCATCTTTCATCTGAATTTTTTTAAACTTAGTTGTGAGCATCTACAATTTAGAGTTTTTAACAAGTTTAGTTTCTTCATTGGTAATTTCAAGAATGTCCCAAGTCTCTTTTGATATCTCACACATAGAAATACGTTTGAATTCTTCAGGGAAAATGGCCATAAAGATAGCGTGTAATCCCTTACTATTTCAATTATATGTACCAAACTCCTTTTTAGTTCACAAAGATAATACTTTTGGTCTGTTACCAGTGGTACTATTGGGTGGAGTCCATCTAATTTGGGTACTAGCCCATACTTACTTATCCATTGATTTGAAAAATGCTTTCATATGCACTTTCTAATACGCATAATTGCTCCCATCAAAATAGGGAGGGACGGACAACGATTGACTGGTATACATCTAGATTAGGGTCGAGGATCGGGGTGAGTCACTGATACCAATTGAATGGCACAATATGCCCTAACATATAAAACGGTTTCGATCCCTTGATAAGTTTAGCGAAAGTAAAATAAAAAAATAAATATTCAATACACGTAAATAATATTTATATCTAAATGCGAACAATAATAATATACATAAAGAGTAGAGGACAATGAAGGTAATAGTAAAAAGAGATATTTTTTGGTGACGAAAAAAAAACTCAATACCCACAGTAATTGAGAAAAATCCTCCGGGTTTCAACGGTCAGAGAAAGTATCCACTATAAAAGTTAATTTACAAATCGAGTAGTATAGACGTGCTAACCTAGCCGACTTACTTCCGTCTTTTGATCCCTATTAAGGAACTCTTTGAATTTGCCCGCGACAACGGAACCGGTCACCTTCCGGTCTTCATGTTGATCTTCTCTCACGGACCACTGGAACTCAATTTTCATGCCTCCCACGTCACTCATGAGGGATTATAGGCAAGAACGAAGGTGTATTCGAATAGTATGAGAGGATGAGAAAGTTTTGGCAAACTAACACATATAAATGGTGAAACTTTCTCAAGTGGGCATAACACCTTTGCACAAAATAATGAACGTAGCCTTTTTGTGTCTCAATTTTCTCTTTCAAAAAACCCTTAGAGATGAAGAAGAAAGGGTCATATATATAGAGGAGCCCAAATGGTTTTAAAAATAAAAGATCGTTAGGCACAAAAGGCCCGTACCGCTCGAGCATGTGGCAAGCACAGGATAGGATTAGGTGATTTTTGCCCTAGCGCTCGAGAGTAGATTGAGCGCTCATCAAGCACTCTGGTTCTAGAGAATGCACCTGGATGGCACCTCGGGCAGTCATCAAGTGATGGTTCTGGAAAACAGGCCTCGTTGGTGACTAGGGCGCTCCTTGAGTGCACGCTTCTGGAGAAAGCGCCTTGGTGGCACCTCAGGTGCTCATCGAGTGTAGTGTGCCTTGTTGGCACCTCGGGCGTCAATCGGGTGCAGTTCCCATGGAAGGACGGAATGGAAGATAGGGAGGTGGGAACGTTGAGGATGTGACACGTACGACCTTTAGGCATGAAACTGATGAAGTTTCACCAGGCAAGAATAATGTCGCAGATACCGAATGCTCCCCTGAGATCACGGAATATACTAATACACAAGATGACTAACAATCTCTCCCTTTGACAATTTCGTGAGAAAACCTCCAAAATATGAAACAAAAATACAAGATAAGTACGGGACACCAACGGGATAGAACCCGTGTACATTAAAAGCAATGCCAAGATATAAATGACACAAAAGCATAACACAATAAAGTAGATAAGACACTACCAAATTGTTGTGGGCCAAAGAAAGCTGTGGTGCCTGCAACCATGGTTAGTACAAAAATAAAGCATAATATATGCAGATACACATAACAACAACGACCAAAGAACCAACAGTGCAGAACACAGCAATAATGAATAAAGGTAGTAAAACAAAAATAACTGTAAACATAAGTAAATAGAAATTAAGAAGAGCAGAAAATATATAAGTAAATGGAATACATCTCCCCTCACAAAAAAAGAAAAAATTAGAAACTCTCCTCACAAAATGAAATTCCCCCTCACAGTACTACTTCTTTTTGTCACGAATGACGAAGGGACATCGCTCAGAGAGAGCGCCGAAGGGACCACCGAGAAGAAGACGAACGCGGATCCGCCACCGCAGGAGAAAAGAACTGCTCCTCCTGCATAGGGAGCCGAGTGTTAAGACGCACAAGGACCATAGATCGGAACTGAGCCTGAGTCTCTGCCACGTGCTCATGGGAGGTGGACAGGTGAGCTAACTGCTGAGAGATGTGGAAGAGAAGGCTTATGGTATGTAATGAGCTAGATGTAGCAGAGCGGGAGAAATGTGAGAGGCCTGGAGCAGAAGGCTTGGTCGAGTCTGGAGAGGAGGGAGTGATAGGACTAGAGTCATTGAGAAAATCATCGGAGCAGGTGGTAGGCCGACGAGTGTGAGAGCAACTCTACTCGAAAGTGGAACGTGAAATAGAGCGGCCAAGAGATGCGTGAGGAAGATCTAGACACTGAACGCCTAATGCAACAAGGAGGTGCTGAATGAGACAGGAAAGTGGAAGTGGGCGAGCATGTGAAGGCACAAGTGGGATGGTTGGTCAATCGACCGGCCACAGAGAAGAGCAAAAAGAAAGTGAGCTTTATCGAAGGGTGTGGAGGAGAAATAGGAAACCAAAAACAGATTGGTCAGCACAATCCGACTCATAACTAAACGCTAAGGACTAAGTAGTTTGGCTTTGAAAGCACGCCCATTCTAAAAGATGGGAGATCTGTGAAGAAAAGAGGCAATATCATTAGGGCGAGGTAGGGATCGGCTCTCACAGGGATAGTTAGGATGAGCAACCCGAGGGATGCCCAAAGCAGCGGAAAGCACGTCAGGGGTAATTCGGAGGTGACTCCCCCGCACGAAGGTAGAGAAGGCATCAAAAGAAACATTATGAATATTCGAGTAAAATTTTTTGGATGAGAAGGGAAATCGAGCAACCAAATTTGTGAGGACAAGCTCCCAATGACGGTCAGTTAATAGGGACGAGATGGCGGGGTCAAGGAGAGCGAGGACAACTTCACACTCAAGAGATAGTTGCCACTGGGACATCTGGGAGGTCAAAAAGGGAGCGCAAAGGAGGAAACCCGGAAAATGGTGTTAGGGTTGTGGAGTTGTGAGGGTTTTTGAGGGAGGAAGACGACGAGAGAGAGCGACAGAAAGCGACGAGAGAGAGAGAGAGAGAGGAGGCTCACAGTATTTGCTGCCATTTTTTTCTTTTTTATTTTAGTGTATTTTATTTGTTATTTTATTTATTTTGTTTGTTAAAAATGAAGGTTATTCCTTAGGAGGCGAGCACACACCGGTGGCCGTTCTTAAAAATTCAAAATGCACACTATCCAAAGGTTTAATAAGAATGTTGGCCAATTGAGTGTTGGTTGGAGTATGTTCAAGAGAGAAGACTTGAGTTTCCACGAGCTCATGAATGAAATGACGCTGAATATCAATATGTTTGGTTCGTGAGTGTTGAACAGGATTTTTTAAGATATTAATAGTACTAATATTATCAGAATAAATGGTTATAGTGTCTTGGATAATACCGTAATCAAGAAGCATTTATTTCATCAACAAGAGTTGCATAGTGCAGCATCCTGCGGCAATATATTTGGCTTCTATAGTAGACAAGGAGATGGAATTTTGTTTCTTACTCATCCAAGCTACTAGGTTGGAATCAACATAGAAACATCCATCGAACGTACTTTTCTGATCATCAACATTTCTAGCCCAATAGGCATATGAATATCCAGCCAAGGCGAATTTTGAGTTGCTAGAGAAGAAAATCCCATAATCGGAAGTCACATTGATGTATCGAGTGATATGCTTAAATGCACTTAAATGGGACTCTTTAGGATCATATTGATATCAAGCGCAGACACTGATCCGAAATGAAATAACGGGTCGACTAGCGGTAAGGTACACGAGACTGTCGATCATACTTCTGTAGAGAGTTGGATCAATACTCTTTCTTGTAAGATCACGATCCAATTTCAATGTAGTACTCATGGGAGACCTAGTATGTTTGGAGTTGTCAAGATAGAAACGTTTTACAAGATCCTTGGCATATTTTGCTTGAGAGATAAAACTACCATGAGAAAGTTATCGAATTTGTAAACTGAGAAAGTATGTAAGTTCTCCGACCATACTCATTTCGAATTCTGAGACCATACAGTCAGCAAAAGAATAAACATGGGAGTCGATGGTAGTGCCAAAGACAATGTCATCAATATAAACTTGGGCTACCAACGTACATTTTTTGATCATTTTTACAAATAAGGTTTTATCAACACTACCCCGATCAAAACCATGAGTACAAAGGTACGAGGTGAGACACTCGTACCAAGCTCTAGGAGTTTGCTTAAGTCTGTATAGGGCCTTTTTCTGTTTGTATACATGGTCTAAACAGGCAGGATTCACAAATCCCTTTGGTTGCTCTACATTGACTTTTCTTGAATGAGACCATTGAGGAAGGCGCTTTTCACATCCATTTGATATAATTTAAATCTCATGGTACACGTAACCGACAGAAGGATATGGATAGATTCAAAACGAGCCATAGGAGAAAAAGTCTCATCATAATCAATGCCCTCCACCTGTGTATATCCTTGAGCAACAAGTCAAACTTTAGTACGGGTGATATTCCCATCCCACAAATAGAAAATCCAATTTGCCCACACTCATAACTCAAATCTCCAACAATATTTATCAAATACAACTCATTACCCCAAATTTATTTTTTCCTCTAAAATCACAGGCTACACCTAGAGACACAACAACTTCATTCTCAACTCTTGGAAGTGCAACCACATAGTGCAGCTTTTCATTTTGTCCAACATTTTTCATTCCTAAATCATCAAATGCACCATCAAATATGAAGGCTTCCGACTCAAGGCATCAACAACCATGTACGCCTTCCTAAGCTGATACTAAATCTCACAATCACAATCCTTTAACAAATCTATCCATTTACACCAACACATATTCACTCCTAAGAAAATAGAGTCTTTAAACTCTTATGATCCAAATATATCCCAAATTTCTCTCCATACCAGTAATGCCTCCAAATCCTCAAAGAAAAATTCATAGCCACTAACTCCAAATCATGGGTGAGGTAATTTTATTTATAGACTTTCAACTGCCTTAATCCATAGGTAACCATCTGACCATATTACATCAACACATATTCCAAGCTTTTCTTAAAAATATCACAATATACTATAAATCCTCCTAATCCATTAGGGATCGACAAATCACTGTCGTCGTCAATCTATTCTTCAGCTCCTGAGAACTCTTCTCACAATCTTCATCCCAAATAAACACTGTCTGCTTTTGCATTAATCGAGCCTGGGGGCACCACAATCCTCGAGAAAATTTTCACAAATCACCTATCATATCCAACCAAACTCAAGAAATTCCACATCTCTATAACATTCGTCGGTGTCTCCAAATTGGCCATCATGTGGGCATTCACGTGGAAGAAAAGAGGAGAAAGTAAGAGGAACAGTGGTGGTTTACAGTATCATTTTATCAAATCTACTTGATATAAGGTTGATATAAGTATTTATAAGCTCCATCTTTAGTCTATTTCAATGTCTTATAAAGTTTGCGTATATTTTAGTGGTATAATATTCATGTATGCTATTTATTTATCATATTTATTTCCTTTCGTGCATACATCTATTCTTACCAATTGTTTAGAGATTTTGTTCTAAATTTATAAATATTTGAGGGTTTTATTATTTTATAAAAATGGATAAATATTTGAGGACCGTATATTTATATATTCATATATTTATATGAAAATAGGTATGAAACCTACACGGGCCCTACATTAGTACTCATATATTGTTGCCTAGGAATTGAGATCACTACCTCTATTGCTTGATCTTTTATCTGTTCCTCTCCTGATTGGGAGAGCTTTATTTTTGATAGAAAAATATCTGTAAATCCCTTTTTCACCTATAGGAAACGACTATGTTAGTAGTTGACCAATCTCGTCTGTATTTTAAAGAAAACCATCATAAGTAAATTAAATGAAAAACTTATATATTCCGATATCTTAATATATGTATTAATTTTGAGGATTGTACCCAAAGTCACGGTAACAAAATATAGTGAGTATGTTCCATATCTATGGGAGATAGAGTACATAAGTGGCCATGCCATGAGTCTAAATAATGGTTAATATGGTTTAATATTATCGAAAGTATATATATCCCTTCTTCAAATTAGTCTCTTGGTCTTTAGTTCTCTAATTTTATACATGCTTTGTATTTATGCATTGACATGTATTCGGATTTTGATTTGAGATTCGTAGGCTTACCCACAAATTGAATTAGTTAGTTTCATATATCTAATATGTGACTTGTCTCGGAACATATTTTAATTTATATGATTTTATTCCAAACTCTATTTCGTACATATGTGATTTTGATCTGGACTCTGTTTTATTTTGCTTTTATTTCAGTATGGATTATGACTTTGATTATCATATTTCATTCCGGATCACTTCTATTCAATATATGTCCCAATAGGACTACATTTGATATAGACTCTAATTTAATACGAGATTACCTTTAAACTTCTGATGTCGAATTTAAATCTTTATCCATTTTGATTGTATTTATAGATCATCTCTTTGATTTATCAGACATATTTGTTTATATTATATGATATGATACTTGTTAAACTTTAGACTCATATTTCTATTTTCAACCCTTCAGATTAGTGGACTTGGATATTGTATAGTAGTTAGACGTGGTCAGAGTGCGCAGCAGAAGCTTGGTGAGTATTAATATTCTATTCGGTTATGTAATTTTAGGTTGTATTTAGGATATTTCAAACTAATTGATTTTTAGCCCATGGTTATGTATTAAGACAGTTAGATTATTTAGTTATTGGATTATTTGTGGTTGGTTGCATCTCCCTTATAACTGTTTAGAATAAGTTGTATTTATTATTATTCGGATGGATATCCAATAAAATCCTGTGATGGGTTTTGGATTCTATTTACTATTATATGGATGATGAAATTTTAAAATTAATTTGTTTGTTGGACCTGAATTAGGATTTGTGTTTATTATTTTGGAATTTGTTTAATATTAATTATTTGACCTATTTTAGTAGAGATTCGTAACATAAAATAAAAAAAAATTAAAAATTAAAAATCTAAAATGAGATAGTTAAGCAAAAGTAAAGATAAAAAATAACAATAAAAAATTAAACATAAAAAAATAAAATAAAAAATGAGAAATAGGAAGTGAATTTTTTAAATTTTTTTTGAATTATTTGTACTTTAATTTCTTTTTCTTATTTTCTATTCTTAATTTTTTATAATTGTTTTTATTTATTTCTTTATCCATTTATTTATAAATTTTATGTTAATTTTTTTCTTTTCCTTTTTAAGAATTTTTGTTTTCTATTATTTAATTTTTACTTTATTAAGTTTTTTTTATTTTCTTTGGATTTATTATTTTTTATATCTCTTCCAAGTGACATTTTATTATTTTTATTTTTTAGTTTTATTTGTTAATATTTATTTACCTTTTTAAAAATATTTATTAAAATTCTGATTTTATTTTTCAATGATTTTTTATGTTTATTATTTGATTTTTGTATATTTATGTTTAGTTTTTGTTAATTCTTTTTCTTATCCATTTCTTATTTTTTAAAAATAAAAGTCAAAAAATAATAAAGCCAATAACTCAATTTTGAATACTCAAAATAAAAAGATAAATAAGAAAAAATAAATATAAAATATAAAAATTTTATAAGAATGAAATAACAAAAAAAATTAAATATCTAAAAGTAAGAAATTTGAAATTTAAGAAATATAAATAACATGAAATTTAAGGAAATAAAAATAAAATCAATATAAGAAATAGTGAAAAGACAAAAATAGATTAAAAAAGTAAACAAAATAGGAAGAGAAAAATAGAAAAACCAGTATATGAAAAATATAAAATACGATAGATAAAAGACAAGCAAGAAAAGAAAAACTTAAAAATGAGAAATAATAGAGTAATAAAATTGACAGATATAAATTTGATGGGTCTCGTCATCGTTGGTCTAGTATGAAAAACCCATCTCACGTATTTAGTCCTTGAATTGTGAAGATCCAATATTCTCATTAAGCCCAAATCAAGGATTTAACCGACGGCTTAGATGAGGAGGAAATTGGTGCCAGTTACCATGGCGGTTTCTCACTCTTATTTGAACGACTTTAAGCGCCAATTGAAACTACCACCTGAGAAAAATCTTATCCACTTATCTGTTTCCTGGGCAGTTGACAGAAAAGGTCAACTGCTCTCTAACTTCTATAAAAAAACGTCATCTTTCCTACAAAAGAAAGGAGGACATTTTTAGAAAGAAAGAACTCTCTCTTATTCTCTCTGATACTAAGATACCTTTTAGAAAATCACAAGTCTCAAACAAAGACAAAGAACTTACTCACATTGCATTCAAATCGACATCCTTATTTTCCCATTTTTTAAAAAGGACAATACTGATATAAGCGTTGAAAGATATACTAGGGAGTGTATTCCGTCAATCCTTTGACTGTATTTTTGTGTTGCACAAAATTCAAATTTATAGCATAAGGAGACCGAGCATATTCAACACCCGACAAACAAAACTAAATATCTTCCTATCCATATCACAATCTGGATCCGAGGACGCAATATTGGCACTGTCTGTAGGAACGATAAAAATCTGATTACCATACTTTTATAAAATCAATATGGCTAACACTAGAGTACAAGTCAGTGCACTTGTTAGGGACGCATTTCATGTGGTAATTGCCTTCCTATGGGTAGTCGGATGGATGATCACCTTGACCATTGTGTCCATGTGCTTACAATGAAGATGGACGACATTTCTAAGGCCGTCTAGACCATTTGTACACGGCTAGATGAGTGGCCAAATGGCACACTGTCCTCGACCTCCCAAACCGCAACTTCTAGAAGAAGGAATAGGGGAAAGAAATGATCCTCTAAGAAGATTTGCCAGCAAGATGACCATGAGACTCAAGCAGCGTCAAGCAATAAAGTCTCATCGTGACTTAAAGGTTGCTTAAGCTTTAGAGTTCGAGAGGATAACCCCAAAAGGAGAAACCCTCGATACTCTCGTGATGACCGAGAGACAACTTATCAAGCAGGACCCTTTCAGAGTGAACGTTATGAAAGGGTTGTGAGCCGCCCAGTTTCACAAGCTACGTAGAACCCCTCTGAATTGAGAAATTTTCTCAATGAAAAGAGAATGGCGGTTCCTCCCCAAATGAAGGAGAAAGTGGAAAGGATTTGGCAGCATATTTTTGGAGAAGACGCTGTAGGAAGATCTATGGATTTGCGGTGATCTCCATTTACAATGGAGATCTAAACACAATCACTCCCCTGCAAGTTTATGATGCCGGCCATAGACCCATATGATGGAGGTACTGACCCGATGGACCATATAGGCCATTTTTACATTCTTCTAAACTTTTCAGGTTTAGACAATGCAGTAATGTGTCTATACTTTTCCTTAACACTTAAAGGAGATGCCTAAGCGTGGTTCTATAGGCTTCAGCCGAATTCTATTCAAATGTTTCAAGATTTGGCTAACAATTTTTTATCTCAGTTTGTCTCCACTCGATGGGAGAAAAAGTAGCCACGGCACCTTGTTAGAGTCAAGCAAGGGCCAAATGAGAGCTTGAAAAAAATTCTTGAGTCAGTTTACATCTGAGGCCCTAAAGATATTAAAGCTTGCCAAAGAGGTGAAGCTGAGCGCTTTCACATCGACTTTGGAGCCTGGGAACTTTTTCAAGCATTTGGCTAATAAGAACCCACAAACTTTCAATGAAACTGAAGAGATAACTCAAGTCTACTTAGCGGTTGAAGAGGCCAATGAAGCGAAGAAGCCTGATCGAGGAGAGTATTTCCACAAGAGGACAGTGGAAGGAAAGAGGAAAACTGAGAATCATTTGGGTTCTCGAGGACGGAGGAAGCAGTAGATGGCTGAGCAAACAACTCGAAAGGAGTTCAAGCCTTTGAATTTGACTCCCTTGAATGACTCTTGCATCAACATTCTGATATAAATTTGGGATAAAAAATTCTTTAAATGGCAAAAAGTATTAAAGAATCCAGATAAAGGAGATCCATTAAAGTGTTGTCATTACCATCGGTGTGGATGTCACAGTACTGAAGGTTGTCGAACGCTACAAAAAGAAATTGAGGAACCGATCCAAAAAGGTCATATCACCCATTTCCTACAGGGTCCCGGACAAATATCTAGAGGAGTAGATAGAGATGAGGTCCAATGGCTGAGAATTGAGTAGTGGTTGGGGTTATGAATATGATTACGACACGACTAGTCTGAGATGATATGCAAAAGATCTTAAGGATGATTGCTGGGTATAATAAGCCAATAGTAAAAGTTAGGAAATATGTCATTAGCTTTAGTAGTGAAGATATGGCTCATGTAATTTTTCTTCATTCTAATCCCTTGGTTGTAACTATACTCGTTTCTGATAAAAATATAGACTATCAGATGAAATGAGTTTTCATTAATAATGAAAGTTTGACAAATTTATTTTATCTTAATGCACACTTTAAGTTAGGTTTAAAAAGAAGTCAAATGAAAGCTACTGAATGACCCCTTTATGGACTGAACAACAAGCCAGTACCAGTACAGAGAATCATCCAACTTGAAATAACATTGAAAACTTATCCGACGATTGCTTCCAAGATGCTCTCTTTCTTGATAGTAGATTTTCCCTCGGTTTACAACGCCATTCTCGGATGACCCTATTTAACAGCTTTTAATGCTGTAACTTTAATCCCACATTTGAAAATAAAATTTCCGACTCCGTTCGGTGTGGGAGAAGTTCTTGGAGACCAAATAATCGGTCGGACATGTTACTTGTCTCGGATCACACAGATATCCCCCCGTTAACCAATAGAAGACCTCGACTTCCGTGACAAGACCACTTTGGTACAAGCTCAATCTAGAGAATCAAAGGATCGGATCCCTCCGGATCCGAGTGATCTAGCAAAATATGTTCAAATAGGAAGTTCGTTGTTAGAACCCTTCCGAGACCAGCTTATAAGTTTTCTTCAACAGAATTCTGATATCTTTTCCTGGACACCTAGCGATATGCCATGTATACTGATTACAGTAATGGTCCATAAGTTGGGTTTAGATCCCGATCACAAATCCATCCAACAAAAATAAAAAAAATTAATCTGTTGAAAAATTGATAGCGATTCGCGAGGAGGTAAAGAAACTTCTCAATATTAGTTTCATCAGGGAAGTTCAATATCCAAACTGATTGTTAAACTTGGTCAAGGTTAAGAAGAGTAATAGAAAATGGATGATGTGTGATGATTTCACTAATATCAACAAGGCATGTCTGAAGGATAGTTTTCCATTACCAATGATTGATCTACTTGTAGACTCAACATCTGAGTTTCATGAATGCATATTTAGCCTACAATTAAATTCAGATGAATTCAAAGGACGATGAGCACACTTCGTTCACGACCAATCAATGGACATACTGTTGTAAAGTCATACCCTTCGGACTAAAGAATGCTGACACCACTTACCAACGACTCATCAACAAGATATTTAAACTTAGATCAGATGGGATATGGAGGTATACGTGGATAACGTGCTCGTCAAGAGAAGAATGGCCGACAACCATATTCGTGATTTGTACGAGGCATTTGATATCCTCCGAGTACATCATATGAAGTTCAATCCCACAAAGTGTACATTTAGAGTAATTTCAGAAACATTTTTGAATTTCATCATTTCACACCAAGGAATTGAAAGAAACCCAAAAAAAAATCAAAACTATCATCGATGTGAATTCACCTCAGACTGTGAAAGAAGTCTAGAAGTTAATTGGGTGGTTGGCAGCACTTTCTTGATTCTTGTCTAAGTCGGGTGAGAAGCATTTATCTTTCTTCAAAGCCTTGAAGGGAATGAAGGTAAACGGTTTCCAATGGACAACCGACTGTGAAACTACGTTCTGAAATCTCAAGGAGCATCTTTTGAACCCACTACTTTTAACTTCCCCTCAAGAAGGCGAGGAAATATATTTGTACATGGTCATATCCAATGCAGCCTTAAGCTTAGTTTTGATTAGACAATAGTTGACAGGCAATGGCCTGTATACTACGTCAACAAGATCTTGACTGAAATAGAAGCTAGGCATTCTCATGCAGAAAATATGGCTTTGGCACTTATGTATTTTGTTCAAAAACTCGGACCATATTTTCAAGCGTACAAAATTATCGTACCGACAAACCAGCCATTAAGAGAAATATTAAAGAAGTTGGATATATCAAGACGATTGGTCAAATGTGCTATCAAATTAGGTGAATTTGACATGGAATTCGATCAAGGCCGACCTTGAGAGGCCAAGTCATGATAGATTTCATTGTCGAAATAACAACTTCAGTTCTGAGCCCACCTGACCTTATTCAAGTTGATTTTATAGAAGTTGGATATATCAAGACGATTGGTCAAATGAGCTATCAAGTTAGGTGAATTTGACATAGAATTCGATCAAGGCCGGCCTTGAGAGGCCAAGTCATGACAGATTTCATTATCGAAATAACAACTTCGGTTCTGAGCCCACCTGACCTTATTCAAGTTGATGATTTGCAAAACACTCCTATGTGGACTTTACACTTGGATGGATCTTTAATGCAAGTAGGTTGTGGTGCCGGCGTTGTGTTAAAAACACCCATATGTTCAGAGATAAAATACTCAATGATACTTGGGTTCTCAGTGACCAATAACATTGCAGAATACAAAGCACTACTTGTAGGACTTAGGCTAACCAAAGAATGTTCGGCCAAGAACCTATTCGTCCATAGTGATTCAAAGTTGATTGTCAACCAAGTCTAAGAAAATTTTGAGACTTGCAACCCATAACTTTTCAAATATCTCTCAAAGGTCAGAAATTTGATTTATGCATTTTAAAATGTGAAGTTTATCAATATTCTAAAAGAAGAAAATGAGAAAGCCAACTTATTGGCAATGGCAGCAGCGGCCAAGGACCCAGAGCAGTACGCTCGAAGAATGCGTGAAATCCTTGAAATTCTTAATATAGATGATCCGGAGGTAGAAGTAATGCAGATAACCAACACTAACAATTGGATGACCTCTTATTTGAGGTACTTGTCTGATGGCATATTGCTTGAAAATTCAGATCAAACCAAGCGAGTGAAAAAGACAGCAGGCTAGTACACCGTTATGGATGGTCATCTGTACTGACATGGGTACTCTATACGATACTTATGGTGTCTCACACTAGATGAGGTTGACTACACTCTCGGAGAGGTACACCTTGATATTTGCGGATCTCACATTGGGGGTAAGAACCTTACTTTTAAGCTGATGAGGTAAGGGTATTACTAGCCCACCATAAAGCATGATGTTATGGACTTTGTTCGAAAATGTGAGAATTGCCAAGTGTATGGGAATCTAACCCATCGACCGCACACATAGCTCCAAACTTATCCTTGAACCTCTCTTTGTTGCTTCAGGGCAAAGGAAGTTTGTGATCATTGAAATTGATTATTTCACAAAATGGATTGAACCTATACTGTTGGCTCGGATCACCAAACAGAACGCAATAGAGTTTGTGTGACAAAATATCATATATAGATTTAGCATCCCCGAAGTCATTGTGACTGATAAAAGAACCCAATTTACTAACAAGCGCTTCATGAAGTATTGTGCTAGTTTGAAAATAAAGTTAGTTCACACTTTGGTTACTTATCCACAATACGAAGAATAAGTAGAAATTATCAACTGCACAATACTACATGGCTTAAAGGTGAAACTTGAGAATGTTGGGGGCTCCTGCGTGGACAAGCTTCTATCTGTCCTATGGTAGTATAGGATGATACCCAAAGACTCGACTCGTGAGATACCCTTCAATTTATGCTACAGGACTGAGGCTGTAATTCCAATAGAGATCGGACTGCCCAGTGTGACGGACCAGATTATTCTCCTTAAATAACCTCCCTCAATGTAACATAACCTTATGCCCATAATTTATCATTATGGATTCTGCAGGAATTTTGGCAGAGTTTCCTCTACAATTGGACGAAAAATTAAAAATACAACCTGCTTAACATTAACCTGTACAAGCACATATCTATCCAATAATCAGCATTTTGGCCTACAACACAATATACAGGATCACAATCGCCATACCATCCATGGCTCCAACACAGTACTGCTATCTACCATGTTGGGTCTAAGGAGATGCCATCTAATAAACAAGATCCAAAATATCAACATAAATGCGGAAGTATAACTAAATCATCAATACATGTGGAAGTGTAACGAAACCATCATGTAATAACAAGCCACATTCATGCATGAGTGGCTGTCTACATTTTATTACAATAAAACATGACCAAATCTTCAAGCCTTCGACATCTAGCTAACCCCTTCAGGCAAGTCCCTCTCCTTGCTTTGACTATCAGGTGTCGACTAAGTGTTCTCATTTGGAAGAAAAAACAGCAAGAGTGAGCGCACAGCTCAACAAATGTAATTATATCACCAACTATCATAAATAACAGTAAAAGCAATAATTGGAAGGGAAGGAAACATGTATTCTCACAATCATTAATCATGAAAGGAAACAGGGGACATCTCGGATCATTAGATTCACCATGTTGTGTCGATTACGTATTATTCATTTTTATCATTTACATTATCTTTGCGGATCCGAACTAGTAGGTTGTACTAACTAACGATGTGAGAGGACGAGGAAAGGAATGTATCTGCCACACATTCTCAGGCCGGCTACATTTTAGATCTGCAGTATTCGACCATTGGCTACATTTGAGGTCTGCAACACTCGACTATCGGCTACATTTTAGGTCTGCAGTACTCGACCATCGGCTATATTTTAGGCCTGTAGCACTCGGCCATTTCAATCGCCCCATATCCCCCGGGGGCCAGGGCAATCCTCGTTCTTTCACAATAGCATCCTAAAGTGTACCTTGAACATCACCCGCCCGCAGGAGCAGCCGAAGTATTCATCGGGTTCCCACCGTGATGTACATGGTAAGCTAGAGGGTACTATCCGTATGATCCATGGTCCTAATTTCAAGATTAGTCTTAATCCTTTGGAGGGGAATCCACTATTTGTCATATACATTCTAAAGCCGGGAAATCACATTCCCATCACATGTCTCCATTCGGGTGACCAAATCCACACATATCCCCATCTAAGAGATCATTCCATCACCTAGCACTTTGTGGATTCCCGTCCACTTACTTGCTCAGTTCTCATCTTCCTGTGGGACTCAATCCCTTTTCGCAATTCAAACCAAGTTCACGAGGGAGTTTAGAATTTCTTACCTTCGTTAGTCAAATATCGACTTAGAAGCCTCCGGGACTCTTTCCCCTTGCTTCCGGCACATGGATACAGATTTTCGGAGCTTACATTACATTTAAGCAATTAGACATTACTTTCATCACAATTAAACGATGGCAAGGCATGTAAATTTCTCATTTCATTCCGGGTGAACAATGTCAGGCCTCTTTTAGAGCATCCGGACATCACAAACGGTCCGATAGTTGTGAGATCGGGTATCCGGTTGATACATACGCACAATTGGAATACGATGATTCATATTTTGAGTTCGATTTAATATAATACGAAGGTGGAAGCATGTAATTTTTCCATTTATTTTTGGATGAACAGTGTCAGGGTTCATTTAGAGGGGTCGGACGCCGCAAACGGGTTGAAATGTGCGAGATCGAACCCGTGGCCGACATACGTACATCATTGGGACGTGGGGATTCACATTTTTAGGTCAATTTCACGATACACGGAAGGGAAATGGGAAATCCCCAATTTTGTGAGTTAGGGTTTTGGTGAAACAAGACCGGTGAATCGGACAACGATTCGAATAAATAACTACATATTCTTTGGTCATTAGTCTTGGGTTTCATGATTCTAACATTCATAGCAAGTATCGACACAAAACTATCTAATAAAATCAAGCAAAACAACGAAAGAGAACGAGAAGTGAGTATGAGAACACTTGACTCGGCGCGTGCTATCACCTTTATAACTAGCTCTCGGACGGATTCAGACTCCATGGGCTCAATCTCCTCCTTTCTCTCTCTAGAATCGGCTCTCTCTCTCTCTCTAGAAGGGTTTGGTTCATGGGAAATGAGAAAACATGAAGCAGGTCGGGCGTTTATAATAGTCGCGCGCTCGAGCGCGCACAGGCACTCAGCGGGCAGGGGAGCTATTGGTTTTTAGCGCTCGAGCACAGCTCGAGCGTACAGTAGGCGTAGCCTACTACTTCCACCACTACAATTTGCGCTCTAGCCTGCGCTCGAGCGCACATCAGGCGCAATTTGCTGGCAGCGCTTCAGCAGTTCACAGCCCGATTTATCTTCTCGATTTTTCTTTCGATACACATACTTATTCGTCCCATAGGTATAGTATTGATCATTAGCATATAGATTACCTCATCTTTATTATGTTTTTATACCCGGAACCTCACACCCAGTCTCCAGGTTAAATCTTTTGATTCAAACAATAATTCACAAAGGTCTCAAAAAAATCTCGATCCACTTGAAGAAGCTCGAGATTAAGTATGGTTGCAGATAACAACTTATCAAGAGAGGGTTTCTAGATATTACAACAAAAAGGTAAGAGCGTGCCAATTCTAAGTAGGGGATCTAGTATTGCGAAGCATTGAGGCGATTGGCAAAAATATCAACCAGAACATCCTTTCCCCTAATTAGGAGGGGTCATTCCTAGTTTTGGCTATTTTTCGAAATGGGGCATGCAAGCTGTGAACCCAAGAAAGCAGACTAATCCCTCAAACTTGGAACACCTCTCACTTTAAAAATACTAATCAGTAATTATGCATATAGCTATGTAAGGTTAGTTACATCAGTCAGAGTGCTTGTGTCATATTTAATTAATAAAATAACTTTCTTTTATTCTTTGTTGTACACTCATTTGAAATCTTGTGTATCATTTTATGAAATTATATGACCTAGGTTGCCCCTCAATTAGGTAAATTTTGTTCACCTATCTTGTGAGCAACACTTAATTATCGGTAAAACTCAGTCATATAATTGAGTGAACCACACGAGGTCGGTAATTAAAACTTGGTCATAATACTGAGTGGCCTAGATGAAGCCAAAGATTGAAAAACTTAGGGGGCTTCCTTAGAAGTACGTATGTAAAAACCTTCAAAGTAGCATTGTCAGCGAAACATGGTCCTAGAAAAATTTAAGTTAAATACACGAATGCTTTAATACCCTTCAGTTAATCCAAGAAGTAGAAGTCGTGAGTTAACAATAACTTAAGTAATATTTTTGGTCTGACATCTAAAGTATCTGACACATACTTTTGTGAACCAAGATAAAGAGAGACAGAAGGCATCATGTGAAGAAAGAGTCTTCATTTATTAAGAAATAATTACAAGTAAAAAAACTTTAAGGCCTAGAGAATCCTGGAAAAAGAGAATAAAAAACGTCGGCCTCTTTAGGACGGCCAATCAGATTTGCTTGTCGTTAGCCACTGGCATTTCTCGGATGAAATAGAGAAAGAGGAAACTTCTTAATCATTAACCTTATTATGCTCCTACAAAGTTTGATGCCATCCCAGTATTTTCGCTCCAATGTCAATTTAAGGTCCTTGGCCTTAATGGAGGTTCTGAGTTCATCTTCAAGTTGGAGGCATCTGTCTCTAAGGAGGGACTACTGGTGTTACTGGTCCTTCAATAAATCTTCAAGGGAGGAGACTTTATGCTTAGATTCAGCAAGTTCACACTCGAGACGGTTGGTACATTCTTTTGAAGCCTGAAATATTTTTATGTCCGCACAAGACTCGACAATTTGATCGATTCTTAGAGAAAATTAAACGATCAAATCCCGTACCTTCAGAAAAAATAAGTAGAATATGTCAGCAGAATATTGGTTAAAAGAAAAAAAATGATAGAACCAATACTATTCGGATAAATACCTTGGATATAGGAGAAATTCCTAATGATGTGCTTTCTCCTCTTTAGGCTTCAGATTCCAAACGCTCCATCAACTGCACTGCATCCACCCCAATGGCCACCTCCTCGGCATCAAAAAATCTAATAACTACCTCAATCTTAGGAGCCACCTCTAGAATGTTAGAGACTGGGGGCTCAACAGTTTCTAAGTATACCTTAGTCCCAATCTCAATTTGAACCTCAGAAGATAGCTTAGATTTTTCTATATCACCAATGGCTGTGGCATCCTGAAAGACCTCTCGAGAACTGATATTTTCTTCGAGAATTTGGACATCAGACGAAGGGAGCTCGGAACTTGGCACTTCAGTGGCCCTCATTGAGTCCTCGGCCTCAATCACTTCTGCCGGAGCTTCAATTGCTTCCTTGGCCGTGATTTCAATTACATCCTTGGTCGGATTCTTAGTAATCTAGTTCAAGGCCTCTCTGGAAAAGTTAATTGGAAGGTAAGGCATGGGCTCCTCATAAGATGAAGGGACAATGAATGAAAGTCGGATTCCTTCACGACTTCCTTTTCTTGTTTAGACGCTTCTGTATAGAAGCTTGATTCTACATATCCCCATTCATTTGATATGCCCCATTTAGGGGAAACTGTAAGAAAAAAATATCTTATTTTTTCACCTTTTGGTGGAATCTAGATTCTTTCCACTTATATAGAATTTTGGGTGATGGGAAATTACAATTCAATCCTACTCATGGAAAAATCTTAAAATAATCTTCACGGTCGTAATATCCAAAACTCGACCATGATAATACACAAAAACACACAGAGAAATCGGATACCTTACAGCGTTAGGTTACAACCTGGCCACTGGAGCTTGTAAGGCTTTCATGATTTGACAAAGCTCCAATGTCATGGGATAACAAGACCTCTTTTTAGGTGGACTTCGTATACAATAACAAACCCTTTTAGAAGAGTGCAAGCCTTATCGTCTACACCAGGTAGTAAAAATGATGTCGTACTCGGAATCCTATATCTAGCCCGAATGGCTTCGACTTCTTCATAGGAAAGAGTGGATTGAATATCTTTCATACCAGGTGCCAACATAGGATGATTTGAGAAGGAAGAAGAACAAAGTCTAAAGTGGAGATTAGAGCGTTCGAAGGAAATACGAAACCATAATCGAAAATAATCCTAAAAATATGTGGGATTAATTTTAAACGGTGAAGAAATTCAAAAAGACGTGCCTCATCATGGTCAAGGCATGTGTCGGCATCTCATAGGTCATGGAACAGTGATGGCTATTACATCTCTAAGGTGACGCCACAATTGAAGGGCCTCACATTTAAGAATAAGTCTTCGGATAGATGCTGTTAGCCATCAAACTAATAATAAGTCCTCGGACAGATATTGCTATTCATCAGACTAAGAGCATGGGTTCGAGCAAAAGATTATCTTTAAACATCATACCAGAAGGCTGAGTTTAAAGCCTCTTGGTAAGGTGGGCTAATGATGGGTATCGTCATCGTTGATCCAATATGAAAAACTCATCTCACAGATTCAACCCGTGAATTGTGAAGGCCCAATATTCTCATTAAGCCCAAATTAAGGATTTAACCAACAGCTTGGATGAGGAGGAAATTAGTGCCAGTTATCAAGCGGTTTCTCACTTTTATCTCAACGACCTCGGGTACCAGTTGAAACTATCACATGAGCAAAATCTTATCCACTTATTGGTTTCCTAGGCAGTTGACAGAAAATGTCAACTACCCCCTAACTTTTATAAAAAACATCATCTTTCCTACAAGAGAGAGGACATTTTTAGAAGGAAATAACCCTCTCTTATTCTCTCTAATACTAAGACGCCTTATAGGAAAACGCAACTCCCAAATGAAGACAAAGAACTTACTCACATTGTATTCAAATTGGCATCCTCTTTTTCTGCTTTTTCAAAAAGGATGATACTAATTTGAACGTCGAAGGATATACCTGTGAATAGGTTCCGTCAATCTTTTGATTATGATTTTTGTGTTGCACAATATTCAGATTTATAGTATACAAAGACTGAGCATATTTAACACACGACGAACAAAACTCAATATTTTTCTGTCCGTATCATAATCCGGATCCGACGAAGTAACAAAATCTAAAAGAATATATAATAAAATCTAATAAAAATAAAAATAAAGTGAAAAATTTGAAAATTTTTAATTAAAGAGATTATAAATTTTTAAACAAGAAAGCTTAAAAAGTAAAAGGAGAAATAAAAAAATAAAAATAAAATAAATAAGAATTAAAATACTAAAAATAAAAGATGCAAAAGAAAAAAAAAGAAGTTCAGAGAAAAAAATAAGGAAAGTAAAATTAAAAAAAATAAAAGATAAAGTATAAAAATATCAAAATAAATAAAATGAGAAATAAAATAATAAAAATACAATTTAAAAGAAAATACAAGGACAAAAAAGAAAAGCAAAAAAAATAAAAGTAAACGAGAGACAAACATTGAAAAGACAAAATATAAGATAAAAAATATAAAAATTAAAAATAAAAATTTTAAGAATTCCATGCTAAAATCCTATTGGGCCTCAATATGAAGGCCCATAAAAGTACGGTCCAAGAGAATGGCCTAAGTAAGAGGCCCAGAGCTATTCTTGCAAGTTAAGGAAATCAGATGGCCCAAGTAAGAAGCCCAAGGGCCGAGAGCCCAATAAGTCTCGCGAAGTCTTAGAACTGCCCGAGCGGCCAGGAAGAGACGCTCGGACTTCTCCCCAGAAGGCCCTCCAAGAGCTGCTTCATCTCACGAGCCCACAAACACGCGAGGAACATCACAACTGGACGAGGACCGCTCGTTCAGGGCCGGGAATGCCAGCTAAGGCTACTTCGTCGGTTCCCAAGAAAGCCTGCGGCTACTGCCAGTCGCCGTCCCAATAGGGCACGCCTAGTCAAATCAAGACTGATATTCAGACTCTGTACGCCTGACACACTCAGATGTTGCAGCGGCGCCGTCCGCATGTCACTCCACGCAACGTCAGCAGATTTAAAGGAAGTCGGTGGACCAACTCCTCAACCACCGGATGGACGCCACGTGTCTCCTCCCCAAGGACCCGTCTTCCACTATAAATACTCAGCAATGCCCCTCTCAAGGAGGACCTGGACTTGGACAGGCACACATAGAGAGAGACAAAGCCTTCGACCGGACACTCTCTCTCCAAAGCTAACTCCCCAAAGAAGAGTAAAGAAGCTCCCAGCGAGCATAGTTCTCTAGGGAAGAAACACAAAACGAGAGACAGAGAAGGGATTAACCCTCACAACTGTACTTTGTAAAGCCGTCAACCCAAATAGTGAAGCACTTTCCAGACCCTGAGTCTCGTGGTTTTTCCTCCCCATTTAAGAGGAGGTTTTTCACGTAAAACATCCGGTCTCAATCTTCATCTCGTGTCCAACACGTCAAATACTTGTGTTGCCTGGTAACCACGGATCGAACTGGACGCACCTCTGCATCTCTCGGTCCGATTGGACGCCGCGGATCCCACACCCCTCATCAACGAGCCTGCCTCAGAAAGATCCGCGAAACCAGAACGTAACAAATCCCAAGAAAGAATAATGAAAAAAAATAAAAAAACAAGTTTGAAAATAATAAATAAAAGAAAAAAAATAAAAAATAGATGCTAAAAAAATCAAACATAAAAATGTTTAACCAATTAAATATAAAAAAGGAACAAAATAAGAAAAAATAAAATATTAGAATATTAAAAAATAATAAAAATAAAAAATAAAAGACAAAAATAAAGATAATATTTGAAAAAATTAAAATGATTGAAAAAGTATAATTAAAAAAAGAAGAAGAGAGAAATCTAAAAACAAAAACAGAAATTCTAGATAAAAAATATGAACAGAAAAATAAAAGTGAACAGAAAAATAAAGGGTAAAAATTAAGAAAAATAATATAAAATTGGAGCACACAAATTAAAAAAAGTGAACAGAATAAAAATAAAACAAAAAAAATAACAAAAAAGTACAGTAATTTTAAAGTGAATGAAAATCTTCAAATTCAAAATAAAAGATATGAGAATTTAATAAAAAAATAAAAATAAAAGTTTAGAAAACTCCAACATAAAAATTATAAAATTAGAAAGAAGAAAGCAATAAAGAAAAACAAGAAATCAAAAAATGAAAATAAAATAAATAATAATTAAACATCAAAAACAAAGAAATGAAGAAGAGAAAAACAAAAAGTCAGGAAAAATAAAAATAAAAAATATTAATGGTGGAATATATAAATATAAAGAAAATGAGAAATAAATTAATAAAAAAACACAAATTAAAATTCTAGAATGAAAGATTTAAGTAAAAGTAAAGATAAAAAGAAAAATAATCAAAAATTAAATATAAAAAATAAAATAAAGTAAAAAAAAGAGAAATGAAGAATAAGGAACATTTTTTTCACTTATTTGTATTTTGTTTTCTTTTTCATATTTTTAATTTTTTCTATTTATTTTTATTTGTGTTAAATTTACGTTTTAAATTTTTTGTGTTAAATTTTTTATTTTTTTAGAACTTCTATTTCCTTTCTTTAATTTTTATTTTGTTAAATTTTTTAATTTCTTTAAATTTTATATTTTTTATATCTCTCCTAATTAATATTTTTATTATTATTTCATTTTTGTTCGTTTACCTTTTTAGATTTTTTTGTTAAAATTTTGACTTTATAATTCTACATTTTCTAATTTTTATTATTTATTTTTATGTATTTATGTTTAATTTTGTATTGATTCTTTTCGTTATTCATTTCTCATTATATATACAAAAGTCATAAAATAACAAAGTAATTGACACAATATTGAATATTCAAAATAAGAAGATAAATTTTAAAAGAAAGTAAATATAAAATATATAAAATTTTTTAAGAATGGAAAAAAGAACTAAATATCTGAATGAAATTCGAAATATAAAAAAATGAAATGGAATTTCTGGGAAACAAAAAAATTAAATATAAAGAAAAAGAGAAAAAAAATTAACTGGTAAAAAGGAACAAAAATGAAAAGAGAAAAAACAAATGTAAACATGAAAAATATAAAATACGAAAGATCAAAATAAAATAAAAATTGAAAACAAAAAAATAATAAAAGTAAAATAATAATAGATAAAATTAAGATATAATAAATAAATTAAGCATGAGAAAAACAAAAAAAATAAATATAAAAATTTAAAAATCAAAAATTAAGCATAAAAAATAGAAAAGTAAAGGGAATTAGAAAAACAATAATTAATTAAAAATAAGAAAGATTAAAATTAAACTATCACAAATATAAATAGATGTGAAAAAACTCAAAATTTAAAAATTTAAAAGATAAAAACAAAGCATAAGAAATTAAAAAGAGAAGAGAATGATAATAAAATAACAAAAAAATAAAGAAAAAGGAAAATATTATAAAAATACAATGAAATAAAGAAATTTAAAACTAAAGATAATAAAATTAAAAAGAATAATAATAAAAATTTATAAAAAGGAAACACGAAAAAAAATTAGAAAGTCAAAAATATTTTTTATGAAAAATTAAGAGAATAAGATGAAAGATAAAATATGAAAAATATAAAGGGAAGAAAATGGGAAATAAAATAAAAAAAAAATACAAACTGAAAGTTCAAAACAAAGATATAAATGAATATTATATCCTAATAAATTATCCTAATAAATTGAATAATTAAAATTATGATATTATATTATTTATTTATTTTACTAATTTAAAATTTACTTTATAAATGTAGGATCAATTTTTATTCTATATGTTTGTTAAGTTTTAATGAATATTAGATATGGAGAACATGTTATAGATAAGTTGTATATTAACAAAAAAATTTATAAAGTTTTTAAACATTTTGAATTTATCTTATACTTCTAGTTATAAAAATTATCACTAAATATATTAAAAAGTTTTAAAATAAAAATATTCTAACAACTCATAGAAAAAAAATAGTAGAAAAGGTGAACAAAAATCATTATTAATTTTTTAAAATTAATGTTATCTTTTTATTATCAATTATACTCCTATTATATTATAGGGATTGATATAAACCCAGAACTATTACATTCTTTTGAGCAAGAAATTCAAAAAAAAAAATATTAATTAATTTTTTTAAAAATTTCCGTCCAATCCATAAGATTGAAGTATTAATTGACAACCTGATAACCCAGTAACAAAATTAATCCTAAGTAGTAGAATATTAGTTGAAATATTGATCTCAAGAACAATATTAGTTGAACGTTATGATAGTTCTGTCTCCTTCAAAAAAAAAATCCATATGAAGGCCCCATACACCTTGATATTACGTTGCCTAGCTTCAATCAAATATCTTTGATATTCAAAGAGAAAATCATTTCAATCGGTTCAATTTTGAGGTGTAGTCATTTACTGTCACGAACTCGGACCAAAATAAGTTTATATAATAGTAATTTAAAAAATTAAAATTCTAAAATAATACTAGAATAATTTACAATTCCAAACCCAGGCGTGACAAATAAATGAATCACAAGACCCAAAATAATAATCATGAAAATAATAACCCATATAGGATCTTATTGGATAACCACTTGAACAATATAAAACAATATATTTGATGTTTGAAGATAAAATCATTTCAATTGATTCAATTTTGAGGTATAGTCATTTACTCTCATGAACCCGAATCAAAGTAAGTTTAAATAATAATAATTTACAAAATTTAAATTTCAAAATAATGCTGCAATAATTTGCAATTCCAAATTCGAGGTGATAAACAAACGTACCACAAGATCCAAAATGACAATTATGATAATAATAACTCACATAGAGTTTCATCGGATAATCATTCGGATATTATAAAATACGGACTTGCTACACAATGTTGTAAGGGAGGGTAAACCAACCACAAAATGATCCAATATACATACCCAACAAATCCCGTACAATCAAAAGGCCTACAACTGCCGATTCCAAACATCCAAAATACATCTGATATAAATCTAGTCTAAAAACGAACTAAACTCATTAATAAATATGAACAGTGATTAGATTACATCCAAACTCTCATAATGTATCCAAATCTACTAATATTAAGGGATAATACGTAAAAGCTTGAGTTTAAAGTTTAGTTAGTATTCATATTATGTAACAAATAATAATGTTCGAAATCAAAGTGAGGGTTCATAAATATATTCAAAACACATAAAAGATAAAAACCTAAAAGTCCGTTATCAAAAATTATAAGAGTAGTCTCATACTCAAATTATAATCTAATAAAATTGTAATCCCATTAGGGCATATATCGAATGAAATATGATCCAAAATGAAATTATATAATCTAATGATATAATAATCCATACGAAATGAATATTGAACGAAACAAAATCCAAATCCAAATTACATACAAATGAAACATGATACAAAACAAAGTCACATAAAATGAAATATGTTCTGGAATAAAATCACATATTTAATATATGAGATTGACCAAATTCTATTTATAGGCAACTTGCCAATCTCAAAATAAAGTTCAAATATAAACCAATATAGAAATATAAAGTATATGTGAAATTAGAGAACTAAAAATTAAGAGACCAACTTGAGAAAGAGTTACATATATTTTTGATAATCTTAACCCAGATCATTTGCTATTTAGAGCCATAGGTTGGATCGTCTATGTACTCTATCACCTATAGATAAGAAATGTGCTCACTATATTTTGCCACTCACAATATTGTGTATAATTTTTAAATTTAGTATATATATTATAATGTTTGAATATATTAGTTTTTGTTCAATTTATTTATGATAGTTATCATTAAAATACAAATGGGATGGGTCATCTACAAATAAGGTCTTTTTCTATTGGTAAAAAAGGGAGTCATAAAATTTTTCTGTCAGAAACAAAGCTCTTCCCATCGGAAGAGGGTCACAAATCACATCTTGAATCGTATCACAAAGATAGATACTTCAATCCTCAGACAGCGATATATGTGTACCAATACACGATTCATGTAGGTTTCATTACTTTTCTATACAAATATATTCATATATAAATATACAATCTCAAATATTTACTTTGAACGATTGGTAAAAATAATATACATATACGAAAGAAACAAATAGAGTAAATAAAAATAACATGTATAAATATTAAGCCTCTAAAATATAAGCAAAACTTATCAGACACAAAAACAAACTAAGGATGTGACGTAAGAATACAAGTCTCAACATCTTACCAAGTAGATTTGACGATACTTTGAACTATTGCTTCTCTTCTTCCTCCTCTCTCTTGCTCTCCTCTCTTCTTTTTTCCACATGAAATAATGAACAATGCGTTGAAGCTGCTTATATAGGCAACCTGGTGCTTGAGCACCACTCATGTGTGCCAGCTTCATGGCAAATGGTGCTCCAGCAAGTCCTTGGGCGGCCCCCGGGTACTAGCTTGCGGTAAACAGTACTTAGGCACCACTCGGGTATGCCTCAAACGCCAACCCGTTGTTCTGAATTTTTTCAAATATAATTAATTTTGATATATTTAATATATCTAAAATAATATAAATTATCAAAATAAATCAAATAGAAATTGAGTTTTACATTTATGATTTGAGATATGGTTTGGTTTAAGAGATCCATCATCTTCAATGAAACTCCTATTATCCTTATGGCTTTATGGTGAAAAAAAAAAATCCCAAAGATGGTCCAAAGATGACACAAATACTTATAAATTATATGTTTACTTTTTACTTAGTCAATATAATATTCCTCAGACAACCTAGTAGCCCACTGAAGAGATCGACATATCATTTTATGGATATATTCGAATGAGTTTTTATAGATAGAACTACTGTGAGTTTTGAGGTGCAACACTTGATGTATTATGCACATTGGGAAATCCAATCCTTCAAAGTGAGACTCCATGCATGGGTCGGGATAAATAATTCCCTTATAAGTTCAATATATTTTTCTGGGTGTGTATATAAATCTTTTGATTATTGTTGAGTCACATCTGAACAAAGTATGACGAGTGCATACACTCATTTTAGACAATATCCACACCTAGGCCTCACATGAGAAGGCACACATACACCAGCAAATTTTTTGTTTTAATGTTATTTAGCATGGGAGCCGATTTGAGAAATGGCATCCGGACACAAGATGCAACTACAAAAGCGAGTGTTTTTAGGTCAATTTGAGAGCTTGATTTTTTATACATCTTGAGCACTGACCGGAAGAAAATAAGAGAAAGGAAGATAGAGAAAAGATTAAGGAAAAAATTTATTCGTCTGTATGAACTCTAAATCACAATTTACTTTTCATCAGCCTAACATATAGTGTTTTAGTCATTGCATAAAACGTTATTAATTGTTTCGTCTTATTTTTTTTTTTCTATTTTATAATTCATTGTTTTTATAGCTCACTATTAGTGGTGTGACCTAAGGTATTTTGATGGATTTATTATAATCAAACTCATAAATAGTTGATATATTTCAGGCATAAAATTTCATATTTTTTCCTTCATTTTTAAAAGGCTATTTCATATAAGATTTTTGCTTCCTTTATTGTGAAACCTTGAAGTGATAGTTCTATTGAGGAAAAGAAGTCACAGAAAGGAAAAACCTTAGCTCATGGTCATGAGACTCATAATTACTAAATGCTGTTTTATGATCAAGATGCATACATAAACCTACTCTTTCTCCGTGATAGCTAGCCATGGGTTTCACATATGTATTATTCTAAAATATCAATTCTGAAAACGGAAGATTTTTTAAATTATGATGAGCCAACCAATCAATGGCCCAAACAAAACACCCTTTAAGGCCTAGCTGTCGGAATTGCCTTTGTTGTTAGCTAAGAGTTCTCTTTTACTGTCGTTTTTACTGCCGATAGTCAGCATACCTTTTGTTTAAAGAATCCCAACCATACAAGTTTGCAAATTCCAACCACTTTGACTTGTTGATTAGGTAACTTTATTAGAATGTATATAATATTTTTTTTAAATTAGATAATTACTATCTTTTAATTTATATTATTTATATATATTATAATATATATAATATTATTTCTAAATTAGTTAATTGTGGTCTTTTTAATTTAGGCTAATTATATTATTATCATTATTAATATTATTAGTTTTCCTAATTTAGGTTGCTTTTTTCTTCTATAAAAAAATGGCTCATTATACAAATACCGATACACAAAATCTTTTTTTTTTTTTTTTTTTTAAAAACCTTTCTTTATCCCTCACTTTAAATTTCTATATGATATCTAAAACAAGTTCAGAAGCCTATTAGATTGGAATTTTATAAGGGAATTAATATCCCTCACTGGCATTACTGGGTCTCTACAGCATCCACTTTTTGGCGTCCCTGTATCTCCATTGCATCCCTCACGGGTGGTATCAAACATTGGCTCCCACCGACTTCTTCGTCCAAAGGGAGAAGCTGGAGGAGGAGAC